>CM046444.1:24628769-24666257 GCA_025506515.1 Flaveria trinervia
TTTAGGTCGACTAAATCAAAAAAAATTAAAATCCTTTATTAACCCACGAAAATGAATTTGAAACATCATTTTTTTCTTCATCCCTTTCATTTTCTTGAAATCAATTTCAAATCTAAATCGTTGATCATCTTTTTTTCTCTCTTGACATCTATTATCGTATCTTCATTATTATCATATAAACCACGTATCCATATCTTCAATAGATCCATAACCATTAACCAAAAATTATGTCATTATGACTTTTAATCTTATTCAAATTACAGGTTCATCCTTTTCTCTTAGCTTGTAGTTTCTTTGTTCTTCAAACGAATTAAAAAGACTGAAACTTGGTATAAATAATATTGATTGAAGGATCTTGGCGCATCATAAGGTCAGTCTGGCTTTGAGATGTTAATGGCGAGATGTGGTTCGAAAAGTTTGTTAAGAATCAGAATACTGGTGTGTAAGAACGTTCTACTCTTCTTTTAGTTTTTCTTGGTTTGGTGTTAGTAACTAGACTTACGTATATGTAACTTTAGTCTAAGTTATGTATATGTAACTAGGTCATCTACTTAGTCGTGATTTGGATTTGTAAATGTAGTTACTTAATTTAACGAGATTGTAACTTTGGTTACGTATATGTATTTACGAGTTGTGTGTATCGTAAATGGTGTCGTTATTCCTTTTGCTTTTTTCAATTCATGGTTACATATATGTAACTTATATATCTACAGGAACAAGCCATGGTGAACAGAAAAAAAAATTGAAATTATATACGTAAACATGGGTTATAATATCAACAAGAAGATATACGTAAATATGGACATAGATCAAGAAGAGTTTATGAGAGAAAAGTCTTCATATATCAAGAATGGTTTATGTTAGAAAAATGATGAAAAAGAAAAATATGTAGAAGATGATAAGTCATGTATCCTTTGTTTATGATGCGTTTCTTTATTCTAATCTTTATCAAGTTACATTTACGTAAGTAGATTTACATCTATTTTTATATATAGGTTAACAAACGCTTTTACATATACGTAAGCAGGTTTACATACATTCTTTCATATTTTAAATCAAGTTATCTATGTATTTACATATACGTAAGCAAATTTACATATGGCTGCACCGATTAATTGTTGCATTATATAAAAACAATTCACATGAAGTTATTTGTTAATGAAATAAAGATGATGAAGATGAAGTCAACTAAAGAAATGTAGTATATAGAGAGGAGAGAGGAGAGTGAATGTAGAGATTTTAATGATGATTTCCAAATCTAATAATTTTTTTATTCCATATTTGCCCTATATCATTAAAATAATCTATTTTAATTTAAAATTTACTTGAATGTCATTATCTATATCAACATTGATCAAATAAATCAATGGTTTAGATTGGTTTTTTTAGTTTTCTAGTAAATCATGGTTTTTTTAAGAACCCTCCCATATATATATATATATATATATATATATTATATATATTATATATATATATATATATATATTTATATAATATATATATATATATTATATATATTGCAGGATCGTTTAAGGTTTGAACACAATTACAACACAACAACACAATGAGGAGATTATCTAAACTCTAATCAAACAGTAAACTGGGTTAACCAAAAGTGATACAAAGAACACAAGTAAAGCAAGAGAGACAGAACAGGAGAATATGGTTTTCAAGGATGCAGTATATTGCTTTCTCAAGTTCTTTTACAAGTGTTACAAAGTATGTTAAAGATACAAGAAACTTGAAATACTTATACTACAACCTACAGCCGGCTATATTATGAAAGCCAGCTGGATACAATTGACTAGACACTAAAAATCATTGTAGAATCAAAAGGCATATCTGCTTTTGACCTTGTGACTATGACATGCCATAGCTCACATCCTTATACATTATAAAAAGGATAAAGTACATAAAGTGGAAAGTTTCAGACTCAAGACCTCAATGTACAGTTACCAAAAGCATGGACCTTTTTCACCAACTCTTGTAAGTTGGTGACTTATCAGAGACGCAACGGAAAGGTGTGCTTTATGGAACAGTACATCAAATAAAGCATGTGTACTAAAAGTCTTCGGAAGAAATCTGTCTTCATAGGGTGAAGCTTCGAAAGACTTTGTCTCTTGAAGCTTCGGAAGACTTCATGTTTGGCTTCGGAAGATATTGGTCTTGACTTCGGAAGATTTTACACTTAGAATGTTTTCTAATGTATTGTGTAAAACTTCCGAAGCATTCTTCACTTCAGTACTTAGTGCATGTTGCTGAGACACTTTGGATGTTTGGGTTGCATCAGACTTAAGGAATCCTTACAAACTCCCCCTAGGCTGATGCTACCAAAACACTTAGAAGATATTCAGATGTTGGTAGTCTTCAGTACAATCAAGACCATTCCTTTCTTCATTTGGTGGTCAGGATCATCAAGACTCTCATAGTATCTTCTCATTTCAAAGAGATCATGCAGAGGTAAGTTGATTATGTCTTGCCAGGAGTAGACATTCTCAACACCTTGATCTCTGACAACATGCCATCTTTCTGGATAGGTAGAATAAGTCCAGGACAAGATAGGTGTCTCAGTTGCTAGAGGAGCCACTTGCATAGGAGTTGATTGGGTTGCCTCATCATGCACTCCTCAGGTTGATTTGATTCAGCCTGGGGTGTAGAGGTAGATGACTTTGGCTTCTTCTTTTTAGTCTTTGGTTTAGAAGCCATTTTCTTCTTCCTTTTAATGTCTTTAACTGAGAAGACTGGTCTGCAGCAGCACCATGTGATCATCAGTGTCTTTCTCAGTGGGTGTTCCTCCCTCACAGGTTCAGAAGGAGAGGGAGTTTGACCCTGTCTTGGATCAGAAGATGAAGTTTGCTGAGGCTCAGCTGGAGGTTCTGGTTCAGGTGTCTCTGGTTGTTCAAACTTGACCTCCACTTCAGGTGGGACTTGACTTGGAAGAGAGTGCAAGTCAATCAATTCACCACTTTAATCTTCTGCTTGATCACCCTTATATGCTCATCCATTGTAGATAGAGACTGGGACCAAGTCTCCTTCCGGAGAATCCATATGACTTCAAGAAGCTCATCATTCTTTGTCTGTCAGCAGACTTCTTTGCATTCTTTTGAATGATGGCTCTTGATTGCAGCTCTTCCCTTAGCTTCCTTTTGGTTGTTTTTCTTTTTCTTTGACTAGCTCAAGATCAAGTTGCTTTAAGTACTCGAACTCAATGAAGTCATAGGACAGGGGAAGAAGTGCATTTGCCTGATAGAAGCCTGTGGCACTCAAGTAGTTTATCATTTTGATTCTATCCTTTTCTTTATCTACCTGAGGTTCTTGTGGAGCCACATCTTCCTGTGCAGGACTTTCTTGAACTGGAGAGAGAGTGGGAGTATGCTTGTAAAGTCTTTTCTGTCTCTTCTCCTCTTTGAATTGGAGAAGTAACCTTGCATCCTCTTTCTCCTTTATCTCTCTTGACACTTCCATGTCAGCCAGTTCATTCAACTCTTCTAAGGGGAGGGAGATGATTTCATCAACATCATAGTTCCTAGTCTGTAAATAGGTAATCCTGACTGCCCTTAACTCATCATCTTTAGTATTTTGTCTGGGGGCAGCCCTGATTGCAGCTTGCATGAATTTAGATGACCCAGAAGAACTTTCTCCCCTTAGCCTCTTTTTCCTCTCTCTATCTTCCTCCTCAATTTCCTCAGGAGTCATTATCCTTTTCCCTTTGTCACCAACAGACCTTTGTGACTCAGGGTGGATTGAGGCTTGGCCTTCATTGCTTGGTGTAGCTTCCATGCTCTGGCCAGAGAGAGGCTGAGAAACACCTTCACCAGCAGGTGTCTCAGATGGAGTTTGGACCTCTGCAGCAGTTGTTGATGGTGAGACAAGGGTCTCAGGTTCTGCCACTGGGCCTTCAGCCAAGGTTTCCCCTATGAAACTAATCTTAGGGCCACCTTAACATCCAGTTGACCGATGACATTGCCTGATTGCCTAAGTCTCCTTCTTAGAGAGAACTCTGCAAGGATCAGTCTTGGATTCTTTGAGCCAGCCTGTCAGCTTGTCTAGATTTGCTCGGATTACGAGTGGCATGTTGACTAAATCCATTCCTTCATAGAAGCTCAGGCTTTGGAACTGAAAGACTTCTTGTTGGCCTTGAACTCTGTGAAGTATGAGGGCTCTTCTGTCATCATCATACCTCCATCTGATGATGTAGTTGCTAGTTCATGTGGTGGAGATGAGACAGCCCTTGGTATACCTTCCTCAAAGAGACTCCTGATGATAGAGTCTATAGAGTCCGCATTAATGTGAGTTTGAGGAAGTTGCTGAGAATGCACAACAACAAGTGAGGATGGTGGTCCTCTATGTCCATTCTCTTTGAAGAACTCCCAAGTTCTGTGGTTGTGATAACTTTCTCCCCCTTTTGGTAGCATCACCCACTTGCATAGGTGAGCTGGAGGATAAATCAGTCACTTCCACAGGTTCTTGTGTTCCTGGTTGAGCTCTCCTTAAAGGTCTCTCAGCTAGTTTTTCCTTCAAATATGAAATTTGAAGTTGCTGATCATTGACCCTGTTTTGTAAGGTAGTCACCTGAGATTCCAAGTGGCTGACCTTAGAGACTAAATAGGTGCATGTTTTTGACAATTTATGCACCTTTAGTCTCAAGTTCCCCTCATCTTCATCAGAAGAATCACTGGGGGATGAGATGATTGAACCAAAATCCTCTCGCTCACCACCAGCTTGAGTTTCTTGGCTGCTGGTTTTCCTCTGCTCACTGGCAGCCTCAGTTGAGATGCCAGAGGGCAGAGTTGCCATGGTTGAGGTCTGAATGATGTAATCACTTTCAAAAGTGAGAGCCTCTTCCATATGGACATCCGGAACTAGTTCAGAAGTGTCCACCTCAGTAATAGGTGACTGATGTGGGATAGACTGAGGAGAGTCAGAGGTACTCGTCTCTCTTTGAGTAGGGGATGAGAAGAGAGACTCATGGTACACACCGAATCCTAAGTCTTCATCAGTATAGAAGGATAGGTGGGAATTGGTTGGTTGAGATCCAAAGGCTGGGGATGGTAGCTGTCCCCTGAAGGTTGTTCACTTGAGTGTTGAGACTCAGAGTGAAGGCTTAAGGCTGTTGGGCTAGTGAGCTCATCAGTGTGAGCATGAGGAACCTCATCACTGATTCTTGAAACAATGGGAGTGGTCTGCTCCTCAGAGAAGTGGGAGCTCCAGTATCCACTTCTTCCTGTATTGTAAGTATATGGGGGCCTCCACAGACTGAATAGTCTGAGCAGGGGTTCGTTTGGATTTTCTTTGGTAGGTGATGGATATTTGAGGTTGTGTAGAGGGTTGGAGAGCAGTAGGTGTGGGTTCAACACTAGCTTGGACTGCTAGGTTGTCACCTTGAGCAATGAGCTCTAACATTTTTGGGACTAGGGCTGTTTCTACCCCTGGGAAGCCTACAGTTGGCTTCTTCATAATTTTAAAGATGTCAGGCTTCATCTGTCCCAATTTAAGAATATTACTTGTTTCCCTCAACTGTGAGCCCAGTTCACAATTGAGAATGTGTTGAACATATCTAGGAAACATGTAGTATTCTAAGGAGTCTAAGTTTGCAAGTAAATTAGTATAAACAAATTGTGAATACCTGAACTGACCCCCTGAATCATTCCATGAACTATAAAGGAGAGATCCTCAGGAATCTGGTCCCATCCACCATGCTTGTTTGATAAGATGTGGATAACCACATGGAGTAGGTATTTCCACTGGGATGAGACCTTCCCTTTCCTGAAGGTCTTTACAGAGAAATCTCCTTCATAGCCCATCTGCTCGAAGGAATGATTAACCGCTTCCTTTGGGAAGAACACTTCACCTTCTTCATCATCAGCTGAAGATGTCGGTTGATGATGGCCGGAGTGATGAAGATTGTCTCCCCTACACTGTGGCAGACAGTGCCTTCTCCCTATCCATAATGACCTCTTGCAGGTCTTCAGATTCAAGCAAGTGATCCTCATATAGAGGAGGATCAATGGTTAGGGAGGTGAAGTAGTGAGACAAAGACAAGAAACGGCAAACCTCTGAGAAATGAGGATCTTTGTCAGAGCATAACAGAGCAACCTGATTGTGTTGTCTGTGTAGCTGCATGGCAAAGTTAGGATCATTTCTGTGAGCAAGGTCAGCCATTGTGAGGTAGCTCAGAGACGAAGAGAAAAAATGGGAAAGAAATTTCAGAGAGAAAGCTTTGGGTTTTAGGTTTGGAAGAAAAGCGATAGATGATAGAAGGGGGGGAAACCGTTGGGTTTATTGAGAGAGAAGGATTTCAGATAAAGTTTAATGAAGAGGATAAACTTTGAAATCCGTATGTCGGTCCCACCTCTGAAAAAGTAGTTTACCTTTTTGCTCAAAAAGTAGTTTTCTTGGAATTGAAAAGCTTCCAAAGGTAATTTGTCTTCGGAAGTTTTGATTGAAAAAGCTTCCGAAGCTAAAATGGCTTCGAAGAATTTTCCTGAGAGTCTTGAAGATTTATGCTTCGGAAGAGAAATAAACTCTTGGATGCTTTGTATAAGAATGAACAAAGCTTCCGAAGGTTAATTTTGCTTCGGAAGGAAAAAGTCCTTAAAAATGAATAAGTGTCTAAGTTAAGAATTTTAAGCTTCGGAAGATAAATTTTGACTTCTTCCGAAGGTAAAATCTCTTAGACAGTCATTTATTTTGAAGACATATTTTTCTTCCGAAGGTAAAACGTTATCTTCCAAAGTATCAAAAAATTTCAAGAATCTAGGAAAGTCTTCAAAAAGAGTTTTACATTCAAAGAAAACATGAGCTTATGAAAGTGATGAACTAGACAACTTAGGACACACATATTTTTAAGAAGAAATAATTAGAATTAGTTTTAAAAAAGTCTACTCAAAGTTAATCATCCCAATAGCTGATATCAGATACTTAAATCTCTGTTCATCAAAAGCTTTTGTGAACAGATCAGCATATTGTTCATCTGTGTGAACTTTGACTAGTTTAATTAATCCCTTTTCATAGTTATCTCTTATTAAATGATACCCGATGTGATGTGTTTGGTCCTTGAGTGCTGCATGGGTTCTCAGTGATAGAGATAGCACTATTGTTGTCTATATGGATAGGAGTCTCTTTGAAGTTAAATCCATAGTCTAGCATCTGATTGAATCCAAAGCACTTGCACAGCAGCTTGCAGCAGCAATGTATTCAGCCTCAGCAGTTGATGCAGACACACAGGATTGTTTCTTGCATTGCCATGAGACAACCCTTCCACCAAGGAATTGACATCCCCAGATGTAGACTTTGCAGTCATGTTGCAACCACCAATCACTGTCTGTATAGGCATACAGATTGAAATTAGGATTCTTTGGATACCATAGACCAAGTGTTGAAGCACCTTTGAGGTATCTTAAAATCCTTTTCACAGTGATTAAGTGAGACATCTTAGGGTTTGCTTGATATCTTGCACAAATACATGTAGCAAACATGATATCAGGCCTGCTAGCTGTAAGATACATAAGAGACCCAATCATAGCCCTGTATAAGTGCTCATCTACACACTCCCCCTCAAGATTTGGACCAAGGGAGTGGTGTGGTTTCTGGCTATGGGTGTCTTAGCAATCTTACAATCAGTCATGTTGAATCTCTTGAGTATATCTTCAACATACTTTGACTGACTTATGAAGATGCCATCTTCAACCTGCTTCACTTGAATTCCCAGAAAGAAGTTGAGTTCCCATTGAACTCATTTCAAATCTGTCTTTCATCAGCTTTTCAAAGTCTTTGCAGAGCTTTGAATTGGTTGAACCAAGATGATGTCATCCACATATACTTGAACTAGCAGAATGTTTTTTCCTTGTCCTTTGATGAAGAGAGTTCCATCTATAGTACTCTCCTGTATCCATGTTTACAGAGATACTCAAACAGTGTCTCATACCACTTCCTGGGTGCCTGATGCAGCCCATAAAGAGCTTTGTCAAGCTTGCAGACATAATCAGGATGATCAGGATCTACAAAACCAGGTGGTTGTTTGACATAAACCTCCTCATCAATCACTCCATATAAGAAAGCACACTTTACATCAAGTTGATAGACTTTGAAATTCTTGGATGCAGCAAATGCCAGGAATATCCTAACAGCTTCTAGTCTTGCTACAGGAGCAAAGACATCAGTGTAATCAATCCCTTCTTCTTGTGTGTATCCTGAACAACTAGTCTTGCCTTGTTCTTGATGATGATTCCTCTATCATCCTTCTTATTCCTAAAAACCCATTTGGTTCCAATGGTAGTCTTCCCATGAGGAAGAGGACAAAGGTTCCAAACTTTCTGCCTTTTGAATTGAAGCAGCTCTTGTTGCATAGCTTCAACCCAACTTCCATCCTTAGAGGCCTCCTAAACTTTCTTTGGCTCTAACTGGGATAGAAAACAAGAGTGAAGACAAACATTGCTTCATGGGTTTGCCCTCTTGTCTTTACCCGGAGATAACATCTCCAATGTTTGTGGTAGGATGAGACTTGTGGATCCTTAGCTGAGGGATCAAAACAGTTGCTGAGATAGATCCAATTTGAGAAATTTAGATCTGGTCTTGAAGATTGATCCTCCACATTATCACACTTATCGAGATTAACTTGTGATCCAATGAGTGTGTGACATCATGATGTGTTCACTATGGTATGGTTATTAGCATCAAGAAATTCTTGATCACTATCACCATCACCATTGTTGTCTTCTGCAATTGAGGTGTCTTTATCTGGTTGAGAAGTCTCTGAGCTGGAATTTGAAGGCATGCCAGATGTATCAGAGGATTTGTCATTGTTGTGCTGATAGAAACCTCATTTGCTGAAGTAGTTTCAACTGGAGCTGAAGGTGTGTGAGTTGAAGGTCTTCCTAGCTCGAATCTTGGATCAGGATCACCTGTATTTAAATTTTTGCAGATCCTGAAACATGCTCACAAGATTTATTAAAACAGTTGGTAACTAAATCAAGATCAAATAGCCAATCCGGACCAGAACCAACCACACTGGTGGTGTGCTCATTGAAAGTCACATTGGCTGACTCCTCAATAATTCTAGTTTTGAGATTGTATACTCTATAAGCTTTAGCTTGGGAAGAGTATCCAATGATTTGTCCATCGTCTGATTTCTCAGCAAATTGGCAACTTGATCTTTGGTATTCAAGATGGTGCAGGGACATCCAAATGACCTGGAGAAACCAATGAAAGGTTTCCTCTTGTGCCAAAGTTCATAAGGAGTCTTACATGTGTCTTAACTACTAAAACTCTGTTTTGCACATAGCAAGCAGTATTAACTGCCTCTGCCCAGAAGGTGATAGGCAGTTTAGAGTCAGACAACATAGTTCTTGCAGCTTCAATAAGTGTCATGGTTCTCCTCTCAGCAACTCCGTTTTGCTGAGGAGTCCTGGGAGCACTGTATTGTCTTGTAATACCCTTTTCATCAAAAAATGTATCAAGGATTTGGTTCTTGAATTCAGTTCCTTGATCACATCTTATGGTTTTGACCTTGTGATCACATTGATTCTCAATCTTTAAGATGAAATTCTTTAAAATCTCAGGAGTCTCATCTTTAGTTCTAAGGAAGAAGACCCAAGTGAATCTTGTAAAATCATCTGTGATCACTAGACAGTATAAGGTCCTTCCTAAACTCATACACTGGTGGGGCCAAAGAGATCCATATGTAACAAGTGTAGGGGTGTAGTGATGGAGTTCAGTTCCTTAGGCTTATGGGATGCCTTATGTTGCTTCCCTTTTAGGCATGCAACACAATGATCATCACTTGTAAACTCTTCTTTGGCATTCCAGTTACCAGATCATGCTTAATCAATTTATTCATGTTTTTAAAGTTTACATGGCACATTCTTTTATGCCATAGGAAAGACTCATCACTATTGGCTTTAGATAGAAAGCATGAAACTTCTCCAGAGGGAGATGTTTCTTGCAAATCCATCTTGTACATGTTCCTTTCCTAGGGGCTCTGAGCAGGATGTGCTCATGAGGAATGACCACACTAGGCTTGAGAACAATGCACTCATGCTCAGTAAAGAGCATGTTATGTCTTTGATCACAAAATTGGGATACACTCAAAAGATTGTACCCAAGCTCCTTAACAAAGTTTACCTTTTCAATGCTGAGCTTACCATTTGTGACCTTGCCCCTTCCAGAAATGTAACCACCTTCATCTCCTCCAAAAGCAATTGTCCTCATTAATTCTCTCAAAATTATGGAATAGAGACCTATTGCCTGTCATGTGCCTGGAACAGCCATTGTCAATTATCCAGACGTTTCCGTTTGTCTTGCTGTTCCTGCACAAAGAAAATGATTAGTTACATTTGGAAACCCAAGCCGTACTTGTCTTGGGCTCAGTAAGTGTAATAGAAGGTAATGCAACAGTAATAGATCCTATGGTTGTACTGTGAGGATCTTCAGCTATTGTTGATGGAGAAATTTCAGTCATTTGGTCTTTTTAGACTTCCACCCCACTGGACTCTTGGACTTGACCTTCAAAACCTTTGAAGCTTTTGGAACTTCACAGTTTTGATGAGAACGACTTCGGAAGATTCTGCAGTCACTGCAGCAGACTTCAGTGCTTCGGAAGAACTCCTTTCTTCCGAGACCAATTTTACTTCCGAAGGTAATTTTCCATTTACCTTCTTCTTTGATTTGGAGCTTCTGAAGGAAACAGACTTTCCTTCCGAAGCTTGAGACTTCTTGAGATTCTTTGAAGTCTTTGTATTGGTCATGTGATGGTACTTCTAGGATTGTATGGGCAATCCTTAGCAATGTGAGAAGTATTTTCACACATGACACATAACATTTTCTTCTTCAAAAGAGTCTCCTTTTGAGAGCAAGACTGGCTTTGGTCACATCCCTTCTCCACTTCATCTTGGTAGATGCTGAGACGTTCTTTTGGGCTGTGAACTGTTCTGGAGTTTGATGGTCCAGGCTGTGCAGCAGTGTTACACAGCAGCTCAGTCTTCTTCTTTGCTCTGAGATGATTTGAACATGAACCAGACTCTTAGATGAGGAGTCTTGGTTGATGTCTTCAGTCCTTACTACTTTGAAACCTGCAAAGTTAAAAACTTGTTTCTGCTTAGCATCAAAAGTAGCCTTGATTTCTTGAGCCTTCTTTGCTTTCCTTTTGCTCTTCCTGATCAAGTTCTTTCTTTTGGACTTGGTCATCACAGATTATTTCTTCTCCTCAGAAAGATAGTGGCCCTTGGAAGAATCCTCTTCTTCACTCTTCTTAGAGGAATTCTTCACTATCACTTATCATGGATGAATTACAGTTGTTAGTGGTTTAATCATGGGTTTTGATTCTAGTCAAACCCTAATTCGATTTTGGCATGATTATGGATGAATGATGATTTTTTGATGAATGTGTGGTGATTAATAAGTTGTATGAATGTTAGGAATCATGAATCTTGCAAGAAATTGATGATTAGGGTTAATGTTCATAGTTTACTAATAATAGTAACTTTATTTGCATGAAATGTTGACTATGGATTTTGATGTTATGGATGTGTTCATGGTGATAATTAGATGTTAGATTGTTGTTTGATCATTGGAAATTCAAGAAAACATGTTATAGTTCATACATTACTAAAGATAGTAACTTTTTAAGATATGAATTGATGAGTATGATGTTTGAATGTGGTTGATCATGCTAGATGATGATATGAGTTTGAATTGGTATGTTATTGATGAATCCATGAGCATATTAGGTAATTGATAGATTTTGGGATATGCTTTCCCAAAAGGGAAACTTTATTCATGTAAAATGTGATAGATGGTAGTTGGAACCTATCTGGGATGTTAGGAGCATGTTAGTATGATCATGGATGAATTCTAATGTGGTAAGATATGATAACTTGGTTGTTGTGATGTTGTGAATGCAATGCATATGGTTAAAGAATATGGTTATGATCATATACACGCGTGCGAATCTGAGGCCCCTACTTAGTAGGATGGCAGGGTTTAGGATGTGAAGTCGTGAGTGGCTTCACATGGCATGTGATGATGGTTGAACATTGTGTGACATGTTAGTTGTATTATAACTAGTGGATATTTAATGTTCTAGATTCGCATGACTTGTATAGTACTTGATTGTATGATGATCTAAGTGATACGCCTGGTTGATATAGCATACGTATGATACTATTTGAAGGTTAATCATGTATGTTGTATGTGCTCATTGGCTTTATTTGAATTATAACTCATAATGTCACCACCGGGTCAAACGGGTCAACTAGGTCAAACGTGTCTATTTTCTGGAAGCTTGAGTCTTTGGTTTTGGTATGATTAGGGTTCCACATGTCTTCATTTACACGTACTTATGTACTCACATGATCTAGGTAACCTTTGAAGGTTGGCTATCCTCTCGTTTCTCAAATAAACCCTAACTACTCTTTGCATACATCAGGTGAGTTCATGCCCCACTCTTTACTTAATCTCTTTTGGGGGAGATAGCATACTGGTATTTACGAACGCTTTTAATATTTAAGTTGTGTATAATATTAATATAGTGATGTTTACCATGGGAAAAGTCCTCACACTTTCGAATTGTTATATTTAATAGCGGGGAAACTTGGGTAGTACTACGGGTCTGACGAGCCCCACCTGTGTGACTCGAGGTCAACCGGGTGCAATTTGTCCTATTGAACATTGTCACGACATGGTAAGTCGTGACAGGAGGCAACAACTATAACAGTCAGCTTCAATTGCGAAATCACTATGTATTAATATTTACTGATAATAGACTAGTTATCTATTATCATACACTGCTTATATATATCACAACTGTTTATATGTTTATTGAACTCAAACTCTTGAACTCACCAACCTATGTGTTGACATTTTAGTATGCTTTTCTCAGGTCCTTAGCTTGCTTGCCATAGGAGCACTGCATGGTTCACTGCATTTTAAGACACGATTCTTCAAGACAATTTAACATTTTAATAATTATCGTTTACTCTTTTGGGTTGGCACTTGTTTTGCCATAGTTATACTTTCTTGACTTGGGTTGTTTTCAAAACGCTTCCGCATTGTTTAAAGTTTGTATTTTGGTTGATTTTGTTTAAATTATGGCATTTAGAGTCGTTCTGAGTAACTATTGACTGTGATCCTGGTTTGTTCACACGCCTCGCGGTAAAACTCCGCAAGTGGATTTTGAGGGTGTGACAATTTGTTCATGGTTCCAGTCTCCATATCAGTCTTTGAGATGAAAGCCATTTGAAGAGTTTAGTTTTTGTGTGTGTGAGGGATCTTAAGATGGTTAGATCTTATATCAAGAGCCTGAAAGCTCTGATACCAATTGCAGGATCGTTTAAGGGTTTGAACACAATTACAACACTACAACACAATGAGGAGATTATCTAAACTCTAATCAAACAGTAAACTGGTTAACCAAAAGTGATACAAAGACCACAAGTAAAGCAAGAGACAGAACAGGAGAATATGGTTTTCAAGGATGCAGTATATTGCTTTCTCAAGTTCTTTTACAAGTGTTACAAAGTATGTTAAAGATACAAGAAACTTGAAATACTTATACTACAACCTACATCCGGCAATACTATGAAAGCCAGCTGGATACAATTGACTAGACACTAACAAAATCAATTGTAGAATCAAAAGGCATATCTGCCTTTTGACCTTGTGACTATGACATGCCATAGCTCACATCCTTATACATTATAAAAAGGATAAAGTACATAAAGTGGAAAGTTTCAGACTCAAGACCTCAATGTACAGTTACCAAAAGCATGGACCTTTTTCACCAACTCTTGTAAGTTGGTGACTTATCAGAGACGCAGCGGAAAAGGTGCTTTATGGAACAGTACATCAGATAAAGCATGTGTACTAAAAGTCTTCGAAAGAAATCTGCCTTCATAGGGTGAAGCTTCGGAAGACTTTGTCTCTGAAGCTTCGGAAGACTTCATGTTTGGCTTCCGAAGATATTGGTCTTGACTTCGGAAGATTTTACACTTAGAATGTTTTCTAATGTATTGTGTAAAACTTCCGAAGCATTCTTCACTTCAGTACTTAGTGCATGTTGCTGAGACACTTTGGATGTTTTGGGTTGCATCAGACTTAAGGAATCCTTACAATATATATATATATATATATATATATAATATATATATATATATATGTATATATATATATGTATATATAATATGTATATATATATATGTATATATATATATGTATATATATATATGTATATATATATATGTATATATATATATGTATATATATATATGTATATATATATATGTATATATATATATGTATGTATATATATGTATCTATACATATATATATACACACACATATATATAGGGAGAGTTCAAATGAGAACCACATTTTTTATGAGAACTCTAAGAATTAATCTCAGTCACTAATTTTTTATCACATGCAAATCACATGCCATTTCCTATTTTTAAACGTTCATAACTTTTTTTCACGACATCATTTTCAAAAAAAATCATCATAAAATTCAGTATTTTTTTATCTTTCCAACGCCTACCATATTGATATATTTTTAAAAAAAAATCATACATCCGTTGTTTATATATGTGTAAATCTAGTTATACACATGTGTAGTATTGGATTTACACATGTGTAAATCCGATATTACACATTTGTAAAACGAATGTCGTTAAAAAAACGGGAATGTTTTTTTATTTTTTATAAATTTTTTTATATTTTTTATGAAAGAGGGAAAGTTGGAGGATATTTTTGTGTTTTTATTTTTTTTATTTTTATGTTATTTTTTGATTTATAAATTTTTTAAATATATTTTTGTTAATTATAATTTTACCATTGAGAACTAGTGGTTGAGATTGGTTCTTAGAGTTCTCACAAAAAAATCTAGTTCTCATCTGATCTCTTCCCTATATATATATATATATGTATAAATACATATAGGAGAGAGATCAAATAAAAACTAGTTTTTTTGTGAGAACTATATGAACAAATCTCAACCACTAGTTTTCGATGGTAAAATTGTAATTAACAAAAACATCATTAAAAAATTTATTAATAAAAAAATAACATAAAATAAAAATAATAAAAACATAAAAATGTTCCCCTACTTTCCCTCTTTCAAAAAAGAATAAAAAAAATTATAAAAAATAAAAAATTCCTATTTTTTAACGAAATTCTTTTTACACATGTGTAATATCGGATTTACACATGTAAATCCAGTACTGCACATGTGTATAACTAGATTAACACATATGTAAACAACGGATGTATGATTTTTTTTAAAATATATCAATGTGGTAGGCGTTAGAAAGATAAAAGATACTGAATTTTATGGTGATTTTTTTAAAAAAAATGACGTCGTGAAAATTTTTTTATGAACGTTTTAAAAAAAGGGGGGAAATAACATGTGATTTGCATGTGATAAAAAATGAGTGGCTAAATTGGTTCCTTCAGTTCTCACAAAAAAGGTGGTTCTCATTTGAACCCTCCCCGGTTATTTTAAAAAGGATAAGAGTTGAAGAATAAAGAAAGAAAATGTCAAGGAATCCAAGTTGAGGGGTTAAACATGTAAAATGGACAAAAGTACACAAAAAGTTGGTGTAAAGGTGGGCATGGCTGCCCACCCTCACTTCACATCACCAATTTCATTCGGTTTTAGAGAGAGAGAGAGAGAGCAGAACTCTCGGTTGAAGAAAAGAAGAAGAAAAGAAAGTAAATTCAAGGTAAGAATTCGTGATTTTTAAGTGTTTATGACGGGTTTTATCCCGGTTATATGTTTATGTGCTTATTTGTGTATGTGCTCGGGTGTGTCTGTTTGGTGGGGTTTTTAGGTGTTTGAACTCATTTGCAAAAGGGTTTGAAGGAAGAAACACCCAAGTTGCACCAGGTGAGTTTTTAGACCCTGGTTTTTACTTGCTTTAAACTCTCTTTGGGGCTGAAAATGTATTAAACGATTTTCAAATGTTTATGTATGTATACCCGTATGTATTATGCATGTTTGGATGATGATTCTTGAATGCTTATAGGTTGTTCATGTTTAGAATAGCTATGTTAAGCTTAGAAGAGATGAGTTTGATGATTGGGTTTGAAAACATACTAGAAACATGTTGAACAGAAGGTTCATGCGCATAGATAAGGCTCATGCGCCTGGGAATGCCTTAGAAGAATTTAAGTGTAACCCATGCGCCTGAACAATAGCCCATGCGCCTGAAATTTGCCTTAGAAATGATAAGTGTATCTCATGCGCCTGAACAGTAGTCCATGCGCCTAGAAATATTAGTCGGACGACTAAGTGTAGGGCCATGCACCCCAATAGTGCCCATGCGCCCAAGTGGCCCATGCGCCTAAGTGTCCATGCGTCCGAATAACCCATACGCCTAGGTGTTCATACGCCCGAATAGTGCCCATGCGCCTGAATTGTTCATGCGCCTAAGAGTTAAAGCAGTTAGGTGTTGACTGACGCGCCTACATAGTAATGAAACGCCCAAACAGGGCTCATGCACCCAAATAGTGTCTAAGCGCCCAACACTTAGAATTTATTACAGACTTCTTGGAAGTTTGTGCTCTTAGGGTTTTGATCAAGGTTTGACTAGGGCTTATTAATGATGGGTTTCATGCATGATTATGATTGCCTTATGATTGTTTCTTATTATTATTGCTATTATTATTTTTACTTATAGAGTGTGACTTTACCTGGTATGTTTATTATCGTAACGTAAAGTATATTGTAATAATAAAGAGAAAGAACAATAAAGAAAAGAAGAGAAACATTAATGAAATGTTAACAAGTCTTGCAAGCTTACAGAAGGCACACGACCGTGTTGTCGTTAGCTCAACTGTGCTGCGGGTTAGCTACCCTGTTATGCACTCATGGCCAATCTTGGAGATTGGCAGGACCTCTGTAGCGTACCCTAGGTGTTTGGGACGGCCTTGTATACAGTAAACATAACCCTTTTGAGGGATATAGATGGCCCAAAACCGGTTTTCATCGCGCATACAGTTTAGGGTATTGCTCATTGGTCCATACAGAAAGTGAAGATAAAATAAAATATTACAGAATATACAAGACATACAGTAAAGAGAACGAACAATATCTGTTCATATAGTTAATGTGTGCTCGCATACACAGTAAATAGTTGTATTTCATAGAAAGAGTATTTTCATATACAACATACAAAAAGTATTTTATTACTTTTAAAACTAGAACTCACTCAGCAACGCTGACTTTTATATATTTTCAGTTGGCAGGTAATTATTGTTGAGGATGATACGAGGGTGAAGCCACTCGGCAGGAAAAGACTGACATCCATTCGTATTTTATGTTGCTGTTGTTTTGTAATACAGTAAAACAATTCTTTTGTAATCAGTTAAACGATGATGTATTGCTCAACAACAGTGGTTTAAATGAAATGAATGGTTTTTTGATAAATTATTTCCGCTGCTTAAGTTTGTATAATTATAAGGTTTAATGTTTTGACTGCTGTGATTGACCAACTGTGAGGTTTCTAGGAACGGGGCCTTACAAAACGATGATGTATTGCTCAACAACAGTGGTTTAGCAATTGACTGTTTACAAAAGATTTGCTTATATGCATTACAAAACAACAGCAACACAGAGTACGAATGGATGTCAGACTTTTCCTGCCAAGTAGCTTCACCCTCGTGCCATCCTTAGCAATAATTACCTGCCAACTGAAAATGTATAAAAGTCAATGTTGCTGAGTGAGCTCGAGTTTTATAAGTAATAAAATACTTTCTATATGTTGTATAAGAAAATACTCTTTTCTGTAAAATACAACTCTGTACTGTATATGCGAGCACGCATCAACTATATGAACAAATATTGTACGTTCTCTTTACTGTAGGCCTTGTCTGTTCTATAAACTTTTATCTTTATGTTTCACTTTCTGTATGGACCAGTGAGCAATACCCCAACTATATGCGCGATGGAAAACGGGTGATGGGCCATCTATATCCCTCGAAAGGGTCAACTGTATCCCTCGAAAGGTTCAACTATATCCCCCGAAAGGGTCAACTATATCCCCCGAAAGGGTCAACTGTATCCCTCGAAAGGGTTCTGTGTACTATGTACAAGTCCAACCCAATCACCCAGGGCACGCTGCAAAGGTCCTGCCAATCTCAATTGATTGACCCTGTGTGCATAATAGGGTAGCTAACCCGCAACAAGTTGAGCTAACGACAACATGGTCGTGTACCTCCTGTAAACTTGCAAGACTTGTTAACATTTTCCTTAATGTTCCCCTTCTTTCTTTATTGCTCTTTCACTTTATTATTACGATATACTTTACGTTACGATAATAACATACCACGTAAAGTCACATACTATAAGTAATAATAATAATAGCAATAACAATAATAAGGAACAATCATAATCAATCATATCATGCATGAAACAACATCATTAATAAGCCCTTAGCCAACCTCGGTCAAAACCCTAAGGCACAGACTCCCAGAAAAAAATTTGTAAAAATTTCTAAGTCTTAGGCGATGGGAACTATTTGGGCGCATGATCCCTGTTCGGGCGTTTTATCACTATGTAGGCGCATCAGCCAACACTTAAGCATTTTCACTTTAGGCGCATGAACTATTCAGGCGCATGGACACTATTTATGCGTATGAACACTTAGACGCATGAGTAATTCAGGCGCATGGACACTTAGGCGCATGGGCACTATTTGGGGCGCATGGCCCTACACTTAGTCGTCCAGCTAACATTTCTAGGCGCATGGGCCGCTGTTCAGGCGCATGGGCCACTGTTCAGGCGCGTGGGCTGTACTTAATCATTTTTAAGGCAATCTTAGGCGCATGAGCTACTGTTTGGGCGCATGGATTACACTTAGTTCTTTCTAAGGCATTTTCAGGCGCATGAGCCTTATCTAGGCGCATGGACCTTCTGTTCGTCATGTTTCCAGTATGTTTTCAACCTAACCATTAAATCCATCTGTTCTAAGCTTAATATTGTTATTCTAATCATGAATAACCTATAAGCATTCAAGAATCACATTCATTCATGCACAATACATACGGGCATACATACTCAAACATTTGAAAATCAATTAAATACATTTTCAGCCCCAAAGATGTTTGAAAACAAGTAAAAACCAGGGTCTAGAACTCACCTAGTGCAACGTGGGTGTTCTTCCTTCTAACCCGCTTGCAAAGAGTTTCAAAACACCTAGAAACAACACCAAAAACACACATACCCGAGCATAAACACAACCCATAAGCATACAAACACATAACCAGGGTGGA
The DNA here is from genome assembly GCA_025506515.1 of Flaveria trinervia. Taxonomy (NCBI): domain Eukaryota; kingdom Viridiplantae; phylum Streptophyta; class Magnoliopsida; order Asterales; family Asteraceae; genus Flaveria; species Flaveria trinervia. The sequence goes on from CM046444.1 coordinate 24,648,033, forward strand.
ACCCGTCATAAACACATAAAAACCACGAATTCTTACCTTGAATTCGTTCACTTCTTCTTCTTCTTCTACAAACCGAGAGTTCTCTTCTACTCTCTCTCTAGAACCGAAGAAATGGTGATGTGAAATGAGGGTGGGCGGCCATGCCCACCTTTACACCAACTTTTCAAATTTTTGTCCTTTTGGACACATTTAGTCCCTCCACTTAGACTGAATTACCTTTCTTTCTTTTATTCTTTATTTCTTTGTGTTTTAAAAAATATAACCGGGTGTTACAAGTCCACCCCCCTTATATATAGGTTTCATCCCCAAAACCTGTTATTCCTCAAACAGATGAGGATAATGCTGCCTCATCTCCTCCTTAGTCTCCCATGTAGACTCGGATCCCTTCCTGTGCTTCCACTGTACACGCACAAGAGGAACCACTTTATTTCTCAGCCTCTTCTTTTTATGATCGATGATTGCCACTGGTTGCTCCACATAATTGAGCCTTTCATCAACTTCAATGTCCTCCAATGGAACAATCATGTCCTCATCGGCTAAGCACTTTCTCAAATGAGATACATGGAATGTTGGGTGAATTCCACTTAACTCATTGGCAACTCCAATCTATAGGCCACCTCCCCTACTCGAGCAATGATTCGGAAAGGGCCTATATACCTTGGGCTCAACTTGCCCCGCTTTCTGAATCTGATGATACCCTTCCAAGGCGAGACGTTCAACATAACCCGGTCACCCACCTGGAACTCAATTGGTCTACATCGTTTATCGGCATTCGACTTTTGTCTATCTTTGGCTGCCTTCATGAAGGCTTTAATCTTTTCAAGCTTCTCAGTCGTGGTCTCGATTACCTCGACACTTCCCAACTCTTTCTGACCAATGTCACCCCAACAAACGGGTGTTCTGTATCTCCTACCGTATAGCATATCATATGGTGGCATACCAATGCTCGCATGATAGCTGTTGTTATATGAGAATTCGGCTAACGGTAAGTGGTCGTCCCAACTTCCACCAAAATCAATTACACATGCCCGAAGCATGTCTTCCAATGTCTGAATGGTCCTTTCTGACTGACCATCCGTTTGGGGATGATAAGCCGTGCTAATATGCAACCTCGTCCCCATGGCGTCGTGGAATTTCTTCCAGAATTTAGACGTAAACCAAGTGTCACGATCAGACACAATGGACACCGGTACACCATGACGAGTTACAATCTCCTTGATGAACAGGTCAGCCAACCTCTCGGATGTATATGTCTCGCGGATCGGTAGGAAGTGAGCACTCTTCGTCAAGCGGTCAACAATCACCTATATGTATCGTATCCTTTTGGAGTACGGGGCAGTTTCGTAATGAAATCCATGGTGATGTGCTCCCACTTCCATTCCGGTATATCCAAAGGTTGGATCTTCCCATACAGTTTCTGCTGTTCCGCCTTCACCTGTAGGCAAGTAAGGCACTTACTCACATACTCCGTCACGTTACGTTTCATACCCGGCCACTAATAATCTTTCTTCATGTCTTGATACATCTTTGTGGCACCAGCATGAATGGAGTATCGAGTCTTGTGAGCTTCATCCATAATTCTCACACGTAGATCCCCGAAACAAGGAATCCACACCCGTCCAAATTGAGTTTTAACACCAAGTGTGTTTTCACTCAATTCCCCAACCAGACCTCTCATTCTTTTAGAGTTTAGATGATCTTCTTTTAATGCCTCATCCTGAAACTCCTTGACTTGATTCATTACAACAGAGGTCGTGATTAGTTGGTATGCTTTCACCTGAATCGGCTCGGGCCTCCCCTTCCGGCTAAGAGCATCGCCACCACGTTGGCTTTGCCCGGATGGTAATGGATCTCTCAATCATAATCCTTTATAAGCTCCAGCCATCGCCTCTGCCTCATGTTCAGATTTTTTGCTCGAAGAAGTACTTCAAGCTCTTGTGGTCCATGAGTATGGTGCACTTCATCCCGTAAAGATAGTGCCTCCAAATCTTTAGTGCAAAGACCACAGTTGCTAGCTCCAGGTCATGAGTAGGGTATTTAACCTCATGAACTTTCAATTGTCACGATGCATAGGCTATAACATTCCCTCTTTGCATTAATACACACCCCAACCCTAAGTAAGAAGCATCTGAGTATACTACCAAATCCTCGCTTCCTTCTGGTAATGACAAGACAAGAGCTTGAGTCAACCTTACCTTTAACTCCTCGAACGCTTGTTCTTGAGCTTGACCCCACGTAAACCTTACATCCTTTCGGGTCAACTTGGTCAGTGGAGAAGCGATCTTGGAAAAGTCCGGAATGAACCTTCGATAATAACCCGCCAACCCCAAGAAACTACTAATCTCGGATGGCGTCCTTGGAGACTTCCATTGCATCACCGCCCCCACCTTAGCAGGGTCTACCATAATCCCCTCTGGGTTTATCACGTGACCCAAGAATTGAACTCGTGTAACCAGAACGCGCATTTGGAGAATTTGGTATACAACTTCTCCCTTCTCAAGGTCTCTAACACCTCCTGAATATGATCGGCATGCTCCTCCTTGCTCCTCGAATAAATCAGGATATCATCGATAAACACAATCACTGATTTATCTAACATTGGCCGACATACTCTATTCATCAAGTCCATAAAAGCAGCTGGTGCATTGGTCAATCCAAACAACATAACGAGGAACTCATAGTGACCGTAGCGCGTGAGAAAAGTTGTTTTAGGAATGTCCTGCTCCTTCACTTCAGCTGATGGTAACCGGATCGAAGATCTATCCTCGAAAACCAACTGGCACCTTGGAGCTGATCAAACAGATCGTCTATTCTTGGTAGGGGGTATCGGTTTTTCACTGTCAGCTTGTTCAGCTCTCGGTAGTCAATACACATCCTCATACTACCGTCTTTCTTCTTCACAAATAATACTAGAGCACCCCATGGAGAGATACTCGGTCTAATAAACCCCTTATCGAGCAAATCTTGCAACTGTTCCATGAGTTCTTTCATTTCTGTGGGAGCTAATCGATACGGTGCTTTGACAACAGGTTGAGCACCAGGTATCAGGTCAATTTGGAACTCAATCTCACGATCCGGAAAGTCAAACACAACTGGTACATTAGATAGTTGCGGTGTTGGCGCGTCCACATCCTTTACGTAGGCCAAGTAGGCACTACATCCACGCCTCATGCACTTTCTCGCCACCGCCATCGAAATCACTTTCAGAATCATCGTGACGCAATCTCCATAAATCGTAACCAAACTCCCATCGGACGTAACTAATCGAATCATCTTCCTGCGACACACGATGTTTGCTTCATAGTTTGCTAACCAGTCCATCCCTAGTACTACGTCAAATCCACCTAGGGGTATCACATGTAAACTAGCGGTAACCCGATGACCTTCTAGTTATATGGTACAGTCCTCTATTAGTAATTCTAGTGGACTTACCAATTGCAGTTTCTACATCAAATGATGCACTGACCTCTCTACTAACAACAGGCAACTTAGCGCAGAAAGTAGTAGAAATAAGACTCCGACTAGCACCAGAATCAAACAATATAGAGGCACAAGTTTGGTTTACCAGAAACATACCTAACACAACATCGGGATCAGCTCTGGCTTCCTCCCGGGTCATGGTGTAAGCTCTAGCACCTGCCCTCTGCCCTCCTTCCTCCGGCTTCTTCTTCTCTGCCCCAGAGCTCTCTGCCCTCAGCTTCTTGCAGTCTCTTGCGATGTGGCCAGGCTGACCACACCTGAAGCATACGTTCATCTCCATTCTGCACTCACCAGTATGCTCCCTTCCACATTTGTCACACCTCCTCAGCCCTGATCCAGATGTGACTACATGTCGATCACCCACCTTTGCCACCTTCTTATTTGGAGTAGTTCTCCCACGTCCAAACTGTTTCCCATTCCAGTTCCAACTACCACCATCCTTCTTATCCACCTCAGCCACCACCACCTCGCGTTCATCGTATAATCTGCCAGCCAAGTCAACTGCCGACCTGAAAGTGCTCGGCCGGGCGGCAATCATATGCCTACGGATATCTGCCGGCAACCCCTAGATGTATCTTTTAATGTTTCGTGACAATGGTGTCACTTGATCGGGCACCAAGCGCGCCATTTCATTGAATTTGGTGGTGTACTACTGGTGTGTCATCGTTTCCGCCTCCAGCTGCAGGAAGTCTCTTTCTACCTTGTCCATCTCTCGGTGAGGACAGAATTCCTCAATCACTAGCTTCTTCAGTTCAGGCCATCTCATTCTTCCAATGGCCCTGCTACCCTCGGCTTGGACAATGTTGTCCCACCAATACAAAGCCGAGTCCACAAAGGAATAGGTAGCGAATTTCACCTTTTGATCCTCATGGCACTCACTGATATCGAGGACAGCCTCCATCTCCCGTACCCACCGGTGAGCAGCTGCTGCAGTGCCGTTTCCATCGAAAGTAGGGGGCTTGCATCTCATAAACACCCCGTAGTTGCAGCCTCGGGTCGCCTCCAGTGCAGGCTCTTCTTCCTCATCCTCATCATCCGACGGAACCATCTCAGTCTCGAGTTGTCTTTTTTCGCCCGTAGGTCCACCCCTTTCCTTTCTCTCTCCCTCTCTAACTGCCTTGATCACTTCGGTCACCACAGACGGTAGAATCGTCTGCATGACCTGGTGAACCTCTTCCACCACAGCCTCCTTTACTAAGGCCTTCAGATTGGCGCTCTCGTCGCCACCCTCCGGATGAGGGGTCTCTGGTTCTTCATGAACCACTTTCTCGACTCTGGGTCTCCCTCTCTTGGTCGCGGAGCAGCACCGTGACCTCCACCACGAGAGGCCTTTAAAGATCTACTGCCAGCCATCCTCTATAAGCACACTATAAGATTCAAATACTAACACGGTCATTCAAGGTGATACTTAGTTTATGTCAAGTATAGTAAGTCCCTAATTACAGTTGCTAGTTGTGATTAGCCACTTACTTTACTCGTCACACCCCAAGCATCTCCTATCCTGACTTAATTAGTATCTAAATCTACTAAGAGCACATAATCAAATAGCATGCGCACATAATACCAGTTAATCATTAGGAAAAGACATACCTGATGGCACGTAGCTACTCGGGCTGACATCCCTCCATTTGTCCCATTTTCAGTTTAAGTTTAGGTTTTAAAAGTTTATTTAACCAATTCTCTTAAACTTTGGCTCTGATACCAACTTGTAAGGCCCCGTTCCCAGAAACCTCACAGTTGGTCAATCATAGCAATTAAAACATTAAACATTACAATGAAACAAGCTTAAGCAGCGGAAATAATTTATCAAAAGTCATTCACTCATTTAAAAACACTGTTGTTAAGCAATACATCATCATTGACTGTTTACAAAAGATTTACTTATATGCAATACAAAACAACAGCAACACAAAGTACGAATGGATGTCAGACTTTTCCTGCCGAGTAGCTTCACCCTCGTGCCATCCTCAGCAATAATTACCTGCCAACTGAAAATGTATAAAAGTCAGCGTTGCTGAGTGAGCTCGAGTTTTATAAGTAATAAAATACTTTCTATATGTTGTATAAGAAAATACTCTTTTCTGTAAATTACAACTCTGTACTGTATATGCGAGCACGTATCAACTATATGAACAAATATTGTTCGTTCTCTTTACTATAGGCCTTGTCTGTTCTATAAACTTTTATCTTTATGTTTCACTTTTTGTATAGACCAGTGAGCAATACCCCAACTATATGCGCGATGGAAAACGGGTGATGGGCCATCTATATCCCTCGAAAGGGTCAACTGTATTCCTTGAAAGGGTCAACTATATCCCCCTAAAGGGTCAACTATATCCCCCGAAAGGGTCAACTGTATCCCTCGAAAGGGTTCTATGTACTATGTACAAGGCCAACCCAATCATCCAGGACACGCTGCAAAGGTCCTGCCAATCTCAATTGATTGACCCTGTGTGCATAATAAGGTAGCTAACCCGCAACACAGTTGAGCTAACGACAACATGGTCGTGTACCTCCTGTAAGCTTGCAAGACTTGTTAACATTTTCATTAATGTTCCCCTTCTTTCTTTATTGCTCTTTCACTTTATTATTACGATATACTTTACGTTACGATAATAACATACCAAATAAAGTCACATACTATAAGTAATAATAATAATAACAATAACAATAATAAGGAACAATAATAATCAATCATATCATGCATGAAACAACATCATTAATAAGCCCTTAGCCAACCTCGGTCAAAACCCTAAGGTATAGACTCCCAGAAAAAATCCTGTAAAAATTTCTAAGTCTTAGGCGCATGGGAACTATTTGGGCGCATGAGTCCTGTTCGGGCGTTTCATCACTATGTAGGCGCATCAGCCAACACTTAAGCATTTTCACTTTAGGCGCATGAACTATTCAGGCGCATGGACACTATTTGTGCATATGAACACTTAGACGCATGAGTAATTCAGGCGCATGGACACTTAGGCGCATGAGCCACTTGGGCGCATGGGCACTATTTGGGGTGCATGGCCCTACACTTAGTCGTCTAGCTAACATTTCTAGGCGCATGGGCCACTGTTCAGGCGCATGGGCTGTACTTGTAAGGCCCCGTTCCCGGGACGCTTACAGCTGGGTTCTCATCGCTCATAAAACGTATAATTTCATTTGTATTTCATAAATCGCAGCGGAAAACTAAAACAATCTTTCATTTCCATGTAAATTTTTTTGCAAGTTAATACAACATTCATTACAAAATAGCTTGTTCGCATTACAATGCAAAAACATTAATCAAAAGAATGCCATCCCAAAAGAGCTGAGTAGCTTCACGGTGTGCCATCCTCAGCAAACATTACCTGCCAACTGGAAAACATATAAAAAGTCAGCGTTGCTGAGTGAGTTCTAGTTTTATTGCAAAACATACTTTACTTTCATATAAAACCATTCGTCACTTTTACATCATCACACATCGTACGTACACATAGATAATATCATTATTATCTTCTTCATTCATTCATTCGTTCATTCGTTCTTTATGACTTTACTTGCGCATTGGACATCATCCGTACCAATACCATGTGCTACACCCCGGTTAGTCGTAGCTACCGGGCCGAAGTCAATAAATGAACAGCTAAACGTATGCCACGGTACTAGGAGTAACCATCAGTCTTAGCTACTGGGCCGAAGTCAATAAATGAACAGCTAAACGTATGCCACAGTACTAGGGGTGAGCGGTAGAGGTTCTACATTAAGGGTCAATCACAAAGAAGGACCCGTTATCCGATGCGTGCAAGACGTTTCATTCGTTCATTAATGCATGCATTCAACATCGTGTTCCTCTTTCATTATCTTTCACTTTACGTTACATAATACTTCATTCATTCCTTATCATAACACGTAAAGTTATGGGAAAGATAAACATACATCATAATAAGGAACATAACACACACAGTCATCATTATCATACAGGGCAACACCATATATACATAACGTGCATAAACTTGCATCATCATCATCATCATCATCATGCCCAACATGCTTTCTAAGGCCTCAAGTGTCATCTTACATGCTCTTATGGGGACCTTTACGTCAAAACTTACATCTGCGCTTTTTCCCGAAAGACAGAAGTCAATCTATACCTTCCTCGGGTACAACAGCCCTATGGGGCGTATGGACACCCTTCAGTCGCATGGCCTCCTTGCGACTGAACATCATGCGATTGAACTAATACGGATGAACACCTATGGAATGAACATCCAGTCGTGCGAATGGACAATACGGATGGACCTCATGCGAATAGGATTAATGCGGATGAGCACTTATGCGACTGGACCTTCAGTCGCATGCCCTCCATGCGACTGGCCTTTCAATCGTGTGAATGGACCTTCAATCGTGCGAATGGACCCCAATCGCACCCTAATCGGCCGTATGGCCTCCATTCGGCCTCCAGTCGGTCGCCTAGCCCTAACTGATGCAGAATGCAGGTCATCCCGACTGCAGCCGAGGGTTTTCGGCCTCCAAACTCATCTAAACCCATTTTAAGCCTAAATCGACCATCCTAAACCTTAGGATGCATACCATAACACCATACAAGCACACACACGCCCGGAAACATACACGAAACGCATCACACACATCACACCCAAATGGGTCAAACACATACACATACAAAAACGGGTTTTTATGCTTTCCAGCCCCAAAATCATTTGAAAAAAAGTAAAAGTGGGGTTCTAGAACTAACACAACCGAGCACAACGTTAAGGGCTTCGATTTGGCTTGCTTCACGACGATTTTGGCGACCCGAACCAACCCGAACCGGCACTTTTTCCTCTTTTTCTCTTGTTTCTCTCTTCTCCCCTTTCTTTGGCTGATTTGTGAGTGTGGGGGAGAGGGTAAGGGCTGCCCTCTCCCTTATATACTTCCCCTCACCCGACTTTCTTTCGTTGGCGAGTTTGGTCCCTCGACTTTTGGACTTTATTTTCTTTTCTTTCCTCACCGGCTTCAAAATAATAAATATTCGGGTGTTACAAGTCCACCCCCTTTAAATAGGTTTCGTCCCCGAAACCTGTTATTCGTCGAACAAACGTGGATAATGCTGTCTCATTTCTTCCTCAGAGTCCCACGTTGACTCGGATCCCTTCCTGTGCTTCCACTGTACACGCACAAGAGGAACCACTTTATTTCGCAGCCTCTTTTCTTTACGATCGATGATTGCCACTGGTTGCTCCACATAATGAGCCTTTCATCTATTTCAATGTCCTCCAGTGGAACAATCATGTCTTCATCAGCTATACACTTTCTCAGATGAGATACATGGAATGTCGGGTGAATCCTAATTAACTCATCTGGCAACTCCAATCTATAGGCCACCTACCCTACTAGAGCAATGATTCAGAAATGGCCTATATATCTTGGGCTTAACTTGCCCCGCTTTCTGAATCTGACAATACCCTTCCAAGGTGAGACCTTCAACATAACCCGGTCACCCACCTGGAACTCAATTGGCCTACGTCGCTTATCGGCATACGACTTCTGTCTATCTTTGGCTGACTTCATGAAGGCTTTAATCTTTTCAAGCTTCTCTGTCGTAGCCTCGATTAACTCGACGCTCCCCAATTCCTTCTGACCAATATCACCCCCAACAAACGGGTGTTCTGCATCTCCTATCGTATAGCATCTCATATGGTGGCATACCAATGCTGGCATGATAGCTGTTGTTGTATGAGATTTCAGCTAACGGTAAGCGGTCATCCCAACTTCCACCAAAATCGATCACACATGCCCGGAGCATGTCTTCCAGTGTCTGAATGGTTCTTTCTGACTGACCATCGGTTTGGGGATGATAAGCCGTGCTAATATGTAACCTCGTCCCCATAGCGTCGTGGAATTTCTTCCAAAATTTAGATGTAAACCGAGTGTCGCGATCGGACACAATAGACACCGGCACACCATGACGAGTTACAATTTCCTTGATGAACAGATCAGCCAACCTCTCAGATGAATACGTCTCGCGGATCGGTGGAAAGTGAGCACTCTTCGTCAAACGATCAACTATCACCCATATGGCATCGTACCCTTTCGGAGTACGTGGCAGCTTCGTAATGAAGTCCATGGTGATGTGCTCTCACTTCCATTCCGGTATATCCAAAGGTTGGATCTTCCCATACGGCTTTTGGTGCTCGGCCTTCACTTGTAAGCAAGTAAGACACTTACTCACATACTCCATCACGTCGCGCTTCATACCCGGCCACCAATAATCTTTCTTCATATCATGGTACATTTTCGTGGCACCAGGATGAATGGAGTATCGAGTCTTGTGAGCTTCATCCATTATCTTCACTCGTAGATCCCCAAAACGAGAATCCACACACGACCGAATTGAGTTCTAACACCGAGTGTGTTTTCACCCAATTCCCCAACCAGACCTCTCATTCTTTCCGAATTAAGATGATCTTCTTTCAATGCCTCATCTTGAAACTCCTTGATTTGCTTCATCACATCAGAGGTCATGATTAGTTGACAAGCTTTCACCCGAATCGGTTCGGCCTTTCCTTTCGGCTAAGGGCATCCGCCACCACATTAGCTTTGCCCGGATGGTAATGGATCTCGCAATCATAATCCTTTATAAGCTTCAACCATCGCCTCTGCCTCATGTTCAGGTCTTTTTGCTCGAAGAAGTACTTCAGACTCTTGCGGTCAGTGAATATGGTGCACTTCGTCCCATAGAGATAGTGCCTCCAAATCTTTAACGCAAAGACCACGGCTGCTAGCTCCAAGTCATGAGTGGGATAATTAACCTCATGAACTTTCAACTGCCGGATGCGTAGGCTATAACCTTCCCTCTCTGCATTAACACACACCCCAATCCTGAGTAGGAAGCATTAGAATAAACCACCAGATCTTCGCTTCCATCGGGTAATGACAGAACAGGAGCTTGAGTCAGTCTTGCCTTCAGCTCTTCGAACGCCTTCTCTTGAGCTTGACCCCATACAAATTTCACATCCTTTCGGGTCAACTTAGTTAGTGGAGAAGCAATCTTAGAGAAGTCTTGGATGAATCTTCTATAGTAGCCCGCCAAGCCCAAGAAACTACGGATCTCGGATGGCGTCTTTGGTGACCTCCATTGCATAACCGCCTCCACCTTCGCCGGGTCCACCATTATCCCGTCAGGATTCACCACAGGACACAAAAACTGAACTTCGTGCAACCAAAACACGCACTTGGAGAATTTAGCATACAATTTCTCCTTCTCAACGTCTCTAGAACCTCTCGAACATGACCGGCATGCTCATCTTGTTCTTCGAATAAATCAGGATATCATCAATAAACACAATCACTGATTTATCCAACATAGGCCGACACACACGGTTCATCAGATCCATAAAAGCAGCTGGCGCGTTGGTCAAACCAAAGGACATGACAAAAACTCGTAATGACCATAGCGCGTGCGGAAAGCTGTTTTAGGGATATCTTGCTCCTTCACCTTCAATTGATGATAGCCAGACCTAAGATCTATTCTTGAAAACCAACTGGCACCCTGAAGCTGATCGAACAAATCATCTATTCTCGGTAAGGGGTATCGGTTCTTCACTGTCAACTTGTTCAGCTCGCGGTATACAATGCACATCCTCATACTACCATCCTTCTTCTTTACAAACAGGACCGGAGCACCCCAAGGAGAGATACTCGGTCTAATGAACCCCTTATCAAGCAACTCTTGCAACTGTTCCAAAGTTTTGTCCTTTTGGACACATTTAGTCCCTTCATTTGGACTGAGTTACCTTTCTTTCTTCTATTCTTTATTTCTTTGTGTTTTAAAAAAATATAATCGGGTGTTACAATATGCAATTATACATATCTATATATACATTGTATATATATATGTATATATGTATATATATATATATATATATGTGTGTGTGTATATATATATATGTGTGTGTGTGTGTATATATAGGAACCAATCTCAGCCACTCATTTTTATCACATACAAATCACATATCATTTTGCCTTTTTTTAAAACGTTCATTGCTTTTTTTCACGACATCATTTTTTCAAAAAAATTTCACCATAAAATTCAGTATTTTTTATCTTCTAATACCTACCATATTGATATACTATTCTAAAAAAAGCGTACATCCGTTGTTTACATATGTGTAAATCTAGTTATACACATGTGTAGTACTGAATTTACACATATGAAATCCGATATTACACATGTGTAAAACGAATTTCGTTAAAAAAGCGGAATTTTTTTATAATTTTTTTATGAAAGAGGAAAAGTAGGGGAACATATTTGTGTTTTTATTTATTTTATTTATATATTATTTTTTGATTTATAAAATTTTTAAATATGTTTTTGTTAATTATAATTTTGCCATTGAGAACTAGTGGTTGGAATTGTTTATTAGAATTCTCACAAAAAAAACTAGTTCTCACAAAAAAAATTAGTTCTCATTTGATCGCTCTCCTATATATATTGCCGTCTAAAATCTGCTGTCGATAAAAACACAAAATATATATTTGAGATTCTAAAATAAATTTGAGTTTTAGTAAAATGCAATTTATATATATTATTATAACACAATTTATATATATTATTATAACACAATGTCGGTTTGCACACGACTTTTATTAATAGAAAATTTTCCACATTTATTAAATTAATATGTATGAAACCAAAGTTGAATTATATAAGTAACGTTTGGTTGGAATAAATGAAATGGAATGAAATTAAGAAACTAATATAATTTTACAATCGAGATGTTACCACGTATGTAAAACCTAAAACATTAAAAATAATAGGTAAGTCGATCTAAGACTCGCATGTTACAACCAAAATATTAAATGGAAAAAAATAAGCATAACAATGTTGAACCAAACGTGTACGTTACGGTGTGTTAACTCTCAAAATTTAGACCGTAGATTAAAACGTTTATAAAAAATAAACGTTTTGGGAATCAAATTTGAAAGTGAAAAAAACTTTTAGGGGATAAGTTGTGAAATATGTAAAATTGTTGGGTTTAAAAACAAAAAAAAACTAAAAAAAGAAAAAGATTATACAACATTTTATGCACATAATACAACAATCTTTTATACATATAATACAACAATTAATATATTAACAAATTGATAACTAATATTATTTAAATTACGTCGTTCTGAATCCCACTTTAGATTTTTAATTCCAGTTCTCACATTATAATTAAGCCAATATGTGTAAATGTGCATTTTATCATGTAATATTTTCTTTTAAAAATGGAATAATCATGATCCTCAGGCTTGAAAAATCTAAAGCTTACATATAGTATTGTCTGATTATTTTCTTTATTTAATGGGTTATTAAATTTTAATAATCTTAACTTTTGTTTATTTGTCGAGATTAATCACAACTTAAGAAATATTTACAGACATTTTTAATTTTGGACTTATTTTCTTGTAATATCTCTTAGTAACTGAGAGTTAACACTCGTTAGTCTTTTTGATTAAGTAAGACCAAGATTGAGTCATTTTTCAACTCCAGTAGCACCTAGTCTCAATTAGGTCTATTTTTCATTGTCTAACCTCCATCGTCATCTGAAATCTATCTACAACGAGTTCGGTGGTTTAAATCAGGATGTGGAGATTGACAGTTTTTTTGGGTGCGAAAGTTTCAAATTGACGAGCCTGATGATAGATTTTAACTTTCTGTTTAGTTTTTGGCCACAAAAACAGTCTATGTCATTTAAAAACTAACGGGGTTAACTCTCAGTTAGTAAGGATCGTTGTAGGAAAATAAACTCGAACTTGAGAGAATCTTTAAACATTTATTGAATTGGGATTAATCACGCCCAGTAAATAAAACTTGAGATTTTTAAAATCCAATAGACCTTATTTAAATTATATATTCTCCAACCTGTTGTTTTTTATTTGAGTAAATCAAATGGATGGTCCCTATAGCCTATACGTATGTTTAAATCTGAATATGATCCTTAAAATTTAAAACTTTTGAATATAGTCCCTAATTTTTATTTCTCTTTCATCTATGAAACTAGATATGTTAGTCAGCCGTTAGTAATATTAATATTGTAAAAATTGGCCTTTTACTCGTATTAGACTTATATTTAATTTACCTTTTCAACTATAGTATCATTTTTATTTAAGAAAATATTATATTTTTTTTCCATTTTTGTATTTTTTATATTATTTTTATAATTTCATTTTTAATAAGATTATTATTTAGTAAAATACGTGTTAAATACACAAATAAAATACTTTTTGAAAACATGTTTTTTAAAATGTTTGATTTTTAAATTGTTCATTTTCTATACGTCATTCTAAAACTTTTTGATTTTTTGGACTTTTTTTAAACTGGTTGGTTTTCTAAAGTTATTTTTTAAAACATCATATCTTAAACAAATTCTTAGTTTTTTTATAAACAATTCAGTTTTAAACGTTTTTATAAAAGAACACATTTTTATAAAGGTTTAAAAAAACCCGCATATTTGTTTTAATAACTTATAAACCAAACATTTAAAAGAATACATTTTTTTAAAATACTTTTGTATTTGTGTATTAATAATAAATTTAAATTATAATAAAATAAAATTACATTGATGATCCTTACAAGTAAAATATTTATTTTGACAAATTTAACATTATTAACCGACTAATAGATTAGGGATCATTGATAAAAATAACTATAACATTAGAGACTATATTCATAATTTTAAAACTTTAAGGACTAAATCCGAAATTTTAACCAAATCACAGGTACCATCCATGTAATTTACTCTTTTTATTTATAGCATTTCATTCTTGTTTTCATAACTTCGTTTTTCCTCTCTTTAGGCTTTTGTCATGCTCTTAGATAATTCTTTTTAGTTAAATTAAAATTTTTATTTACTTAGTTTATAGTAAAAAATTATATAATATTTGAGTCCTTATAAAACATACCAAATATCATATATATTCTCTTATAAATAATTATAACTAGATTTAAATGCCGCGCTTGCTGCGGCCATACAGGTTTGAATTTTCTGTTGCTAACCGGACAGATTCTTGTAATCTAAACATTTTTAAGGGTTAAACAAAGTTAACTTACAAAAGGTGGTTATATGACGTGATTTTCAAAATAGCCTGCTACTTACATGTTTCTATTGCATTGTATATAATGCTACAAAAGTGTATTACTATGCAAGATGGGTGTGCAGGAACTGAGTCAACCCTTAGTCACAAAAGATAGGACTGGATGTGAACCATGTTTACTGTTCTTTGGTCTTCTGTTTCAGGCGTGGTTCCGCACCTGCAATTCAGTTGTATAAGTGTTTATAAACTGTAGAATGTTGTAAATGTTATTACGTGAGTGATAGTTTGGCTTTATTGTACCTTGTTCACATGTTCTTTTTGGGGTTTTTATGCATGGGGTTGCAGGTGTAGCTATTGATGAGCTGGTAGCCTGAGTGGTAGCAGTTGGTGTGGTTGCAAGTGCTGATGGTGCCTCGTACGCTTTGTTGACTCCTATTGTTTCACTTTGGTTGTCGTTTTTGGCTTGGATTTCAAAGATGAAAGGCTTGTTTATTAGTTGTTTGAGTTTTGTTGGCAGGATTTTTGGGTCATTGTTTTGCTGTGTGATCACCATGTCATAGCAAGTAGTGCCCACAAGTGATGTGACGATACTGTCAAAGAAGATAGCATCTGCTGTGCAGCTATCGTCTGCGATTGTGCCAGTAAACCGATAACTGTGGATGTAAACAAAGATGGGTTAGAATTTTTTTTTATTTTTTATGTTCGGTGTATCTTTCCATTGTAACTTTGTATCTTTTTAATTGTAACTTACCAATTTGAATGCTCATCTTGGAACCCGTGAGCTAGACAGTAGTATTGGTGGCCGCTTTGGTACGCTTTGTTTGCGCATTTTATGCATGATTCATATACCAACCTTTCCCGTCACCACATTGAATCTCTGTTATCCTAGCCAAACACTGTAGGTTGTTTCATGCTTTCATTTACATTTTAAGTTAATCTTTTAAATGAATACATTAGGATTTCCTTATGAATAGGGCATTTAAATCCTTATGCTAAAAGTGGGATTCATGACATACGTACATATGCATACATCAAGTCATTGCCTATCTTATGTTAGAGCATTAACAAATGAATGTTTTTGTTTCCTGATGTTAGAATCCACCATTTTAAGTATTCAAAGATTAAAGAATGTGTTTGGTTTTGCCTAATATTTTTGTAAAACAATACCTTTAAAAAACGTATGTTCTTTATTTTGTTTCTTAATAACATGAGATTAATAGAACCATGGCAACAAAAACCTTACACAATATAGGTCTTTTATTTTTTGGTTAGGTTCTTATTATTAGGAGATAAGTGAGATGAATGAGTTTTTAGATATGCATTAGTATAATATATTTCTCTTCAATAAAGAGAAATCTATTTTTTTATTCTTAATAACATGTGATTAATACAACCATGGCAACAGAACCCCTAAGAGTGGTTAAGATTATGCAGGTCCTTTATTTTTTGGTTGTGTTTTTTATTGTGAGATAACTAAATTAAATGAGTTTTCTAGAATATAGGTGTTTGTAAGGATTCCTTAAGTCTGATGCAACCCAAAACATCCAAAGTGTCTCAGCAACATGCACTAAGTACTGAAGTGAAGAATGCTTTGGAAGTTTTACACAATACATTAGAAAACATTCTAAGTAAAATCTTCCGAAGTCAAGACCAATATCTTCCGAAGCCAACATGAAGTCTTCCGAAGCTTCAAGAGACAAAGTCTTCCGAAGCTTCACCCTATGAAGACAGATTTCTTCCGAAGACTTTTAGTACACATGCTTTATCTGATGTACTGTTCCATAAAGCACCTTTTCCGTTGCGTCTCTGATAAGTCACCAACTTACAAGAATTGGTGAAAAGGTCCATGCTTTTGGTAACTGTACATTGAGGTCTTGAGTCTGAAACTTTCCACTTTATGTATTTTATCCTTTTTGTAATGTATAAGGATGTGAGCTATGGCATGTCATAGTCACAAGGTCAAAAGGCAGATATGCCTTTTGATTCTACAATTGATTTTGTTAGTGTCTAGTCAATTGTATCCAGCTGGCTTTCATAGTATAGCCGGCTGTAGGTTGTAGTATAAGTATTTCAAGTTTCTTGTATCTTTAATATACTTTGTAACACTTGTAAAGAACTTGAGAAAGCAATATACTGCATCCTTGAAAACCATATTCTCCTGTTTCTATCTCTTGCTTTACTTGTGTTCTTTGTATCCCTTTTGGTTAACCCAGTTTACTGTTTGATTAGAGTTTAGATAATCTCCTCATTGTGTTGTTGTGTTGTAATTGTGTTCAAACCCTTAAACGATCCTGCAATTGGTATCAGAGCTTTCAGGCTCTTGATATAAGATCTAACCATCTTAAGATCCCCACACCACAAAAACTAAACTCTTCAAATGGCTTCCATCTCAAAGCTGATATGGAGACTGAACCATGAACAAATCCCCACTGATCACAATTTTATGATTTTGGTGCATGGTGGATGGAAGGCTTCATCAGGTCTCTTGACTCAAGAATGTGGGAATCTGTTGAAAATGGACCTTTCATACCCAGCACCCCCTCTGCTACTGGTGCTGTATGATTCCTAAAGATATGGCCAACTACTCAGATGAAGATAGAAAAAGAGTAGAGATTGACAGGAAGGCCATGACTGCTCTTCAGACTGCTCTCCTAAACTCTGTATACAGAGGTTTTAAGAAGTGCAAAACAGCTAAACAGCTGTGGGATGCACTGAAGCTGATGTATGAAGGCTCCTCTGAAGCCAAGGAGAACAAGAAAGATCTTCTGAAGCAGCAGTTTGAAAATTTCACCTTTAAGGAGGTGAAACCATAACCCAACAATACTTCAGGTATGTTGAGATTGTGGATACCCTAGTGGATGGAGGAGTTCCTCTTGAGAATAGAGACATTGTAAGGAAGTTCATGTCCTCACTTCCTAGGCAATGGACACACTATTGTGTGGTGATCAAGAGGACTGAGAACCTTAAAACTCTTACTCTAACAGAGTTATATGGATTTTCAGTGGATACCAGATGAAGATGACATACAAGGTTCATCTGGCAACTCCAACAATCAAATGGTTCAGCCCTTCATGTGGTTGAAAGGGACAGCATAGAACCCCAACATCATCTCATATGCTACCCTGACAACTCACAAAAGGGTCCTTTCATCACCTTCCCGGAGACACCAAGGGAAAACTTTACTCAAGGAAGTCCATTCCAAGAGACAAGTTCTTCTCAAGCCTTTGTGTCTACTGATGAAGCTGTGGGAATTATCTCTTCACTCTTGAAGACCTGGACTGTATTCATCCAGATGACCTGGAATACATGGAGATAGTTCAGCAGATGGCTCTCCTCACTCACAGCCAAGAAGTTCTATAAGAAAACAGAAGAAGATTTCCAAGCAATGCTACCAGTGGAAAGTTTGGGCTGGATAAAAGCAAAGTTAAGTGTACAACTATAACCTTATGGGTCACTTTGTTAGGGAGTGTTAAGGCACCTAAAGCAAATGGGGCCAAACACCACCCAGACCAAACTACACTGACAAAGCTCCTCAGTCTGAGAAGCCTAAGCAACATGCTGCTGTTGTTGTTGAAGAAGGAGCTTTGACTGGAGTTTTCAGTGGGAAGATTCTTCTCCAAACCAAGCACTGATGGCTGACCATGATGAAGCCAAGGTATTGGAACATCTCTGTACTCCTGAATGCAT
>CM046444.1:24666357-25038857 GCA_025506515.1 Flaveria trinervia
AACTCAAGCTAGTGCTGAGCGAGAGGATTTTGGTTCAATCATCTCATCCCTCAGTGATTCTTCTGATGAAGATGAGGGGAACTTGAGACTAAAGGTGCAGAATTGTCAAAAACATGCACCTATTTAGTCTCTAAGGTCAGCCACTGGAATCTCAGGTGACTACCTTACAAAACAGGGTCAATGATCAACAACTTCAGATTTCATATTTGAAGGAAAAACTAGATGAGAGACCTTAAGGAGAGCTCAACCAGGAACACAAGAACCTGTGGAAGTGACTGATTTATCCTCCAGCTCACTATGCAAGTGGGTGATGCTACCAAAAGGGGGAGAAAGTTATCACAACCACAGAACCTGGGAGTTCTTCAAAGAGAATGGACATAGAGGACTCACCATCCTCACTTGCTGTTGTGCATTCTCAGCAACTTCCTCAAACTCACATTAATGTGGACTCTATAGACTCTATCATCAGGAGTCTCTTTGAGGAAGGTATACAAGGGCTGTCTCATCTCCACCACATGGAACTGGCAACTACATCATCATGGAGGTATGATGATGATAGAAGAGCCCTCATACTTCACAGAGTTCAAGGCCAACAAGAAGTCTTTCAGTTCAAAGCCTGAGCTTCTATGAAGGACTGGATTTAGTCAACATGCCACTCGTCAATCCAAGCAAATCTAGACAAGCTGACAGGCTGGCTCAAAGAATCCAAGACAGGATCCTTGCAGAGTTCTCTCTAAGAAGGAGACTTAGGCAATCAAGCAATGTCATCGGTCAACTGGATGTTAAGGTGGACCCTAAGATTAGTTTCATAGGGGAAACCTTGGCTGAAGGCCCAGTGGCAGAACCTGAGACCCTTGTCTCACCATCAACAACTGCTGCAGAAGTCCAAACTCCATCTGAGGACACCTGCTGGTGAAGGTGTTTTCAGCCTCTCTCTGGCCAGAGCATGGAAGCTACACAAGCAATGAAGGCCAAGCCTCAATCCACCCTGAGTCACAAAGGTCTGTTGGTGACAAAGGGAAAAGGATAATGACTCCTGAGGAAATTGAGGAGGAAGAGAGAGAGAGGAAAAGGAGGCTAAGGGGAGAAAGTTCTTCGGGTCATCTAAATTCATGCAAGCTGCAATCAGGGCTACCCCCAGACCAAATACTAAAGATGATGAGTTAAGAGCAGTCAGGATTACCTATTTACAGACCAGGAACTATGATGTTGATGAAATCATCTCCCTCCCTTAGAAGAGTTGAATGAACTGGCTGACATGGAAGTGTCAAGAGAGATAAAGGAGAAAGAGGATGCAAGGTTACTTCTCCAATTCAAAGAGGAGAAAGACAGAAAAGACTTTACAAGCATACTCCCACTCTCTCTCCAGTTCAAGAAAGTCCTGCACAGGAAGATGTGGCTCCACAAGAACCTCAGGTAGATAAAGAAGAGGATAGAATCAAAATGATAAACTACCTGAGTGCCACAGGCTTCTATCAGGCAAATGCACTTCTTCCCCTGTCCTATGACTTCATTGAGTTCGAGTACTTAAAGCACTTGAGCTTGAGCTAGTCAAAGAAAGAAAAACAACCAAAAGGAAGCTAAGGGAAGAAGCTGCAAAGTCAAGAGCCATCATTCAAAAGAATGCAAAGAAGTCTGCTGACAGACAAAGAATGATGAGCTTCTTGAAGTCATATGGATTCTCCGGAAGGAGACTTGGTCCCATGTCTCTATCTACAATGGATGAGCATATAGGGTGATCAAGCAGAAGATTAAAAGTGGTGAATTGATTGACTTGCACTCTCTTCCAAGTCAAGTCCCCCTGAAGTGGAGGTCAAGTTTGAACAAAGAGACACCTGAACCAGAACCTCCAGCTGAGCCTCAGCAAACTTCATCTTCTGATCCAAGACAGGGTCAAACTCCCTCTCCTTCTGAACCTGTGAGGGAGGAACACCCAACTAAGAAAGACACTGATGATCAACATGGTGCTGCAGACCAGTCTTCTCAGTTAAAGACATTAAAGAGGAAGAAGAAAATGGCTTCTAAACCAAAGACTAAAAAGAAGAAGCCAAAGTCATCTACCTCTACACCCCAGGCTGAATCAGATCAACCTGAGGAAGTGCATGATGAGGCACCCCATCAACTCCTATGCAAGTGGCTCCTCTAGCAACTGAGACACCTATCTTGTCCTGGACTTATTCTACCAATCCAGAAAGATGGCATGTTGTCAGAGATCAAGGTGTTGAGAATGTCCACTCCTGGCAAGACATAATCAACTTACCTCTGCATGATCTCTTTGAAATGATAAGATACTATGAGAGTCTTGATGATCCTGACCACCAAATGAAGAAAGGAATGGTCTTGATTGTACTGAAGACTACCAACATCTGAATATCTTCTAAGTGTTTTGGTAGCATCAGCCTAGGGGGAGTTTGTAAGGATTCCTTAAGTCTGATGCAACCCAAACATCCAAAGTGTCTCAGCAACATGCACTAAGTACTGAAGTGAAGAATGCTTCGAAAGTTTTACACAATACATTAGAAAACATTCTAAGTGTAAAATCTTCCAAAGTCAAGACCAATATCTTCCGAAGCCAAACATGAAGTCTTCCGAAGCTTCAAGAGACAAAGTCTTCCGAAGCTTCTCCCTATGAAGACAGATTTCTTCCGAAGACTTTTAGTACACATGCTTTATCTGATGTACTGTTCTATAAAGCACCTTTTCCGCTGCGTCTCTGATAAGTCACCAACTTACAAGAGTTGGTGAAAAGGTCCATGCTTTTGGTACTGTAAATTGAGGTCTTGAGTCTGAAACTTTCCACTTTATGTACTTTATCCTTTTTCTAATGTATAAGGATGTGAGCTATGGCATGTCATAGTCACAAGGTCAAAATGCAGATATGCCTTTGATTCTACAATTGATTTTGTTAGTGTCTAGTCAATTGTATCCAGCTGGCTTTCATAGTATAGCCGGCTGTAGGTTGTAGTATAAGTATTTCAAGTTCTTGTATCTTTAATATACTTTGTAACACTTGTAAAAGAACTTGAGAAAGCAATATACTGCATCCTTGAAAACCATATTCTCCTGTTCTGTCTCTTGCTTTACTTGTGTTCTTTGTATCATTTTTGGTTAACCCAGTTTACTGTTTGATTAGAGTTTAGATAATCTCCTCATTGTGTTGTTGTGTTGTAATTGTGTTCAAACCCTTAAATGATCCTGCAGTGTTACCTTCTTCGCCTCGTACAACTGATTCATGATCCTAGAAAGTAGTGTGAGATTTGATTCAGCAAGTTGGTTTCTGGCTGGCGGAGATGGTATTTCATGTCACACCCCAACCTTGACGGCGGAATCGTCGAGATGTGAGGGTTAAGATTGTTCACAGCCACATAACGCTATATTTAAGTGTAAATATTAAAATTATAAGTTTCAAAAGGCATTACAAACATAGTCTCAAAACATGAAATAATCCCAAATAAAACAAAACGTAACATACATTTATTTATTTAACTAGGTCCAAGTCCTAGTTTTATTTCCAAGCTTCAAAAGTCCACTTTAAACTTGGGATTCCCTGAAACATGATAAAAATAAAGGGTCAACTATAAATAGTTGGTGAGTTTCCAAGGTTTTTATACATAATAAGATTACAAGTAGCAATTCATGTCATGGATTATAAGCTAGTAAGGTTATAGAATACATATCGTTACAACCAAGCCTCGACTTGATTACAAGTATAAAAGATTGGCTAAGTGTATTTGGTTCCCTAGTGCACAAGCATACGGCTCCTAGGAGTCGGCAATACATCGACTTTAGCACCAAATAGGCTTGTCAGGCCCAAAGATCTAAGACGTCGCCAGGCTAGCAATAGTTAATGATTGTAAACAAACTATGTATCTCATATAACACTTACAATACACAAATAACCATGACATAATAATAAGATGAATTGCATGTGCTTACAAGTCTCAAACGTTTATAAGTGTACAATGTATAGATAATCATGTTCACCCCAAAGTAGTGTGAAATAAATAAAATGGGGTAAGGAAAACTCACATGACAATAAATATATAATGGCGATTAATAAGAATAATAACAAGCGTCGCTCCAAGGTGTATCGTCACAAGACACCTAAATATATATTTTCAAGATTAAAGCTTTACAATAAATTAACAAGGACTAAGAAAATCAACTTGATGATTGGGGTTTTGTAAATTATTATTATCAAATAAGAACTCAATCATATTCCCGTGGGAACGATTTTATTTATATTTTATATATAAATATATAGATTGATAATAACTTTTATAACAATTTTGTAATGTTTATAAAGTTTAAATTAAATTTTATCACTAAATAAAATGAACGCAAATAGAAAAAAAATTATAAAGGTAATGTTTGAAATAATATAGTTTATATAATTAAACTAGTATTTAAATTCTAAATTTTTTTATAAAAATATTCTAACTATATTATTAAATTTAGGATAATAATATAAAGGTATTTTTTTAAACAAATTACAGAAAAATGTTTAAATAGTTTTAAAAGAAACAAAGCTTATGAGATGATTTTTCCTAATTTTTAAAAAAAAATTAATATTAAATTTGAAGGCCAAAAAGGCCTAAAAAGTTTTTTTTTATAAATAAAACAGAGGGTGTCCGGGTTCGAACCCGAGACCTCTAAGTGGAGATGGAAGTGTTTAACCAGTGAACCAAGGCATCCAGCCGCGTTAGTGTTCTCGTTTAAATTGATAAAAAGCATACTTAAACAAAAACCCCCAAATCCTTAAGAACCCTAGAACCCATCGATCAAATTGATCGTCAATTCGAGGTTGTTGATCGAATTAACCATGGGGCTTTTGTTCCCCGACCAAAAGTTTAAACATGTGTTTAATCACCTGTTTGTAGATTAATTGATTATGAACAATCGTTGAACCCAGCCGCGACCACAACGAGGCTCGATTGTTATGCAAACGTTGATGGAAATCAAATTGAACTCATGGAAAGCTTCGAATGAAGTT
Organism: Flaveria trinervia; assembly: GCA_025506515.1. Classification (NCBI taxonomy): domain Eukaryota; kingdom Viridiplantae; phylum Streptophyta; class Magnoliopsida; order Asterales; family Asteraceae; genus Flaveria; species Flaveria trinervia. The sequence continues at coordinate 24,671,351 of CM046444.1, forward strand.
CTTGATGCAAAGCCCTTTGCGAATTTCGTCAATTGAAGCTCGGAAGATGATGTTCGATTAAATTGCAGGTCGCGATGAAGATGGTGATTGAAATCGTTGCTTGTGTTTGTTTCAGGTGTAATTGGTGGTTGTGAACACTTGGAATTTGTTAGATGATAGTTTATGTTCGTTTAATTAGATTAATATTACGATTTAATGCTCGAACGGCTTGAAGGTTTATGTGAATCGGTTACCGAACTCATAAGCTCCCATCGCCGGCTTAACACTCAAATTAATGTGCATTTCGAGTTCGAAACGTTACAAGAATGATTTGCGGACGGTTTCGGATCAAGAAACGGTCGATTTTGGTGGTTTTGGTGCCTCGCCGGACTTGGCCGGAGTCCGGCCGGCGAGGTTGCCGGAAAAACGGGGTAATGGGGCGGGTGGTTTGGGTTTTTAATTGAATTTACACAATTGGTCCCTGCAGTTTTGTTTTTATTAATTTATGCTCAAAACTTGCATTTAAAGTTTTAAAAATAACAATTTAACCCCCCTTTAAGTTTTAGTTAGTATAATTCTCCTTATTATTATTAGTGCTATTATTATTAATTTTATTATTAATATTATAAACTATTTTATTAATATTATTATTATTATTATTATTATTATTATTATTACTATTTTATAATTATTATTATTATTATTATTATGACTTGTATTATTATTACTATTATTAATATTAACATAATTATATTATTTGGTATTTTTATTTTTAACTTTCTTACATTAATAACCAAAGAGAATAAGCATAAATAACACATGAGTTTCATAATTGTCAATAATGACCCTTATAAGAATAAACGAAGTTAACGTTTAGTTAACAAAAATTCGAGATGTTACATTTCATATGCTGGAATGTGCTTGAATCTGGATTTTTTAGTAGAAGGAAGTCATTAGTGGTGTTTGCTAGTGTATGTACTAAAAGATGTATGTTTGTTGTACCTTTGAATTAATACTGGTAGTTGACTTATGCACGGGTTGATGTATGTTTCAGATGCAGATGTGGAAGCCAGTTGTAATGCACCTACATCAAGTAAATTTGCATTGTGATGTTTGGAATTTTTTGTGTATGTTGCACGTTACTACTTTTGGAATACCTCCGAATGTGGAAACTTTGAGAGATGTTACTGCTATGATTGCGGGATCCGGGTCACTCTTAGCTGCCTTTCGATTGAAACCTATTGCAATCTCCTCCCATAAAGCAACCTCGATCATTTTGTCACTGTTAAGACACACACTTCTGATTATGTCTCTAATAATATCGGTGGTTTAGTTGTTGGGAGTATGGGTGGTACCTTTCATCTTGTAGTTTAACGTGTAACAAACCCTTTCCTGTACGGTTGGGTATTTCTTTTACGTCGATATAGCGGCCTATGAAATCTGCAACAACATTACGATGTTTAGTATTTTTTAAGTATGACAATTATGTACAACAAATTACAAACCTGTAAGAACTTTGTTGTTCTCGACCATGCGTTTATGTAGAGCTGAGTACGGAGCAAAGGAAAAGTAGTACACTGGTATCGTGTTGCTTTCTATGGGGATCACTGTTGTAGATCTCCCGAAAAGAATCGTTGCACCATGATCGATATCTTTACTCGATGCTCTTCCTTCTATGCAAACAAAACCTGTAACTCTGTAGCAAGTCTTAGGCCGGATGAGTTCGTTAAAGTGTGTGCTGCTATGTGCATTTGTAGCTGCTTCTATCGCGTCACCCTGGAACATGAGTTTATGTTAGAGTACCATGTTTAAATGTATTTAAATAAAATAAAGTGGCAGTGTAGACATTGTAGCTTGCATGTTCATCAACGAATAAGAGATGAAGTTCAAGACGTCGGTACATCTTCCATTTCTTTATTATTCTCACTTCTAGAGTTTCTGTTTTGAATTTAGGTGTGAGATCAGCTATTCTTTAAATTGACATGTCAACTTTCCTGCCTGCAATTTATTTCATCTAAGAAGTCAGAATAGACAATGTTTTTTGTTATATTAGGAGGTGTATCTTCACACGATTCTATGTAAACTTTTAATGCATCTGGTGAAGTCGATCTAGAGAATGCTACATACAATTATCCATGACCAAATACAGATTGTGGCAAATAAACACCTATCTTATTCAAAGACTGTCCTTGACTCTTGTTAATTATCATTGCATAACAAAGCTTAATTGGAAATTGCTTTCTCTTAAACACAAATGGAGCTCTGGATCAGTATGGGTTCAAACAATTCTAGGTATATATACTTTATGACCAGCTGCAGTACCAGTGATAACTTGTGCCTCTATGACTCTTGGAAGTAAATGTGTTATGATTAACTGTGTCCCATTGCATAAACCAACGCTTTGATTTAAGTTTCGTAGTAAGATGACTGGGGTTCTAACTTTAAGTTTTAGTCTATGCGGTGGCAATCCACTGAAGTTCAATTCATTAAGATACTCAGTTGGGTAAAGAAGTTCAAGATCACCTCGATTTTTTGCATGTGGTAGAATGGAGTCCGTGCTTAAGTAAACGTTGCAGTTACCAGAAGACATATTAAGACCATCGTGTTCACCAAATCTGCAGTTTCATTTTTTGGACATACAATTGCTTTTTCGGAAAGATTTGCTGCCGTGGGGTTTTCAAGGGTTCCGTTGTCATATATAAACTGAATGAGATCATGCAAACCGTGATCGGTATGAGATATTAGAACTTTGAGGGGATTTCTATAAGTCTAGTTTCACTGGAGTTTTCTTTGTCTAATGTGCCAATTGAACCGTTTCCTACATCTAGCAACCATGATGCAAAGGCTTCAATGTCATCAACATCAGCCGTGTCTTGCCTTGCATGACGTAAACTCATGTTTTCTGTAAGCTTAACTACCCTAAAGTTATTCCACAGATATGACCTAGGTAGTGAAGATGCTATAATATCTTGTTTACCTGCTTTACGTTTTATAGGCAACGTCTGTCTAAAGTCACCTCCTAAGAGCACAAATTTTCCACCGAAAGGGCTAGCATTATTATCAAGTACATCCTTAGGGTTCTGTCTAATGTCTCAAAGCATCTCCGTCATTCATTGGGGCTTCATCCCAGATTATAAGTGAGGTTTCAATCAAAAGCTTTGCAAGTTGAGTGTTCTTTTTAATGTGACAAATGATTTCCTCTGTGACCTGTAATGGTATTTTGAAACGTGAGTGAGTTGTTCTTCCAGAGGGCATTAGTAAAGATGCGATACCAGACGCTGCAACTGCAAGCACAATCTTTCCTTTAGATCGCAAAGCATTTATAATTATGGTCCACAAGAAAGTTTTTCCCGTGCCACCATGACCATAAACGAACATTAACACTTGCCTACTACTGTTGATTGAATTGATGACACTTTCATAGACATACAGTTGTTTTCCGTGAAGACAACTCCTTTGACGTTCATGCTCAAGAGCAAGTTTTTCTCTATCATAACTTCTCTCTTCCAGCAAGAGTCTGTTTTTAAGTCTTTCAAGTAACTCTTCTCGTGGAACTAGTAAGCCGTAATCTGCAAGTGACGACGGAGTGGCGTTCGTGTTTAACAGAAGTTCAATTTCATAGAGAACATACTGTTGAACATCGTGGTCATCAATATGAGCTTCTAAATTATTTTGAAAAACACGTAGACGATGCACGACGTCGTCCGTCATACGCTACCACTGTCGGTTCCACAAATTGGTTGGATTTGAAATCTCGCAATATAGTAACATATGAGTAAAAAAAGACCTCAACTCTGAAGCAGTAGCCCATGCAGCAGCCTCATCAAACGCCTGGCACCACTCATCGTCATCTTCCAGCAACCCTAATCTCTCGCATGCAGCTCGATAAGTAGAGAACGTCTCACCACTTACTGTTCTAATGTCCTTAAAACTTCTACATCCAAGCTGAGTGCCTAATAACAAACATAAGTAAAACAGTTCACCGCATGTACGATGGACATAAATGAGTCTTCCAACAGTAGGGTTGTTATCCCTAACCCTACGAAGCCATCGTTTCCTGTTCACATCCCATCTATATTCTAAAAGGTAATCAACATAACGAAGATGTCTACCAGCTGCACCAGCCTCGTTGTTTGCTAGCCATTCTGTCAACGTGGTCCGTCTACCACCCTTGTCGTCCACAATTTCCTATAAATGCTTATAATCTTTGAAGCTTATGTTTTGCATGTTCTCCAAGTGAACAGACAAAACTTGGACAGCTGGGTTTCTATGGTGGATTGGGAAAACTAAGATTCTCCAAGACGCTTCTTGTGGACATATAAAACGACCATCCACGTAGTTCATGACTTTATCTATAGCAACATGACGGTTAGAGGCAATTTTAGAATGGTTTGAATCAGAATTGGTGATCGTAAATCTAATTCTATCAGCACCCTTGGATATATACTTGAACAAATACTTAATCACCATATTCCAACCACAATATTCGACGTTAATATGAGCTTGAAATCGCAAACACAAGTCTCTATTGTAAGGAACCACATAGGAGTTATCGAGCAAGATCCCTCCTTTATCAACAGAAACCGAATCTGGTCGCCTTTGATAATGGACATATCCATTTTTGTCAAAGGTTGTGCTTGACCTGCAGGCTTTAGGGAATCTTTTTGAACAACTACCATTTACCATGCACGGAGCATTAGGTTTAGCCAGACCACATGGTCCATGTATTATAGAGTCAGTTATAATTTTATAAAGCTGAGGTGATGATATAGGATCTAGTATTTCAGCAGATATATACTGATCTACTTGCTTGCAATCATGAATTCTGAATGCCTCTGTAACCCACAATAGCATATGACAATGCGGAAGCCCTCTTTTCTGAAATTCAATGGTGTACAAATCTGCAGCTACCTTACCAAAGGGGCGCTCTATTCTCAGGAAGTCAAGCATTTCTTTAACTTTGATTCGAAAAATTCTAGCAACTATATCTGGCCTATCTTGAGGTCTGAGGGGCGAACGGGTAGCAAAGTACCTCGTTATCTCTGGCCATTTGACGTTACAAGTGAATGTAATAAAATACTGAGGATTCCCGTGAACGCGACATATAGCCAGTGCATCCTGGTAATGCTTGTACATATAACGCGGACCACCAGTGAATGAAGATGGTAAGACAACACGTTTCCCAACTGAACGACCCTCAGTATCACCTCTCAATATCGCGTCATGGACACCTTGAAGGTATTCAGTTCTGAAAAGATTTTGATGAGATCTTATATAATCTAAACGACTTTGCTCTATGCATATATAAGCGTCAACCAAAAACTGTTGGAACAGACGACCTCCATTTAGCAACAAAGAATAGACATTGGCCCGATCATGAAGCAAGTAGCTGTAATACATGTTCATAGACATCCTTTTGTCACCTCCCATCCTATCACCAGTGAGTGTAAGTTGAGGATTCCACCCACTTTCTCCATACAAAAATAGCAGTGGGTATTGCAACGACATGTATAGTGGATGCAATTTATTTACCCGCTGAGGTAGTCCATCCTTAGAATGAAGAACAACGTCAAAGTGATGTGCGGGCGGCGAACTATCAACGACTATCGCACCTATAGTACCAGGAGCTGGGGATTCGTACGAACGTTCATTCACTGAACCAAAAAGCCTTATCGAAAAGTGAGGAACAACGGAGTGAAGGCAAAGTTCTCTAGCAGAACGAAAAAGTTGTACCAAAGCATTAAGATCACCTAACAAAGACATTAAAAGTTCAACAACCTCTACTCTAACACGTGAACACTCATCGCCTCCAAAGAAACACATCCTATTTGAAAGTTCATTATCAGTGTCATACACATACATTTGCAAGAAACGTGGTCTCTCATTTGGCGGAGGACATAACGTTCTAATCCAATGACATACTTGACCTTCTACTCTAAGACATAAGGAGCTGACCCACTGTTAATTGAATCATCTACACACGCTCCAAAAGAAGTCATCGCGAACATCAAAATTATAGGCACGAATATTGTCAAGAAAGTTAGGATGTTGGAAAAGTTCCTTCACAACCGATGGCGGATCGTCAGATAGGCACACACGCACACGACCAGCCCTACAACACTGATTGTACCTAGGGTTAGCATTACGCGAGACGTGACTAACACGTTCTGCTGACCAGAAGTAAGCCCCACAAAACTCACACACATACTCACAATCACCACAATCAACATACACGTACTGCCGAGCATTTAAACCCACAACTGAACTATCAGGAATTACAACTTGATTAGACAGCAAAGCAAGCCTAGAAGCTTGACGACGACTTTGCCTAATAGTAACACAACCTACCGAAACATCACTACCAGTATGATTTAAAGGTATATTTGAGGAAGAAGGCAAATCATCACTATTATCAGAAGTACCATAATGCGACATCTACATTATTGCGCAACAACATAAACGAAATAAAGTTTACAGAAAACCGAAAGTCCCTAAAAACATAATACAAGCAAACATACGCAACTTTTATACACACTTTTTCTACTAATGAAAAGAAAAAATAAACAAACATGAAAAGCAAAAAGTCCAACAAACCTGAAATGTAGCATAAAACCTGTGTCAAAGCTATTAGAACCTGCAATACAGTACATCAGAGAATGAAAACCCAGGTTTGAGATAATGTAGATAACACGTACAACAACAATTGTCCAATCTTAAAATGTCTTGCAATTAGAAAATTAAGATCCAAGGTAAACATAATTCATTGGAGCACTACAACAGGTCATTGCTAAGAAAGACAAACATTATCTAAAATTTTAAGTAGTGGTCTCATAAAAAGACGACGTGTTTTATGTCCACTAAACAAAATGTTGTAAAAGAAAATAAAGCTACCACACCTAGGTTAAATATTAGCAACAATGAGTACCCGCACCTATCAAAATATCACCAAACAAAACATTTAAGGAATCCAAATATGTAAAAGAAGCAATGGGTAGGAAATCGCATAACTTAATCCTTACACATAATCAAAAAGGAAAGAGCACATAGATATATAAAGGACACTATTGCTACCAATTCGATCACCAAACAAAATGCTCTAAAAGAACATAAAGCTACCACACCTAGCTCAAATATTAGAAACAATGAGCACCCACACCCATCATATATAAAATATACTATTGCACACTAACCATAAAGTATCCTTAACAAATAATTTTTCTTTTCAGTTACATAAACATAAATACAACAAAATAACAGTAAAAGTAAAAAAAAACAATGAGCATGTATTAATTTAAGTTTATTTATTTGGCCTAAATATGATAAGTCTTGGCAACCCCACTGCTGCAGATTTATGTTTCAAACACCTCATCAACTGAATTCACCCTAAACAATCAAAGCAAAATTCAAAATTTTTCTGGTCAATATTATTCTGATCTAAGCGGTCTAGCTCCCTCATTCAACCCAAGCAAGTAGGCACCAAAAGATTAAAGCATTCAACAACTTTTATAAGGTTTCATATACAATATAAAAAGGATAGAAGTTGAATAATCAAGATTTATAACTACAGAAATAGCATCGACAGGAGCTGTTCATAAAAAATTGGAGGTACAAAGGAAAGAAACCAGACTCACAATCACTTTAATTCAGCCAACGAACACCTCGACTAACACCACCAAGCAACAACACCGTGAAGATAATAACAAAACCCCAAATCAACAGCAGATGGCAACATGCAGAACTACATACGAACCCAAATCAAACCGAACCTAAATCCTTAAAACTGAAGACAACAAACATTTAGACAATCGGAGCCCAAAATCAAAAGGAAACCACACATACAGTTCAAAATAGAACCAAGGAAAAACAAATGTATCGCAGAGCAAAGTTCGTTAGAAGATCAGATGAAAGAAAAACGAACCTAAAGTGGAGCGAAGGTGGTTCTTGAGGAGCATCTGCAAAAAAAAAACCACAAAAGCTAGTAATGTACGATGGAAATTCAAATACACGTCATACACACATGTCGTCAAATAAAAAGCCCAAAAAAAATAACCCCTCCCCGAGTTCGAACCGGCACCGTTAATAAGAAAGAAAAACCACTTTGCCATCAAACCAATAGCACAGGCAGAGTTATTATCCAAACAAATCTCTTTTAACATAAGACGCAGGAACGGAAAAACCACTGTAACAACCGACCAAGCATAATAATATATATATTATAATATTATATGTATCCATTTCGTATATCATATAACAATTCATAATATAATCATTTATCCTTGATTTTATTAATACTTTAAATGTTCATATTTACTTTTTTTATCTTATATTTTTTATGGATTTTGTGCTTGTCTTGTTCATACTTTTTATTAATACTTTAAATGTTCATAAATGTTTCAAAATTGTATTGCTAATTTAGTTGACTTGATTTTTTAAACATCTTCTATGACATTTTTAACTGATGTTTATAGAGATTTTACTAACTCTTATAATCAATGTTGTTGGAACGGCCGGTCCGGCGGATCGGAACGGCCGGTCCGGCCGGATCGGAACGGCCGGTCCGGCCGGATCGACCGGGATTCGGTGGAAACCGGACCGGTTCGGACCAGTTTTTCAATTTGTTTTAGTTTTAATGGGTAAAACGGGATGTTAAACAATAATTAAGAACAAAAATACACCATAACGGGTTGAAGCAAAAAACCGGCTTCACGCGGACCAGGTTTATTTTGAACGGCATTCGTGTCCGCATGTCGTGCGCGGGCGACCCAATTTTTCCAGTCAGAAACCCGTTTTTGCACCCTTCCTGTACGCGAGTAGGTCATGATGTAAAAGATATCATAAAGATATTCAATACCTTTCACCTTATGAGCATACAAGATACCTGATAGATAAATACCAGATACATGTCCAACGAGTTCTGGACTGAGTATGAGACACTACCGTCAACATAGGTTCACCTTTATCAAATTTATGCCTAAAGGTGATTAGAAACTAGGTTCTAGAACAATTACAAGATCGACCCAAATTGGAAAGAAACCAATGTGATAGGAATCGATTACAATTCCTACCTAGATCACAAGTTTGATATTGGTTTGTAGCATGCCTTACTCAAACTAGTTTAACCTTAGTCAAACAAATATAACTAATAAAATAACTACTTTTGAACTGAAGCAAACCAATCACTTCCATCTCCAATGGTTCCTAACTCAATTTGATTCTTTCAAGAACTGGTTTTAACTTTCGTTGTCTCATAAGAGAACTAAACTAGAGACAAAACATGTTAAACACCTCACCTTACGCCTTAAGTTGTTATAACATAATATTATTTTTATTATTAAACAATGCAAATTTACTGAAAAAACAATTTTCAATAACATTAAGAAAATAATTATATATAGTTATTACATGGCGAGTCTACGATCTGTTTTATGAGAGCTTATTAAGCATTTTATCTCCTTTTTCTTTCTTTATCTCCTTTTTCTTTATTTATTTTTTAAAATGGCTCCTAATATACTTATTAAATACATTATCTACAATTTGTAGAATTTGAGCCATCTGAGTTTTTAGACAAAGAATAAATATGTAACACCAGGATATTTTATTGAATGTAAAAAGAAGAATAAAAAAAGAAAATACAATAAAACTCAAGTTGAGGGGTTGAAAGTGTGCAAAGTACAAAATTTATTATTATTTTGTACAAAAGTAGCATGGCCGTCCATGCCATGCCACTTTCCATCTTTTCTGTCGTTTGTAGAGAGAGAAAGAAGCAGAGAAAACTCTCGGGTTTAAAGAAGAACAAGAAGAATTCGAATCCAAAATAAGAATTCGATGTTTTTAAGTGTTTGTGGTTGGTTCCAGCCTCGGGTTTGTGCTTATATGTGTTTGTTGTGTTCGGGTTGTGTTTTAGTGGGTTTTTAGGTGTTAGAACTCATAGTATTCGGGTTTGAAGGAAGTCATACATGAAGTTGCAAGAGATGAGTTGTAGATCCCCTATTTTAAATATTTTTAACTTCTTTGGGGCTCGAAATGAATGTATGTATATTTTATAAAGTGGGTAATTATACCCGTAGAATGTGTATGTGAGTGGGGTATGTTTGAGGTGTATATAATGTTATGATTATGTTATATATGTGTTTATAATGCTTAGAATGTTGAACAAAGCTTAGAACATGTTAGAATGATGATTTAGGTAATGTTTTCAGAACCGGATCGGACGTCGAACCAGACGTCTTACTGGTTTGGTGGTCGGACTGGTCGGACCGGTTGGACCGGATTTAACCATAGTTTAATTATATTTATATATGTAATCAAATATAAGTAATTTATATATGATTTATATATATTTTTATAGTTATATATAAAACTTAACTATATTTGTATATCCGACGTACTAATTTATGGTACAACCCGTTTTTACCCATTAAAATTAAAAAAAATCCAAAAACGGTCCAAACCGGTCCGGTTTCCTGGTCCGACCAGCGGTTCAGGACGAACCGGCCGGTTCGACCACTTCAAAACGAATCACACCAAACCGGACCGGACCAGCCCCCGATTTGCAGTCGAATCGGTCGGACCGGCCGGTCCGATCCGGTCTCAACAACATTGGATTTAGGGACTGAAATGATGATTGTTAGTTAAACTTAGTGGTCATACGCCTAAATCCCTATGCACCTGAAACCCATGCGTCCAAATAGTTCCCATGCGCCTAGGATTATGTATAAATTGATTAAGTGTTCCCATGTGCCCAACTATCCATGCGCCTAAGTGCCCATGCGCCTAAGTCAGGCTGATGCGCTTGCATAGTGTCCAAGCGCATAGAAAGTTGCTCACACGCCTAAGTGTTCGACTATGCACCCAAATAGTGCCCAAAGACTAAGAATATTTTCTAGAATTTTGGGAAGAAAAAAAGTTTTAGGCTTTGATTTAGGATGCTCTTGGGGTTATTGTATGATGATGTATGATGTTGTATGTGATATTTATGGTGATGTTATGCATGTTCGTGTTATATTTTCTTTATGTTCTTATTACATATTATTACGTGGCTTTACGTGGTATGATTATGTTAATGAACGTAAAGTATTATTTAATGAAAAGAGGAATGTAAAGAATGAATGCATGAATGAATGAATGAAGGGATGAAAAGTCTAGCAAGAAATGAAAAGAAGTGCACAACTCTAAAATGTTGTTAGCTTAACTGTGTGTGGTTTAGCTAACCCATAAGGATACACACAGGGGTCCAGTCTTTGTGACTGACCAAATGTATAGGACCTTTGTCGCTTACCTTGGTACTATAGTCAGCCCACTGAGCACAATGTATGGGGGTCTATTTATATACTTCGGCCCAGTACCCACTTTATGCATGATGTTGGGGTACACATGCATTTGGTCCAAAGGAAAGTGAAAGATAATAATGAATGATGATGAAAGACAATAATGAGTATTATCTATGTGTACGCATGACGTATTATCGCGAATAAAAGTAAAGAACGGTTTTAAACGAAAGTAAAGTAATATATTTTTTTATAAAACTAGAACTCACTCAGCAAAGTTAACTTTTATGTATTTTCCAGTTAACATGTGATTGTTGCTGAGGATAGCATGGGGCAACTACTTGGATCGTTTTGGATGACATCCATTTTGTATTACGATAATATTTTTATGATGTAATGCAACAAATGATATTTTGTAATTTAACAATGATGTATTATTTTGCAAAAACGATTATTAATATATAAAATAGTTTTAGTTAAATGATTCCGCTGCAATATTTCTAAATGTAAATGAATGTTTTATGTTTTATGTTCGATGATTGACCAATTATAAATGTTCCGGGAATGAGGCCTTACAAAATACCTTATTATCATGATGTTTTTTCTAAAAAAATCTTTATTTATATAATAATAGTTAAGTAACTATTTCAGCAAAATACTTATATATTATGTTCCTTCTTAGATGTTATGGGCCTTCACACTTCACACATCATGACAATCTTTTGTAGATCTTTAAGAAGATATGCTACCTTTTATGCTATAATCAATGTATTTGATACATATAAGAGGAGTTATTATAAAGGTCTTACAAATGGGATTTTGTATTTTGTATTTTGTAAAGCATGTCTTTCCCTTAACTTACTGAAAATGGTTGTTTATGGAATACTAAAATTAGTTATAGTGATTATATTATATCTTTTTGAAGAACTAGGATGTTTGGATATTATTTTAACTATCGAGATACTTTCAGTATATCGTGATACTGTATTATAAAAATGTAACTACTACAATTTCTTATTGACATAAGTATTTAATGTAATATTGTTGACTTCTTTTACTTTGATACTTTAAAATTTAAGAGTAGTTCAATTGATTTAACTTTTTCTATTTAGCAACTTGTTTGATGGGAATATAAGCATTAGTAGAGTAATGTAAACTTGATAAAGTTTCTTAAAGGACAGTTATGAAAACACCTCATGTACACAACTACAGTAATATTTATTGAACACCAAAATTTAACTTTTGCTATGGTTTGGTTTTAGGGGGTCGAACCGGCCGGTTAGTCTCGAACCGGAGGTCGGACCGGAGAATCGGACCGGTTTCGGACCGTTTTTTGTTTTTTTATTTATAAATTTTAATAGATAAAAACAAGATGTTAAACTATAAATTAGTACGTTAGATATACAAATATAGTTAATGTTATATATAACTATAAAATACATATATAAATTACTTTTATTTATTTACATATATAAATATAGTTAAATCCTGTCCGACCACCAAAACAGTAAAATATTCGGTTCGACGTCCAATTTGGTTTTAAAAAATTGACATATACTACTCTCTAGAATAGAATACTAAATTTTAACCAAACGCAAAAGTAAATATTTTATTCATTTTACTTTTATATAACGATGATGCTTACATCTTGTATAATTAAATCATTCATCTTTATGTATAAGAAAAGAAAGACCTTCCTATCAAAATTTCCCCTTGAAACAACTCCAAATGACATCTTATCCTCAAACCAAGTCATCATACCATACATATCACTGCATATTTTAACCGCATCCTCACCACCATGCACAAAGCTCAAAAGAACTTTAACTATAAACAAACAGGAAAAGGGTGGGGCAAAGCCTAATCTTTCCTAAAACCAATAAATCATTGCTTAATGACTTGTACCATATGAATCTAACTGTTGTACATTCCCATGAATAGATTATTTTGATCTAAAGTAGGGCTAACAGAAGCTAAAGCCCTCTATTTGTCCCCTCACTTTCAAGTCATTTGCTTTCTCTCCCTTTCACAGTTTCACTCGCACATTAAAGTATCCCAAATGCTTCATCACCTCAGTAGAAGTAGAACAACAATAGTCACCAACCCAACTGCCATTTCTTCAACTCAAAGCATCCAACAAAGATTACAAAAGATTCAATTTTGATTGAGATTTAAGAGCATGGATTCTGAACGAAAAAGAATTGCACCCAATTCATCGAAAAATGGTGTGGCAAGTGGTTCTGTTTGGGAGAGCAGAATGAAAGGTAGCTTCAAAGTCTTCAATGGCGATGACAAGAATCACGAAAGTGAAACAGAGAAGGTGAATTTGAGATCTAAACATAGCTCTAATGGCGTCGGTGGTGGTGGGAAGAGGAAAACTTGGAAATCTGATGGTAATTCAGAGGGAAATGAGAGGACCCCAGTTCAGATCTCAAAGGTTAGATCTGAAAACAAGAAGGAATTGACTCAATTGAGTGATTCCATTGATGGAGACGGAATCAAGAAATCCCCTGTGCAGATGAAGAAAGGAAGACCGGAATGGAATAAGGTGCAGACTGTTTCCATTGATGGAATTGAGAGAAGCCCAGTTCAGAGGGTGATAAAGACTCGATCTTTATCAAGAAGAGGGAGTACGAGTAGTGATTTAGGTGATGGGATTGAAAAAGTCAAATCAATTTCAAGAAATGATGTCCCAATTGATGATGAATGTAATCATGGGATTGAAGAAACTGATGGTGGAAATGGAGGTGACAATGAGGTGAAGAACAATAGATCTGATTGTAGTCGAAAATCAGAGGAATTAGGTGTTTGTGAGGAGAAATTGATGACAGATGACTTTGGAAAAGTCAAGTCTGTAGATACTGAAGATTGTAATGAAGCTTCTAATAATGAAGCAATGGTGGAAAATGAAGTTAATGATGAAAGAGCCATTGTTGTTGTTAGCGAATTGGAACCCGTTTTGAAAATCGATAAAAAGAAGTCATCAGATGTTGTGATTGAAGATAAGAAAACTCATCACAGAAATGAAGATCAAATCCCATTTCAAAAACTGTTAGAAAACAGCTTCCACATGTTGTAAATCATACCAGAACCAGTTTAAAACCAAGCAAGTGTTTATATATTCATTGATCATTTTCTCTAAATTTCAATCAATCTGACTTCACTTTCATCATCAATTTGCAGATGAATTCCCATCACAGAGAGCTCCCAAATCCCACAGCAAATTGCAGAGTTTGTGTTAGTATTTTCAATTTTCAGTTTTAACATTTGAGCCAATGATTATATCATAATTCTTGATGATCTGCACTGAATTCGTATTCCAATTGTTTTCAGTTGATTTGATAATGTGGAAAGATGTATCAAAATCAGCACTGATTTTTGGTTTAGGGACATTTTCCATTATTTCATCATCATACACTCAAGACCTCAATATCAGGTTTGAAAATCAATCACACTTTTGATGCATAAGTTCATTTCATTTCATAATAATCCTCATTTCTGTTTTCTTTTCAGCTTTATTTCTGTAATATCTTATCTGAGTCTCATCTATCTTGCTGCAATTTTCATTTTCAAATCCTTTATTTTAAGGTTAGTTATTCACCTACATTTCTAAATCATGACACCTTTTTCCAATATCTTTTTAATTTTATTGATCTTTAAAAAACAGGGGTTTTGTAGAAGCAAATAACATTGCAGATGACGAGGAGTATGTTCTTGGTGAAGAAGAAGCAATCTGGGCATTGAAACTATTCCTTCCTTACATTAATGAATTTCTCTTAAAGGTCAAAGCTTTGTTTTCAGGGGATCCTGCTACTACAATGAAGGTAAAGTTTGTTATTATTATTATTTTATCCTTTTCCCATTCTATTATTTCTCACTGATTTTGATGTAAATTTCATCTTCATCTGCAAGATTTGTGAAAAACTTACAAAATTTTGGTGTCATATGACAGATGGCAGTGCTGCTCTTTATTTTAGCAAGATGTGGCAGTTCTATAACCATTTGGAAAATGGCCAAATTGGGTAATTTTTAGAAATTCAACAGTCATAATTGATGAATTTAATCATACAGATAAAGTGTTTGTAGTCTTGAAAATCAAGATTCTGCCACTAATGACGAAAAACAAGAACCAGATTACTTGAATTCTGATGAAATTCTTGCTAATGATTGTGATATATGCTGTTTATTTTTGCAGCATTTTTTGGAGTTTTTACAGTGCCTAAGATCTGCTCATCCTATTCTTCTCAATTGTCTGCATATGGTAAAAAAACACATAATTTCATCACTTATCAATGTCCTTGACATGTGTACTTGATCGTTCAACAAAAAGTTGACACGCTTTGCTTTATATTATACGGTTAATCTAACACTTTGAGACATGAAAGTTAAATTCCGGGGTCGATAGGCTCCACATTGCTGGTTTTGAGGTGCCTCTGTGTACAAATACTTGATGGAGAAATGATACATCCTTGTACCAAATCCTCCTGATTCTTCCTACAACCCTATAAAGTGTCTTATGTTAATCTTATGACTTGTTTTAATCTTGTAGTAATAAATTTTTGTAGAGAAAATCATGCAAGTAGCAATTCTTCTAACAGTGTTAATCATATTAGAACAATTTTACGCATATAAGTATGAGATACGCAGATCTTTGGTCACGTACCCACCTAGACCCTAAATGATTTTATTCATTATTAACATGAAAAGGTCTCGTGCAGAGTAAAGGTTTTTTAATTTCTTGTATGATGAATAGTGTGATTTTATAAAATATAACTGTACAGGTATAACTCAGAAAATGATATAACATTACCCTGGTTGATGTGGGTCCAATTCATTATTAACTGTTGGAGATCTAGTGAAATTGCACTTTCACATGTTTGATGAAATTCCCAACGGCTCTTTTTAATGCTAAAGGTGTATTTGAACAATATATATAAACATTTTACAGACAGTGGTCCTTTTCCACTTTTGTAAAAGTCAAGTACTATCAGTTATCATGATCAATATAGGTTCCTTTTTTTATTTTATTTTTTTTTCTTCATTTTATGGGTGTTAAAAACTAAATTGATTATTACATCAAATGCTTCTAACAGAATGTTTTGCACACAAATGAAGGTGCATTTTGGATTCGACGATTTAAGGATGCTTGGGATTCATGCTCTCAAAAGAAAGCGGTTGCTTTTGGTGTTTTTACCCTCGTATGGAATCTTTCCTCAGTCGTTGCTCGTATTTGGGCAGGTAAGTTGCACAGCTTTCTCGGTCATTAGGAAACGATCGATATCTTGTTAATGATTTGAAGCATGATTATACACAGTGTTCATGTTATTGGTGGCATTCAAATACTATCAACAATCCATGACGAAAGATGATCAAGTTGTTGAGGAAGAAGAACCAATTAGACAAAGAAATCATAGTTCTTGGCAAGAACAAAGAAATGGGAGATTTTCTGCATCAACCGGAACCACGAATCTAAAGAAAAGATCTTGATACGATTGGTTAAACTACGATAGATCATGTGAGAAAGAGGTATATTGATAAAGAAACCGGTTGTATAATAAAGAAATAAAGCGTTTGATGAAAATAGATAGAATTTGTTTGTGTATCCTCATAATATAGTGTAATGAAGATTTTAAGAGCATAATACAATGTTGGGGGTATAAGCTCGACTGTAGCATAGGTTGCAAAATCGATAGAAAGTAAGAAAAAACTTTGTGTCATAAAAATCTTAATATTTTCTTTTTCAGAAATTGAACGTCCTAAAATTTAAATGTAGACGTTGTCTAAAAAAGTTTATAGAAAACAGAAATTATACACACTTACAGAATCAACCCATTTACTAATGGGGTTCATTTATTGGCAATGTGGTGTTCTCTCCAATCAAAAAATAAATTCAAATCATGCAGAGTGTAATTTATGGATGAACTGGGTTTAATCTAGATTTATATTTAGATGGATATTTGTGTCGGGTTGTATGTTGATTCATAATTTATGGATGAATATTCTCAAGCAGTTTGACAAGTGCGTAATCTAAATTTTAAGGTTTTACACAACACAGCTTTACAACTTTACATTGTTATTTATATTAGAATATTTATAATTAAGTTGCTTATGGGTATAGTTTATGGTAGATTATTTTCCCGAAATTGATACCGAAAAAACAAATAGTTATGCGAAAACCAAGAAAACCATGGACATCAATAACATAATTTATAACTATTTTGTTCTTTTAATTGTTAAAATGTTACTTAAGTATTTGTTACATATATGTTGAATATAAATACTAGAATGAAGAGTTTTAAGTACACGTAACACTATTTTGAATAAAAAATGGTTACGTATACTTAACCTATGTGTAATGTATATGTAAAATTATGTAATAGTTTTAATTTGACTCATATCCCTATCTATATACACACACATATATATAAATGATAGTGATAAAAGATTTATAAATAATTTGATTGATTTTAATTAGTTTCACATAACAATATAATTTTCTTAAGATACTCCCCTATGTTTCTGTTGGATAATATGCTAAATGTCTTAAATTTTTAAGTGTTATGTTGTTAGTTTATTACTTGGTTGTTAAGTGTTAATTTGTTAATTCTTAATTTTGGTCAATATAAAAATTGAACCGAATGAAGTTATGAACCAAATAAAACTCTCAATGAAGTTAGAAGCAAAATCAAGATCTTAGATCTAAACTAAAAAAACACAAAGGATTTCAGGGACTGAATCAATATGGTAATAAAAAGTTTGATTATCCACATAATCCGGTAAAAGAATTTCAATGACCCGACCCAACAATAAATCCCTTATGTTGGACATAAGAAAATAAAAAAAAAATTGACGCACCCTCAAACAAAATTTATGGATCCGCTCCTATATCAGTTGAACATTTCATAGAAACCATCAAAATTTATCTCTTCTTATCACCAATAGACCATCTTTTGTTTTGAAAGAAATCTATATAAACCATTGAAATTAACTTAACTTTTAAATAAAAGACACAAGATGATTCGGATGCTTTGAATTCTATTTAGACTTCTGGATTTAAACTTGTAATTTTTCGTTTTATCTTTAGTACTTATTACATTTAGGAATTATTTTCATCACTTTTAAACTTTTAAGCAAACTAATAGTTGGGGGTTGTTTTAAACTGATAAGACATCAATCATCAAATCACTAAACGGCTAAAACTGACCCACCCACCGAACCCACATGGTTTGGTTTGTCGTCTCATGATCCATAGTTAGTGATTTGTATTTTTAGTCAAAAATGACTCATTCGAATAAGAAAACCCCGTTCACCTTTAGAGTTTGCTAAACAATAGAATTTCACCAACTAAAAGCTTATTTATACCTTGTAGTGTTTTTATATATTATGAATTTCACTTTTATATTTCGTTATATTTATAGTATCTTAGTTACTTAAATAGAAGGCATTCGATAAATTCTCAAAGAAATAATAAAAGGCAATTTTGGTGTGATAGTTGCATGCGTAGGCTTGTACATGAGTGGCCCAGGTTTAATTGAATCCTCGTTTGTGATTTCATTTTCCATTGGTCAGGGAAGCAAGGCGGAACGGCCTTTCTTTTTCACTTTATTTCCATCTTTTATTATTAAAAAATTATTACTTTTCTCTGTTATTATTATTTTGTTGCTTCCCTGTCATTTTAATAATAATAATAATAATATAATAATAATAATAATAATATAATAATATAATAATAATAATAATAATAATAATAATAATAATAATAATAATACTAAATAATAATAATAATAATGATAATAATAATGATAATAATAATAATAATGATGATGATAATAATAATAATAATAATGATAATAATAATAATAATAATAATAATAAAAATAATAATAATAATATAATAATAATAATAATAATAATGATGATAATAATAATGATAATAATAATGATAATAATAATGATAATAATAATGATAATATAATAATAATGATGATAATAATAATAATAATAATGATAATAATAATAATATAATAATAATAATAAAAATAATAATAATAATAATAATATAATAATAATAATAATGATGATAATAATAATGATAATAATAATGATAATAATAATGATAATAATAATGATAATAATAATAATAATATAATAATAATAATATCAATAAGTTTATTTATTTCATTTTGCTCTATATTATTATGTATATTTTAGTCTAACAGTTATTTCAATGAGTATTAATAATTTTAGACACATTTTATTTTTTGTTACAACATTTAAAATATATATATTTTTAAATTTGGTATATATCATTATGATTGATTATATTTAATTTATCCATATTTCAATATAAAATTTATTTAAAGCCAATCACGTCATGTATAATACATATATATATATATAATATATATATATATATATATATATATATATATATTATATATATATATATATATATATATATATATATATATATATATATATATATATATATATATATATATATATATATATATGGGAGGGATCAAATGAGAACTATTTTTTTGTAAGAACTTTACGAACCAATCTCAACCACTAGTTCTCAATGGTAAAATTGTAATTAACAAAAACATATTTAAAAATTTTATAAATAAAAAATAACATAAAAATAAAAAAAATAAAAACACAAAAATGTTTCCCAACTTTCACTCTTTCATAAAAAATATATATAAAAATTTATAAAAAATAAAAAATTCCCTTTTTTTAACGAAATTCATTTTACACATGTGTAATATCGGATTTACACATGTGTAAATCCAGTACTACACATGTGTATAACTAGATTTACATATATGTACGATTTTTTTTAGAAAAATATATCAATATGGTAAGCGTTGGAAAGATAAAAAAATACCGAATTTTATGGTGAATTTTTTTAAAAAAATATTATGTCGTGAAAAAAAGTTACGAACGTTTAAAGAAAAAAGGGAAAATGACAATCGTATATATATATGTAATTTTTTATTTGTAAATAAGCTTTCACGTTCCTTTAGTTGAAGTCCAAATATACCAGCCGTGACCCACTTATTTTTATTAATTTATTTTTCATATAACTTTTTTAAATAAAACCGCCTTTTTGACCCACGAAAATAACCAACTAGTTATTTCTTATCAAGCAAGTGTGTGTTGATAAATTTGTTGAACATTTATATTATTAAATTACACAATTATAAAATTTAGTTTTTTCTATTACGGTAGTATTATTATTACAAGTTTTATGACCCGAAAGCACAAAGGATATATCAAATATCATATATCTATTGGACAATAATATATATATATATCAAAATTATTTGCCTATAATAATGTCTCTGTAATATTATTATTTTTATTATTTTGTATATTATACCAACAAATAATAGTCAATTAAGTTTTTTTTATAGAAGTGCGTTTTTTTATTTTATACGAAAGAAGTAGGCAATTTCTAGTTTAATAGTGAACTCTTATCCCAAGTGAGTCATACTACGGCGTCCGATGAACAGGTTTTTTTTGTTGCTTTTTTTTATAACACATGTTTAATGTTTAACATGCCATAAAGAAAAGGACTTGTAAATCGACGGAGGAAAAACCATTTTAGTATTACAATTTGAGCCACTAGTAGAAAACGTCTAAATATCTTAACAAGACAATCCACTAATATATGGAAATACCATATTTGGTCATACTTTATCTATAATCAGTTACTTTCTATATTAGTTAAGGGGCTACCCTAATGTATTAAAAAAATGTTTAAATAAAATGAAGTTTAAATACAGCCGATAGCTCACAGGCCATAACCCACATTCCATCTATTTGCTCCAAGCCTTCAAATTTAGACTCCTTTTTCAATCTTTTGTTTCAACTATTAAAAAAATCAAATATGCTGGAATTAAAATCGAGGGGATTATAGGAATTTGTCTATGATTTATAATGTCGAAGGAAAGATTACAGGATTTAGTTATTTTGTGGTGTGAAAAAGAATTTTTAAAAGAAAGTGATTATGATAATTCTATTAAAGAAATTGTGACAAACATATAAGAGTAAATTACACGGATCATACTGAGTTTTATTTAAATTTCACTTTTCGTCTTTGGTATTAAAAAATTACAAATTTAATTCTAAGGTTTGAGAAAACATAACATGTCTCGTCCGTGGGTCAAACCTTAAGTTTTCAATCACAAGAACAAAAGAAAACTTTAAGAACAATCCGTGTAATTTATTCAACATATAAATTAAATTTAATTCCTTAGGTTGGCTTATACCATCATCAAAACATAGAAATTTTTATAACTCCACAAATTATAATTTTTTTAGTTTTATTAATGTTGGTTCCAAACCCTGATAAAAAAAGGTGTCTAACAATAAAGTTTATTTTCTGTTTTACGCCTCCAAAAACGTTAAACCGTAGTTGATTAGGTTTTATGACCACTTGAAGAATCTAAGTTCTGTCCTTAAACTAAATTTAACTACACTAGTTACTTTAGTTAGTCAAGTTTCTCTTTAACAACGAAGATGTTTATTCATAATCGCTTTGGCTTGTCGGGTTCATCATAGTTCCCAACAGTATTGCCACTCGCCTCAATATAATGGTGGAAATGCGACGTCCTCTTCCTCTCATGAGACTAGAATATGAAAACTTCATTCTTGTTGAAGGCCGGTTGTTATCTCTTATCTTTCATTGCAATCTACAATAATCTCTATGTTTTTTTTAAATAGTATAAAATGGTAATGAGTTTGAGAACTATATGATTTTAGTTAAATATATATACGTTTATGTTTTTATATTTATTGAGAAACTGATACTTATACTTGGTTATCTTAACTAGAAAATAATGTTATAACCTCTTGTATTTCAAATACACAAATGACTTTTGTAAGGGTTGAAAGGTTGCATCAAATTGTTGGTACAAAATTTAGCTAGAAATGTTTAAAAATATGATCCAACTGACTCGACTCGACCCGAGCCGAAATTTCTAACATCAAGTTGTTAGAATACCTAGCATAAAAAAAGCGAGGACATAAAAATAAAATTCTTGTCCAGCCACTAAGCACACACCACATTCGTGGGCAATAGTTAATCAACAATGTCACTACGCTACAAAACCCTAAGTGTTTACGTGTTAAATTTAACCCCAGTTGAATTGCAAAACATATATTCAAATTTGAAGATGTGAAACCATAATCGGTAGAGAAAGAACGACGACATGAGCCTTAATTTAAATATTAGACGAGAAATATGGTTGTGGCCAAGTACTATGAACCGTAAAAGAGGTGGTTCATGAATTGTGTTAGGTAGTAGGTGAGTGGTGTCACAAGATGCCAAAAACCCCACATGTAACCATTTCACAATTAACTCGAACATGAGTGGCCACCCACAATTGAACACTTAGACAATTAAAAGAGAATAAAGGTGGTCAAAGTTTTCTTAAAGGATATTTATAAATCTGGTATTATATTTGTAAGTTTATCCTTTTTTCCTAAAAATGCGAATTATAAATTAGTTTGCATCGCCACGCCTTAATATAAGTACATGCGCAAAATATACACCTAAGACTTTTGTAAAGAACATTTTACGTAAATCAAAACGATTATAAGATGAAAGACGTCAAATGCATGATGACAAAAACAAATAAAACCCATTATAATACGATAAACTAACAATATTAATACAATTGATTGTGATAAATAACATTGTGTTTGAAATAAAATTTGACTGGTCATATATCTCTTCCAAGTTGGCAAGTTGGATGGTATATTTTATGAGACTGGGTTTATGGCACGTGCAATGATGATGAATTAAGGGTCATCTATCGATCTAGTTTGATAAAATTGGATTTATTCTCTGTATAACTCATAACGAAGCTCAAACAAATTAGTAAGTATGAAATGTATATTTATTTCATAATCTTGTGATTGTTAGTGTTATAGACTCAGTCGTGTTATAAAGGGAGCGAGACACATTGAATAATAGGGGTCTAGAGGTTATGATGTTAGATCAGTTTAGAAAATTTTTCATTTTAACATGTTTTTTATCAATTTGAATTTGATGTTAGAAGTGTTTTGTAGTATTCCAAAAACAAAATCTATGCCTCAAAAATGGCAGTGTTTCAAAAGTAAATTTGTTTTTCAAAAGAAATGTTGTTCTTCAAAACAAAACCTATGCTTCAAAAATGGCAGTATTTCAAAAGTAAATTTGTTTTTCAAAAGAATGTTGTTCTTCAAAAGTGAGTTGTCTACCTCTAATACTTTGAAATAGTTCTATTCTTTAGAAGTAAGATGTATATACTTTTAAAGTAGTCATGCAAAACTCTAGAGATTGCGACTTACTATTAAACCGTTGTGACAGTTGGTGGTGTTTAAGGCAATCTATGGTCAAATCAAGCATGTTTTGTTAATAATGCTCTTATTCTTATTTTATTGAATATTGAGTTCCTGTAAAGTAATTCAATCTGAAAACAAATTCAAGTGATTATCAGAGAATCCGGATTATTCGACAAACACTTAAAAGCTTACAAAGATCCAAAATATTAATATTAAAATGATTTTCTTTTGTCATATACGAAGTAAATCATATTAGCTTATCCATCTGATATGCTTTTAATATATATATATATATTATATATATATTATATATATATATATATATATATATAATATATATATATATATATATATATATATATATAATATATATATTATATATATATATATATATATATATATATATATAGGGTAAGGTTCAAATGAGAACCCTGTGTTATTGCGAGAACCCGTCAAAATCAATATAAATCATAATTTTTCTTATTACAATAATATTATTGCATATATTCAACATTATGATATTTTATGTATATGTGTGAATTCATAAGTGTAAATAAGTTTATATCGGTGTAACTTTTACTTGCAACTTTAAATATATGTGATATTTTCAAAACTTACACCAATTTAAACTCTTTTACATTTGTGAATTTACACATATACATAAAATATCATAATCTTTTATATGTGTAATAATGTTATTTAAAGATAAAAAATAATGATATTCATTGATTTTGATGGGTTTTCGCAAGTTCTCGCAATAAAAGAGATTCTCGTTTGAATCTTTTCCTATATATATATATATATATATATATATATAGTTAGTTAGTGATCACTTTTCTAGAATGTAATTGTTTGGTCATCGTTATTTTAAAATCAATAATACTTTTCAGATGGCAACTTACGTTCTCAGATGTGAATTCAATTAATTTTGTTTATTGATTCGGTTTGTTATTGCCATCTTGTTATTCGTGATTTGTTATATTACCATAAAACACATTCTTGAATGATAAACATTATAAACATGATCAAGTCATGCCATATAATAATTGTTCAGAAGAATTCTAACATGTTTACAAATGAGAGGAAACCATGTTTTATAAGAAACCAAGAAATTATTTTATAACTTTTGATTTGTTTGATTTATAGTTAAGACTGATTCAAGATATTTTTGTAAAATGATTGTTCATTAATAGTGTCTAGGGATAAAATAGGTACATTACAAAAACTAAATTATGTATATATATATATATCACATGGCTTACATTAACACCAACAGGTTAACAAAACCATATACATAATCATTCATATATAAGAGGTAAAAGCCTAAGAAGATGATTGGAAAAGAAGGTGAATTATGTATATGTAACACATGTTACATATACGTAACTTCCTTGTACAATTTAAAAAAAACCATAGGAATGTTAGATAAGAAGATAAGAATATGAACTACATATAGGTAACATGAACAAATAAACAATAGAACTAAAATTTGATTGTCATAGGTAATTTACACATATGTTTCATGTATGTTAAGATATTATTAAATAATACGTAATTTGAACAAATGAACTAAGAATGGAAAGATTGGGAAGATGAGTTGGAAAGCTTTAAAACTAAAAATCTTTTGGTTACATATATGTAACTAGGAGTTACATATGTAAAACTATGGGTTACGCATACGAGTTACGTATACGTAAACTATACTTTTATATACATAACTCATAGTTACATACGTGTAACCTAACAATAGGAAAAAGACAACTTCTACCATCATCGTTGATATCTTCAGATGGCAACTTACGTTTATATTACGTAGTTACATATACGTAACCTATACACGCAAATCATCATCATCATCATCCATTTCTTTAGGGTTTAATTTCTTATTCATCATCATCTTCTATTGTTTTCTTTGCCCCCACATCATATTCACATGTCATGAAATTCATCTTGTTTCTTGAACTGAAACCCACCAACACTACATTCACCATCTTGTTTGCTCTAATCCAAATTACAATGGCCACCCACCCCCACCGGTTTATCTAACCCGCTATCTACCCCCAATCTATGGTACCTTGGTGAAAATTAGTGAATGCGAATAACTTTATCTCTTGCTTTTACGAATTGAACCATTTTGCTGCTAAATAAACCCCTTAATTATTTTGGTAACTTTGTTTTCTTGGATTTAAAATAAAAAATGAAAAAAGATTAGCAAGTGCTCATTTTATGATGTATGTTTTATGAATTGTAGATATGGATGTGTGTAGGACCGTTGAAGGGTGGTCACTTACAACACAACAACACAAAGAGGAGAATAACTTAACTTAATCAAACAGTGAACTGGATTAATCACAAGTAAAGACACTAAGAACACAAGTAATTAAGACACAGAACACAAGAGCAAGATATACAAGAAGATGGTTTTCAAGATTGCAGTATATTGCCTTCTCAATGTTCAATTACAAGTGTTACAAAGCATAAAAGGAAAGTTACAAGAACATGAGATACTTATACTACATCCTACAACCGGCCATACTATGAAAGCCAACTGGATACAATTGACTAGACACAACACAAAATCAATTGTAGAGTCAAAAAGGCAGATTGCCTTTTTGACTTTGTGACTATAACATGCCATAGCTCACATCCTTATCTATTACAAAAAGGATGAAGTACATGAAGTAGAAAGTTTACTGACTCAAGACCTCAATGTACAGTTACCAAAAGCATGGACCTTTTCACCAACTCATGTAAGTTGGTTACTTTACAATGTTGTAGTGGAAAGGGGTCCAGCTTTATGGAAAAGTACATAAGATAAAGCATGTTGTTAAAAGTCTTCAGAAGAAATCTATCTTCAAGAGTTTAGCTTCGGAAGACTTTGTCTCTGAAGCTTCGGAAGACTTCATCTTTGGCTTTGGAAGATATTGGTCTTGGCTTCGGAAGATTTCACACTTAGAATATTTCTATTGCTTGTGTGAAACTTTCGAAGCATTCTTCTTCAGTACTTGTGCAGCATGCATGCAGAAAGACTTTGTGTTTTTGGTTGCTTCAACTTCTTCATATAATCTCTACAAACTCCCCCTAGGTTGATGCTATCAAAACACCTTTAAGACTTCAAATATTCGACAGTCCTCATCAGGATAATAACTAGTCCTTTCTTCATGAGATGATCAGGATCCTTCAGACTCTCAAAATGTCTTCTCATGTCAAAGAGATCATGCAAAGGCAGATTGAACATGTCTTGCGATGTTTAGACATTCTCAATGCCATGATCTTTAATGACATGCCACTTTTCTAGATTTGTAGTGTATGTCCAGGACAGGATGGGTCTTTCTGATGCTAGAGGAGCTATTGGAATGGGAGATGATGGAGCATCCTCTGGCTGCACATCCTCAGGATGTTCTAACTCATCCTGAGGTTCAGAAAAGAATGCAGTCTTCTTCTTCTTTGGCTTTGGCTTTGAAGCCATCCTTTTCTTTCTCTTTATCACTTTTAACTGAGAAGACTGGCCTGCAGCACTTGATTGATCTTCAATGTCTTTCTCAGTTGGGTCTTCCTCTCTCACAGGTTCAGGAGGTCCAGGTTGTGTTGTCTCTGGTTGTTCAACCTTAACATCCACTTCAGGTGGAGCTTGACTTGGAGGGGAGTGTAAGTCAATCAGCTCTCCACTCTTTATCTTCTGCTTGATCATCCTGATATGCTCTTCCATAGTGGATAAAGACACGGGGCCAAGTCTCTTTCTGAAGAATCCATACAGCTTCAAGAAGCTCATCATCCTCTACTTGTCTGTAGATTTCTTCATGCTTTTCTGGATGATGGCTGTTGACTTAGCAGTTTCTTCCCTTAGCTTTCTTTTGGTTGTCTTTCTTTCCTTGACTATCTCCAGTTCAAGTTGTTTGAGATACTCAAACTCGACATAATCATAGGATAAGGGAAGAAGTGTTTCTGCTTGATAGAGGCCTGTGGCACTCAGGTAGTTGATCATCTTGATCCTTTCTTCTTCTTTATCTACCTGAGGTTCTTGTTGAACCACATCCTCATATGTAGGACTTTCTTAAACTAGGGAGAGAGTAGTCACATGCTTGTATAATCTTTTCTTTCTTATGTCTTCTTTGATTTGTACTAGTAGCTTTGCATCTTCTGGCTCTTTCTTCTCCTTTGACCTTTCCAAGTCAACCAGTTCATTCAGTTCCTCCAAGGGGAGAGAAATGACATTGTCTATGTTATAGTTCCTTGTCTGTAGGTAGTTTATCCTAATTGCCCTTAACTCATCATTCTGAGTATCTGGTCTGGAGGCAGCCCTGATAGCAGACTCCAAGAGTCTTGCAGACTCAGAAGAGGAACTTTCTCCCCTTAGCTCCCTTTTCTTCTCTCTCTCCTCCTCCTCAATCTCCTCTGAAACTAATCTTAGGGTATACTCAACATCCATTTGACCGATGACATTGCCTGATTGCCATAGTCTTCTTCTAAAGCTGAACTCTACAGTGATCCGGTCTTGGATTCTTTGAGCCAACTTGTCAGCTTGTCTTGATTGGCTTGGATTGACAAATGGCATGTTGACTAACTCCAAACCTTCATAGAAGTTCAAGGTCTGAAAGTTAAAGATCTCTTGCTGCCCTTGAACTCTAATGATGATTAAGGCTCTTCTGTTGCTGTCATACCTTCACCTAATGATGTGATTTGAAGATGGTGGAGATGACATGCCCCTTGGTATCCCTTCCTCAAACAGACTCTATATTAAGGAGTCTATAGAGTCCATATCAATATGAACTTTAGGAAGTTGTTGAGTATGCACAACTGAAAGTGAGGATGGTGAGTCCTTAGTGTCCATACTCTCTGAAGAACTCCTAGGTTCTGTGATTGTAATGACTTTCTTCTCCTTTTTGGTAGCATCACCCACTTGCATAGGTGAGCCAGGAGTTAGGTCAATCACATCTATAGGTTCTTGTGTTCCTGATTGAGCTCTTCTTAAAGGTCTCCCAGCTAGTTTGTCCTTAAGATATGAAATCCCAAGTTGCTGATCATTGACCCTGCTTTGCAAGGTAGTCACTTGAGATTCAAGGTGACTAACCTTGGAGACTAAATAGATGCATGTTTTAGACAGTTTTTGCGCCTTTAGTCTTAGATTCCCCTCATCTTCATCAGAAAAATCATTGAGGGATGAAATGATTGGACCAGAGTCCTCTCTCTCACCACCAGCTTGAGGTTCTTGGCTGCTGGATTTCCTCTGCTCACTGGCAACCTCAGTTGAGATGTCAGTGGGCTGAGTTGGCATGGTTGAGGTCTTAATGATGTAATCACTTTCAAAAGTAAGAGCCTTTTCCATATGGACATCCTAAACAGGTTCAGAGGTATCTACCTCAGTAGTAGTTGACTGATGTGGGCTAGAAATAGGAGCCTCAGAAGCACTCATCTCTCTTTGAGTTGGAGAAAAGAAGAGAGAATCATGGTACTCACTGAAACCTAGATCTTTATCAGTGTAGAAGTCAAGGTTGGGGATTAGTTGGTTTAGATCTAAAGGCTGGGGATGGTAACTGTCCCCTGAAGGTTGATCACTTGAGTGTTGAGATTCAGAGGGATGGCTTAAGGCAATTTGGCTTATGAGCTCATTAGGCTAAGCATGAGGAACCTCAGCACTGATCATTGAACTAATGGGAGTGGTCTGCTTCTTAGGAGAAGTGGGAGCTCCAGTGTTCACTTCTTCCTATATGGATGAGTGTATAGGGGTCTGCACAAATTGAATAGCCTGAGTAGGGGTTCTTTTGGATTTTGTTTGGTAGGTGAGGGTGATTTGTGGCTGTTGAGGTGGTTGGGATGCAGAAGGTGTGGGTTCAACACTAGCTAGTGCTGCTAGGTTGTCACCTTAAGCAATGAGCTCTAACATTTTTGGGACCAGGGCTGTTTCTACCCTAGAGAAGCCAACAGTGGGCTTTCTCAAATTTTTAAAGATGTCGGGATTCATCTGTCCTTGTTTAAGAATATTACCTGTTCCCCTTAACTGTGAGCCCAGTTCACAGTTAAGAATGTATTGAACATATCTAGGAAACATGCAATACTCTAAGGAGTCCAAGTTTGCAAGTAGATTAGTATAAACAAACTGAGAATACCTGAACTTGACCCCCTGAACCATCCTATGGACAATGAAGGAGAGATCCTTAGGAATCTGGTCCCATCCATCATGCTTGTTTGATAACCTGTGGATAACCACATGGAGCAGGAATTTCTATTGGGATGAGACCTTCCTTTTCCTGAAGGTCTTGACAGAGTAGTCTCCCTCATAACCCATCGGCTTAAAGGAATGATTTACAGCTTCCTTTGGGAAAACACCTCACCTTCTTCATCATCCAGCTGAAGATGCATGTTGATGATGGTCGAAGTGATGAAAACTGTTCTCCCTTGTACTGTGGCAGGCAGTTCCTTCTCCCCATCCATTACGACCTCTTGGTAGGTCTTCTACAATTCCAGCAGTTGATCCTCATAGAGTGGAGGATCAATGGTTAGGGAGGTAAAGTAGTTCGATAGAGCTAAGAAGCGGCAAACCTCTGAGAAATGAGGATCTTTCTTAGAGCTTAACAGAGCAATCTGGTATGTTGCCTATGTAAATACATGGTAAAGTTCAGGTCATTTCTGTGATGAGGGTGGCCATTTTGAGAGAGCTTATGGATGAAGAAAGATGAAAGAAATGATTTCAGAGAGAAATTTAGGGTTTTAGGTTTGGAGGAAAGAAGCAGATGATAGAAAGAGGGGGAAACCATTGAATTTATATGTGAAAAAGGATTTCAGATAAAGTTTAATGAAAGAGGATAAACTTTGAAATCTGAATGTCGGTCCCACCTTTGAAAAAGTAGTTTACTTTTGCTCAAAAAGTAGTTTTTTTGCAAGTCAAAAAGCTTCTGAAGGTAAATTATCCTCGAAAGTTTTAATGAAAAAGCTTTTGAAGCTGAAATGACTTCGGAAGATTTTCCTAAGAGTTGTGAAAATTTTGCTTCGGAAGAAAAATTAAGACTTGAATGCTTTGTCTTGAAGAACAAAGCTTCAGAGAGTTAATTTGCTTCGGAAGAAAATGGTCCTTGAAAATAGATAAGTGTCTAAGATAAGTACTTAAGCGTCAGAAGATATTTCAGAAATTTTTTCCGAAGGTAAATTTCTTAGACAGTTATTTGTTTTGAAGGCATGATTTTCTTATGAAGATAAAAGTATATCTTCCAAAGGATCAAAATTTTTAGAAATCTAAGGAAAGTCTTAAAAAAGATTTTCATCCAAAGAAAAAAAGAGCTTATGGAAGTGATGAACTAGACAACTTAAGACACACATATTTTAAGAAATAATAAGAATTAGTTTTAAGAAAAACCTACTCAAAGTTTATCATCCTAATAGCTGATACAAGATATTTAAATCTCTGCTCATCAAAAGCTTTTGTAAACAGATCAACATATTGTTTATTTGTGTGGACTTTGACTAGTTTGATTAATCCTTTTTCATAATTATCTCTTATTAAATGATACCTGATGTTGATGTGTTTGGTCCTTGAGTGCTGCACAAGATTATCTTGTGGTTAAGATAGCACTGTTGTTGTCTATGTGAATAGGAGTCTCCTTGAAGTTTAACCCATAGTCCAACATCTGATTTTGAATCCAAAGCACTTGAGCACAGCAGCTTGCAGCAGCAATGTATTCAGCTTCAGCAGTTGATGCAGAGACACAGGATTGTTTCTTGCATTGCCATGAGACAACCCTTCCACCAAGAAATTGAAATTCCCCAGATGTAGACTTTGCAGAAATGTTGCAACCACCATAATCAGTATTTGTATATACATACAGCTTAAATTCAGAATTCTTAGGATACCATAAACCAAGTGTTGAAGCACCTTTGAGGTATCTTAGAATCCTTTTGACAGTGATAAGGTGAGACATCTTAGGGGTGGCTTGATATCTTGCACAGATGCAAGTGGCAAACATAATATCAGGCCTGCTAGCTATAAGATACATAAGTGACCCAATCATAGCCCTGTATAAGTGTTAATCTACACACTCCCCCTCAAGATCAGGTCCAAGGGAGTGGTTCCTAGCTATGGGTGTCTTAGAAATCTTACCATCAGTCATGTTGAACCTCTTGAGTATGTCTTGAACATACTTTGACTGACTTATGAAGATGTCATCCTCAACTTGCTTCATTTGAATTTCATGAAAGAAATTGAGTTCCCCTATGGCATTCATTTCAAATATGTCCTTCATCAGCTTCTCAAAGTCTTTGCAGAGCTTTGGATTAGTTGAACCAAAGATGATGTCATCCATATACACTTTAACTAGCAATATGTTAGACCTTTACGAGTCAATCCAAACCACCAGCGACTATGCAAGGCGATCATTTGAATATGCCCAACAAGCCTTCAACCGAGTCGAAAATCTACATTCCCGAGTCGATGACCTGAGCAACGATGTCACGTACATCAGGAACCGAATGTACCATGAGTGGGGGGATATCCCCCCATAAATTCCTTGAAAACCGTATCAGTTTCGGGGACCCGGCATAGTTGTTTCGTGCCATTCTATCTTTTAATTTATGTCATTTTTTATTATTTATTTTGTGTGTTTAGGATTTTAATGCTCTCAATAAATTGGTGAGATTTCAGGTGATTCTGAAGATTCTACCAAAGCAAGGGCAACCAAACACAAGAGACAAATTCATCATTTTTAAGGGAGTTATTTCATTACCCCTTTCTCGATCTAGATTATGTTAATCACATTAAGGACAGTGTGAATTTTAAGTGTGGGGATGGGAGTAATGCATTTGACTTTGCTAAAAAGGTCCAAATGTAAAAATTTTAAGAAAAGATCACTTAACAAGTAATTTTTGTGACAAGAAACCAAAAACTTAATATAATAAACCAAATTATAAATATACGTTTTCGGGAAATAAAGAAGTAAATTCATGACGTCCAAATAAAATTGAAAATAATTTTTTTGATATCCTTAAAAGCAATAATCTAATCTAGTAAAATATTTAATCATGTAAAATGAAACACTTGTACCCAATTCCATTTATATGTGAGTTTATTTTTTAGCCTTAAATAGCTTTTGCAAATTGCAATTCTACTTTCATCATTTAATTGAGGGTGCCATATGATACGTGTGATTAGAACTTGCTTTGGGTATGCATTTCAAGACCTTAATTAGTATTTGTTTCATAAAATTTAAGTTAGGCACTAGGTGACCTTAACAATTCGAGCCCTAACCATTCTCTTTAACTTTCCTTACCCGAACATCAACTTTAGTTAGCCCCGTTGAGCTTAAACGTTTTTATCTTTCAATCACCCGAACCACCATGTCACATAACCAAAAAAGCCTTCAACAAAACCCGTTTTCATTAAAGACACGTTTTTGGCTTGCAAAAAAAATTTTGGTCTTTTACCGGCAGACCTTAAAGAACTGGAATGCATTCTTTTGATTTCAATTTGCTTTGTTGCCTTCATCACGCAAAACCGGGACTTCCCCCGGAAATCCGCAAACAAATTTTCAATCTCACGTTCGACGCAAGAAAGAAATGGCGAAAAAGGGAAGAAGTTCCGCCATTTTGTGGAATTTCAAAAAGTGCTATAAAGAGATAGACAAAAAGATATGAAAGATGCTCGAATTATGGAAATTGGTCCCATAATGAAAAATGCAAAAAGAATCAAACTGAATCTCAATACGAATACACAGAACTAATCCGATTGGGTGCTATTAGGCTTCAAGCCAAACGATCATTAAGAAAGGAAAGTTTTGTGTATCTTCGAGTAAAAGATGAAGTACGATTCTTGAAAGCAAAATACGGTCTTGACAATCTGACCTTAAACGAGTTCTTAAGTTAGCATATCCCTTCTAGCTTGAAGTATTGTATAGGGAACCTTTTATTGCTTTCCTTGTAGTTTATGTTAGAAAAAAATAAGCCAAGACCGTCGTCTTTAGCAATTAGCCACTTTTTCTAAATATTCCTTACCTGAGCCCGAGCCAAATTACAACCATCAAAGACCTAATGATTTATGTAATACATATCTAAGTAGGTGGAGATTTGATCCCTTAACAAGCTTATGCTTTCACACGTATTCATACTAGGCAATTGAGTGTATTAGTCATACTTAATCTTTATTATGACTCCATATATTTAGCCGAGTGTGAGTGCATCTTGTGAGAAGTGTAGATTTTTACGTGATAATAATCTTTACTAATCAATTTATTGCTTGCTAGGATATCATTACACATATGCTTGGAATATTTATATTTGGATGAAAATAATATTTACTTGCGTATTTCTCGAAAGACATGTTATAATATGATTTATATGGTTTTTGGTGGATTCGTCGTTTTAAGTGATTTTTGCTTGAAAACAAGCAAATTTCAAGTGTGGAGATGTTTGATGTGCTCCAATTATACATAAAAATCCTATCAAAAGCACATTATTATTCCTTAATATCCTTCTTAAAATGATGAAAATGTACTTAAAAGTGTTAAATTGTGTTTTCAGGTGTTTAAAAGGGCAAGATGGACAAAAGAAGCATATTTAACAAGAAATTGAAGCGATCCGAGCTTTGAAGTCCAAGCATGGGGCCGTGCCTCATTAAGCACGCCCCCATGTCTTCCTAGAAACACACCTCTGTGCTAAATTAACACACCCCCGTGCTTGGACATCTGAAAAGAACAAAAGTATTGTCCCCTAAAAGTAGACACGGGGCCATGCCCCATAAGGCACGGGGCCGTGCCCCACCTCCAACACGGGGCCGTGCCCCATTTAGAAAGGGGTCGTGCCCGACACAACCTGCATGTACGAGCCGAACAACTTTCGTAAGCATTGTACTAGCACGGGGCAGTGCCTTTTAGGCACGGGGCCGTGCTTAAACACTCCAGAAAGCCTATAAATAGAAGCCTAAGTTCACCATTTTTGGCAAGCTTTGGTGGGAGAGTTACTCTACAAAACTCTCTCGGGAATCAAGACTTCAAGGTCATTCAAAGGCTCGGGAGATGCATACAACACTTAGAAGAAGCTCGGGATCGTCTAAACGTCATCCATTGTGGATTATCGGTTTGATTGTTCCATTTCACCGATGATTACATATCTGTCTTCTGTGTTATCTGTTATTATGCTTAAGATCATTATGAGCTAAACTCTTTTTATCATCCTAATCGGATGAAACTTATGTAATTTGTGATGAACTAATGGTGTGATAAATATTGTGTTAATGTTACGGTGGTCTTGGGAAAACTATTGATGGGTAGCATCTACATTTGAACGGGAAGTTATAAATTTATGATTTGTGATTGTGATTGTCATACAAAGTTGAAAAACCGTGTGATTAACTTTCATTCGCGAAACCGGTCTTCATAATAAATCCATGGCTAATGAACTAAAAATGGTTATTATAAATCATATCACTTTAACTCTCTGATCATTTGGGGTTCCTTTTTATTAGTTTGAGAAATCTTCAGTAATTGTTATGGTTTTCTAAAATTAATGGTATGTTAGGAAGGAACTTGATCAACTCACTTTTTAACATTAAGTTATGTTTTCAGAAATCATATGTCAAATAGGTCACAAAAGATTGACCTACATTACTAGGGCTTTGATCTAAGCAGTAAAACTCAACCTGACATGATCCTAGTCACTACGACAGTAGGATAGACGAGAAATCACGCCAGCTCATCTTTATAAACATTAACACAATTACATTAATCCATATATTTAAATCACACTACCAATTCATCATGGTTACATAAGTGGAGTCTAATTAGGATGATAACTTTTATTCCCTGGTTTTAAACCCAAACGCTTCAAATCTTAGTTTACTTTATTTTTATCATTGTTGTTAAACCATAAAAATCTTTCCAATGCAACTTATCACTTTCTTTAACAAATACCAAATCTGATAGTCAAATCGTTAAGTTTGTTGAGTAGGCTAGGTGTGTCCTCGGATTGATACTCAGTTCTTACCAATACTATATTACCACACGAAAGGTACACTTGCCTTTTGTGTGTGTGGTTTTGTGCTTGTAATAACTATTTAAAACTGAATCTGTGCATGAAATATTTATCAAAATATATATACTATCCGCATACCATCAAGTTTTTGGCACAGTTGCCGGGGACACACGGCAGTTTGAAAGACAAACTAAATTTTTGACTATCTTGTATATAACTTGTTAATATATTTTTTTTAAACTTCATTTTTATTTTTAGGTAGTTTGGCTTAGTTAGTTTAGTTATTTTTTCCTGATTCATTTTAAGCCTTAGTTAGTTTATGCTTCTTTAAGTTAGTGTATGTCCGACTCGTTTAGTTTTGAACTTGTTTCGCCTCTTCCGGAACCCGAACGACTTTTCCGTCAAAGATTGCGCAAAAGCACACAACAAGAAGCACTAGTCATTGAAGAAGACATTTTGGAAGATACACCATCCGCAGAAGACATGGCTAACCAAGACAAGGAAATAAAGATGACATACTATGCCACACCGTCAATAGATGGTTACGAGTCCAGTGTTGTCCAACCAGCAATAGCGCCCAACAATTCGAGTTTAAGTCTAGTATTATCTAACTGGTAGAAAACTTTGTTCAGTTCCATGGGTTACAAGACGAAGATCCTAATGCTCACATCTCACGATTCCTTTGTATCTGTGTTACCTTCAAAATCAACAACTGTTCAGACGACACCATTCGACTAAGACTTTTTCCATTTTCACTTCGAGGCCGAGCCATCGATTGGCTTGATTCACTTCCGCCTGGTTCCATCACCACATGGGCGGAAATGGCTGAGCAATTCCTTTTGAAATACTTTCCACCCGAGCGCACTGCCAAACTAAGAAGCAGCATCACAAGTTTTCGCCAAGACGACGATGAATCATTACACGCAGCATGGGAGAGATATAAAAGTCTCCTTCGGAGATGCCCACATCACGGACTTGATCTGTGGCTGCAGTGTCAAACCTTTTACGATGCAATTAGCGGAGCCCACAAGCAAGCGATAGACCAAAGTGCGGGAGGAGATTTTGGAAGTGTCACACCAATAGAAGCATACCAAGCCTTAGAAAGAGCAGCTAAGAAGAGCTTTGCCTACAATCCCTTAAGGACCAAACCCAGTTCTAAAGGTATCCATCAAGTAGACTTTGAAACCCTAATTGCAACTCAATTAGAAGCTCTAACCAAAAAATTCAAACAATTGCAAAACAAGATAAAGAAAACCCCAACGCGATGCAACACATGTGGAAGTTCACACAAGACCAACGAATGCCCACAAGGTATTATGGTAGTTGAAGATGTTGACTACATAGGAGGCCCAAGCAACTCATACAACAACAACTCAAATTGGAGAAGCAACTCGAATTACAGAGATGCTGGTAATAACCAACAATCATCTGGATTCAACCGAAGGCCACCTTAACAACAACAAAACCACCATACCAAGGTTCAAGCAGCCAAGAGCGTGGAGCATCATCAATGGAAGATTTATTGCAGCAGTTGTTGTTAACCACACAAGCCATAGATGAGTACATCCGGAAATCTGATCGAAGAAATGAGGAGAGGTTCCAAAGAAACGAAGCTGACATCAAAAGCAACAAAGCATCATTGCAGACCATAGAGCACCAAGTAGGTCAAATTGGACAACAACTATCTAAAAGACCTCAAGGAGCTTTGCCCAACAACACTATGGCAAACCCTAATGCTCAAGTCAAAGCCATCACCACTAGGAGTGGTAAAACCACTCAAGGTGATGCACCCTCATTACCATCATCCTTGAAGAAGTAGAAATTGAAACTCCAAGTAATGCGGGTGATAAGCAAAAGCAAGCTGTTATTATTGAAGAACCAGCCAGAAATACGTTCCACCACCACCTTATGTTCCACCACCTCCATATCCAGGTCGTTTGAGACAACAAAGAATGGAGGCACAATACGGAAAATTCCTTGGGTTGCTCAAGCAACTCTACATCAATCAGCCCTTGGTGGAGGCCTTAGCACAAATGCCAAACTACACTAAGTTTCTAAAAGGTGTATTGTCAAACAAAAAGAAGCTGGAAGAGTTATCACATGTAGTTTTGAATGAGGAATGCTCTACAGTTCTTCAAAACAAATTACCTCAAAAGATGACTGATCCAGGAAGTTTCACCATACCTTGCCTAATAGGAAATCTGTTGGATCAAGAAGAAGGCTAATGCAACCAAAACTAAGTCACTTAGATAAATTTGGTACTGAATGCAAAGGCTTCCGAAGCTTAGCATGGAACTTCCGAAGGTTGTAGAGTTCTTCCAAAGACAAAGTAAAAGATCAACTTCCGAAGCTAGAACTCTACTTCCGAAGTCAAGTGTATACTTCCGAAGTTCAAGCCTTAGAAGAATGAACTAAAGACCACTTCCAAAGTATGATGAAAAGAAGAAGTCTCCAAGCCTTGGAAGAAGCAACCTCTTCCGAAGTATAAGTGGCTTCGGAAGTACTTACTCTTCTGAAGCCACTTAACCTTCAGAAGACACTGCTATGACCAGTGGACACAAGTATGGTCTCTGACATTCCACCGCAGACTTTGATACTGTATGGCTTCTTCCTAAAGAGCCATGCAGTTGACCATACTTTATTCCACTGTTCACCTTTTCATGATAGTACATGTTACCAACTTTAGTTGGTGAAAAAAGGTAAGTCAGGGACATGTCCTGACTACCAAATCTTAGATAAGACTTTATCCAAGATACCTTAAACTTTAGTCTTGTAGTATAGACTTTAGCTATAGGATCCCAGCTGGTATCAAAGTATATCCGGCTGTAGGTGGTATTATATATAGGTTCTCTTTGTAACTCATTGTAACAACACAACAACAACTGCTTGTAAGAGTCTTGTATTTTGAGTTGAGAAGCAATATAAAAGTACCTTGAAAATTACTTCCTGTGTTCTTTATGACTTTCTATATGGTGATCAACTCTTACTGATTCTATCTTAACCCAAGTGTTGTTCTAGGTGAGTTTGAGAGAAAAACATAAGTGTTTAGTGACAAACATCGATCCTACAATTAGTATCAGAGCTTCTCAGGCTCTTGATTGCGTGATCTAACCATCCAAATCAACCTGTTTTTCACTCCTCCCTACAACCCAGTCACTCCAATGCCCTTAACAAGTCCGAGGTAGAGATGGAACCATGACAAAGGCTCCCATCATTACTCCTGAAAATTTCAGGTCTTGGAGCAGGAGAATGGAAGGCTTCATCAGATATCAAGACAGCATGATTTGGAACTCCATTGTCAATGGCCCGTATAAGCCTAAGGTGGCATCACCTGGTGGAAACGGTGCCATGATAGAAAAAGTTGTGTAAGATTACTCTGATGAAGACAGAAAGAAGATGGATATCGACAGCAATGCTATGACCATTCTCATGACTGCAATACCGAACTCCATTATGGTGGGATTCGAGCATTGCACGACTGCCAAAGAATTGTTTGATGCACTTGCTCAGATGTACTCAAGCTCCAATGACTCAAAGAAGGACTCACTGAAGCAGTAGTTTGAGAACTTCACTCATATTGCTGGAGAGACCCTCAGGCAGCAGTACTTCAGCTACATGGATCTTATCTCTTCTCTTCAGTCTGTGAAGATCACTCTCAAACTCAGAGATCGTACTAGAAAGTTCATGAGTGCTCTTCCAAACGAGTGGACATTTTACTGTGTCTCCATCAAGAGGACAGAGAACTTGAACACTCTCACCATGACTGAACTCTATGGCATCCTTGATGGATATCGCCTAGAGATGGAGAGTAAGAAGGGCCACCAAACAAGCAAACCCATGAGTCTTCTTGCTAGCAACGCTTTAATGGTTGCTGAAGGCTCATTACCCCCACAACCTCAGCATTTCCTCACTTACCAGCAGCCATCATGCTCTTCTGGACCTTACATCACTTTACCTGAGACTCCAAGGTCTCAACAGGCTCAACACAACTCCTTTCAGGAAAGTTGTGCCTTTGTCTCAGGAAGTGGACACTCTGGTGATTTTCAATACTGCTTTGATGATCTTGAGTGTTTCAGTCCAGATGATGTAGAGTACGTGGACATTGTCCAACAGATGGCTCTTTTAATTTACAGAGCAAAGAAGTTCTTTAAGAGAACTGGAAGGCATTTCCCTCAAAATCCAACTACCAGCAAGTTTGGGTTTGACAAGACCAAGGCAAAGTGTTACAACTGTAACCAACTGGGTCACTTTACAAGGGAATTCAAGGCTCCCAAGACTAATCCGGGAACCCCACATGCCTCCACACATCCCTCAACCTCAAAGCCCACTGAGAAGTAAATTGAAACAACTGCAATAGCTCAAGAAGTTGACTGGAGCTTCATGGTACAGGATGTGACTCCTGCTCAAGCTCTCATGGCCAGAACAGATAATGCCCATGTATACAAACATCTCTGCACTCCAGCCTGTATAGCTAAAGTTAAACTCTATCAGGAATACAATATGGAAACCAGATCTGATATTGAGTCTTTAAATATTTTAAAATCTGATTTTAAAAGAGCTGAATCTGACTATCAAAAGAAAATTGAGGAGCTGAAGAAAACTGT
This sequence comes from Flaveria trinervia, assembly GCA_025506515.1. Classification (NCBI taxonomy): domain Eukaryota; kingdom Viridiplantae; phylum Streptophyta; class Magnoliopsida; order Asterales; family Asteraceae; genus Flaveria; species Flaveria trinervia. The sequence goes on from CM046444.1 coordinate 24,711,489, forward strand.
GTCTCTTTTAAAACATGAACACACCAAATACAAGACTCAAATCAAAGATCTGATATCCAAATTATCTGAGGCTCAAGCCCAGCTTGTCACTGCTGAGGCTCAGGCCAGGAAGCATGCTATCTCTGAGCAAAACTTCCAAGCTATTTGTTGCATCATCCTCCCATTCCAAACTCTATTATTAGAACAGAGGGTTGGGAACCAATGAAATTGCTCCACCACACTCCTATGAGTCTATTAGACAACCTAGATGTGGTACTGAAGAGCAAGAGGTTCCAACTGCTGACCCTTCATCACCAGAGTTGAAGGATGAAGCAACAATAATGGTCACCACAAGGAAGGAACAGGTAGATGTACCCATCTCCTCCTGTGAAGAACAAATCCTAACCACTAAGGCCAGAAGAAGTAGAGCTAAAGCTGCTAGGAGAACTTCCAAGAAGGTGGTTGAGTCCAAGCTGAAAATTGACCCCAAGCAGAAGGGTGTCTTTATCTCAGCTGGATTCCAAGTGGTAGGTACTTCTGATTCAGGAAAGGAGTGTAATACTAGCACTTCTATCCTGCCAAAGGATCAGAAGTTGAAGGAAAAAGTTGCTGATGAAGAAAAGAAGCCCAAGAAACAACAACCCTCACATTCCCAAAGAGCTAACATTGCATGCATAATGTATGGTCTGCAAAACCACATGGCAAAAGATTGTTACTACAATCCTGCAAGCACACATTATGCAAATAATGTTAGGAAAGAAGGAGTCAAGGAAGGTTTCATATTTAGACCTTTTCAAATGGTTCAAGTAATGAAATAGGGAAAGCTAGTTTCGGAAGCCAGGTTGCTTTCGGAAGAAACTCTTTATTCCGAAGGAAAATGGCTTCGGAAGCAAAAGCTACTAAGGTTCGGAAGAACAAGAAAGTTCCCTTGAAACCTCCCAAGAAGAAACTGCTTCAGAAGAAAAGGTGGTGAAGACTTCTTCCGAAAAGAAAGAAGCTTCGGAAGATAGTCATGCTGCTAAAGCTTCAACAAACTCATCCTCCAAGATCAACCAAAGGATGGACTGGAAGATCAAAGAAGATGCTGCAGCCCAAACCTCTTCTTCAAAGACCTCTATTGAACCCCCATGCATAACATTTGGTTCAATTATATCATTATCTTTGGAAGAACCCAAGACCAGCAAGGCTTGGGCTTCCAAACAAAACTAACAATATCATCTTATGTGCAGGGACATCCATATGACAAGAACAACAATATCTGGATTGTAGATAGTGAATGCTCCAGGCATATGACAGGGAACAGATCTCTCCTTCAACAGTTTTAGAACTATGATGGAGGTCTTGTCCAATTTGGAGGTGAGGCCGGAGGATATATTTCTGGCAGAGGGAGTATATCCAATGGTAAATTAAAGGTTGACAAAGTTCACTTTGTCAAACAGCTTGAACATAATCTGTTGAGTGTTTCTTAATTCTGTGATCAAAAGCACCAAATGCTTTTCACAGAACATGAGTGCATTATCCTCAAACCTAGGATGACAATTCCTCCGGAATTGGTGCTTCTTAGATCTCCCAGAAAAGGGGATATGTACAAGCTTGATATGAACAATGCTTCCCCAATGGGAGAAGTATGATGCTTTCTTTCCAAAGCTGATAGTGATGAGTCAATACTGTGGCATAAACGTATGTGCATGTAAATTTTAAGACAATGAATAATTGACTAAAAATAACCTGGTACATGGTTTGCTTAAAAAGGAGTTTTTCTGCAAAGATAACTGTGTTGCTTGCCTGAAAGGAAAACAACAGGACATCTCATAAATCCAAACGTGTTAACTCTATCACTACTCCATTACACTTATTGCACATGGATCTCTTTGGTCCCACAAGTATAATGAGCATTGGAAGGAAATCATATTGCCTTGTGATAGTTGATGATTTTACAAGATTCACATGGGTATTCTTTTTAAGAACTAAAGATGAAACTGCTAAAACACTAAAATCTTTTATCTTAAAATAGAAAATCAAATGATTACAAGGTTAAAATCATAGAAGTGATCAAGGGACTAGTTTAAGAACTTCGTTCTTGACTCATTCTGTAACTCAAAAGGGATTGCCAGACAATATAGTGCTCCCAGAACTCCTCAACAAAATGGTGTGCTGAGAGGAGGAACATGACACTTATTGAGGCTACTCAAACTATGTTAGTTGATTCAAAACTACCTCTAACATTCTGGACAGAGGCAGTTAGGACTGCATGCTATGTGCAGAACAGAGTTCTTGTAGTTAAGCCCCACGGAAAAACCCCTTATGAGCTATGGATCAAGAGGCCAGTTCATTGGCTTTCTAAGGTCCTTTGGTAGCAGGTGTACCATACTTAACATAAAAGACAATTTAGCAAAATTTGCTAAAAAGTCAGATGATGCTATTTTTGTTGGATACTCTTCTAGCTCCAAAGCTTACAAAGTATACAACATTAAGAATCAACAATTTGAGGAGTCATCCAAATAGTTGTTAATGAGCACACTCCTGTGTTAGGGGAATGGCCCTAATCATGTCTTTGACTTAGAATTGTTTCCAAACTATTCTAAACCATCTTGTGAGAATGTTTCAGTTGGAACGGGTGCTCAAAATGATGCTGATGCTGCTGCTGGTGATCAACTGTTTGAGCTTCCCAGACCTAGTCCAAATTCTCCAAGAGCTGCAACAAACAAAGTCTCCACCATTCACAGATCTGATAGCTTGACTATATCAAGGAATTGTGAGGCTTCTTCAAGTGAATCACTCATTGAGCCTCAAAACTCATCAGGTGATCCACCACAACACCAGGCAGAAGGAAGTAGTGTTTTAAAGGAACAGAAACTGTTAATGCTACTTCACAGCCAACCATTGATGATGTTTCTCACTCATTCAATCAGTCCTCATTGAATGATTTTGAAACAGCATCTACACAGAGTGTTCCAGTCCCTAAATATGTCCAACCTGGATCTATCTCTACAACTGGAAGTGATTCCTCGCCTCAGGATTCATAACACTCATCCTGCTGAGAACATCATAGGGGATGTCACTAAGGGTGTGAGAACAAGAGGACAGACTCATCATGGGAATGTCTGCTTGTACTCATGCTTTCTATCCCAGATGGAACCTAAGAAGGTAGAAGATGCCTCAAAGGATAGTAGCTGGCTTGAATCGATGCCAGAGGAGCTGCTTCAATTCAAGAGACAGAAGGTATGGAACCTATGTCCGCTACCATCTGGTCAAGTACCAATAGGCACTAAATGGGTTTTCAGAAACAAGAGAGATGATAGAGGCTTGATCATCAAGAACAAAGCAAGACTTGTAGTTCAAGGATACACACAAGAGGAAGGAATTGATTATACTGATGTCTTTGCACCAGTTGCAAGACTTGAGGCAGTTAGGATCTTCCTTGCTTATGCTGCATCCAAGGACTTCATTGTCTACCAACTTGATGTCAAGTGTGCGTTTCTATATGGGGATAGAGATAGGGAAGTCTATGTATGCCAACCTCCAGGATTTGAAGACCCACACACCCCAACTATGTGTGCAAATTGGATAAAGCTCTATATGGCTACACCAAGCACCTAGGCTGTGGTATGAGACATTGTCTCAGTTTCTTCTGAAAAACGGCTACACTAGAGGTACCATTGACAAGGCTCTCTTCATCAGAAAGTCTGGAAAGGACATCTTGCTCGTTCAAGTCTATGTTGATGACATCATATTTGGTTTTTCAAATGACCAAATGTGTAAGGACTTTGAGAGCATTATGAAGAAGAAGTTTAAGATGAGTTCCATGGGAAAATGGACTTTTTCCTTGGAATTCAGGTGAAGCAAATGAAGGAAGGGTTCTTCATTAATCAATCTAAGTATGTCTCTGACATCTTAGAAAGATTTGAAATGAAGGATTGCAAGCTGCCAAGACACCCATACCAGAAACCATAATCTTTGTCATGACCTTGAGGGGGAGGATATTGATCAACATCAGTATAGGGCAATTATTAGTTCTCAGATGTATCTTACTACTAGTAGACCTGATATCATGTTTGCTACTTGCATTTGTGCAAGATATCAGGCTGCTCCAAAGGTGTCTCACTTAGCTGCTGTTAAGAGAATCCTCATATACCTTAAAGGAGCACCTAAACTAGGTCTTTGGTATCCCATAAACAAGGATTTTAATCCCTATGGATACTCTGATAGTGACTATGGTGGCTGCAATATTGACAAGAAAACAACATCTGGGGGATGTCAATTTCTTGGTGGAAGGATCATCTCATGCCAATGCAAGAAACAATCTTGTGTATGTACATCAACTGCTGAAGCTGATACATTGCTGCTGCTATCTGCTGTGCTCAACTGCTATGGATTCAGAATCAGATGTTAGACTATGGATTCAACTTAATGAGTACTCCTATCCATATTGACAACAACATTGTTATCTCCATTACTGAAAATCCGGTGAAGCACTCAAAGACAAAGCATATTGACATCAGGTACCATTTCATTAGATATATTCATGAGAAAAATCTGATTAAACTAATCAAATTGACTCAAATGAACAATATGCTGATTTGTTCACTAAAGCTTTTGATGAGCAAAGATTTAAGTATCTCATAACAGCTATTGGGATGATAAACATTGATTAGATCACCTCTTTTGAAAAGCTTTTAATATGTAATGTCTTCTGTCAATACAATTTAAGCCCTGTCACAAAAGATCTTTCTGAAAATTTTCTAAGTGTAAATTTCTTCTGAAGAGAAATTAACCTCGGAAGTTATTTTTATATCTTGCGAAGCATAATTTCTCAAAGGATAATTTTTCTTCTCGGAAGAACTTTTGGTCTCGGAAGAAGCGATTGATTACATATCAGATCTACTTCCGAGGTTTAAAAAATTCTCCATTCAGAAAGCAACTCTAACCTTCGGAAGCAAAGTTTTTGCTTTGGAAGTAAGAATTGTCTTCAGAAGACAAATTACCTTCGGAAATGTTTTACATTCGGAAGAAAGATTCTACTGTGTAACGTAAATCTCTTGGGCCCCACACTATAAAAAGCAAAGATTTTGTTAATGATGTCGGATTATTTAACTAATTTTAACCTTACCGCCACTATCATTTCATCCACTAAACCATCATATCACCTTATCCTAACCCCCATTACCGCCTTCCCACCCTCTTTTAAATAATCTCGAATGTTCAATCTCATATTCTTACTTGCAAATTTTACTGTCCTAGAAATTTTCTCCTCTGTAACTTTACCTGAGCTTAAAATCATCCACATTCACCTTTCTCCAAATGGCACTTAACCCTCAGCACAACCAGGTCGCACTCCTTGATTCTTCAAGGGATGCCGACTTCTCTGAAATCATCTCCTTTCTCACCCAATCACCTTACTACATTGCTCTTACTGTTAACCCCACTGTTTTCTCAACCACATGGCCGAATTTTGGGGAAATGGTCGAGCCGAAACCCTAAATGGGATTCGAGTACTGAGGTCCAGCACTTGTGGACAGGAATTGATCATTACTGAACAACTCATCAGGGAGCATTTAGAGCTTCACGATAAAGGAGCTCCTACTGAGTTTCCAAAGGCAGATTTGGACAACACCTACATCCTTTTGGGATATGGCGGTGACATCAGCAGGTCAACGGTATACAAGTTCAACTTCTCTTACAATTGGAAGTTCCTCCTGCATGTTGTTCTCCACTACTTGTCCAACAAGTCCAGCGGATGGGATCAAATCCCATATGAACTAGGATGCTTAGTTCATGGATTGGTGAGAGGCCTACACTTCAATTACTCACGATTTGTGTTCACCAATGTGATTGGGAATCTACAAAGGGAGACATTCTATATGTATCCAAGATTCATACAACACATCATCAACTGTGAGTTGGACCAGAGCATGCTTGTCTGTGCAGCTGCTCTGACTGTCCCCCACATATGGCCTACCATCTTCAAGACCTTGAAGAAGGTATCCACCAACTTCAGTAGAAGGTACACCACTCTGCTTCTAGGTATGATTGAGCGCATAGCTCCTGGTGACATCCCTGTTCACCCCACAGGTGATGAACCCACACCAGTAACCATGACCACAATGCCAACACTGCCTTCTCCACCCATCACCATCACATATCAAAGATGCCCCAAACTAACCCTTGTTCAATCTACTCTGATTGAACAAGCCCCTCCTGTTAATCCAAAAAGACTAGAGTGGAAACATGGGCTCCCACTCAGTCTGACGTCTCTCCATCCTTCTCTTTTGACCTCAATATGGGTTTTGAGTCTCCTCAGTCTCAAACCCAGGAGCCCAACACCCAAACTAGCAGCCGTCAGAATGAGTATCTACACTCTTCTGAACAACCAACAAGGAAAAACCCCACCAGAGGCTTAATGCCTTTTGACATTGACCAAGGTGTCGTGTCAGTAGGCTTAACCTCCCTATCTTTTACTGACCTTCTATTCGAACTGATGAAGAGATAACATCTCTCCATGGCAATGAAGTTGATCTACAACACCCTCTTCAAGATCAACAGAGCCCAGAGAAATCCCTTATCTCTAGCCCCCATCAGCAACCAATTTCTGAGGTGAGTCCCACTGATGTGGAGGGGACTCATGCAGATTTAGCTGCCACTACAGAAGGTGCCTTAATGGACCTTGTGGATAGTGGTAACATATCTCAGACTAAATCTGCAGCAACCAAGCACCTTGATGACTTTGAAAGAGACATCATTGAGCATGGGAAACTAGGGTGCCAAGAAACCACATCTGGTGGTGAGGCTGAACATACCAGGTATGTTACCTCATCTCCCCGTGATTCTTCAAAAGAAGATGAGGGAAGCATGAAACTCCTCATTCACGACCTTCTATCTAAAGTCTCAAACCTTGAATCCTTGGTTAGGACTTGGAAGCAAGGTCCGCTACTTAGCAACTTGAGATTGACAATCTCAAGGCCAAACTAGCTGAGAAACAGACAGAGAGGTCTGTCAGGTATGTACCTATTCAGGTCTCATTGAATTCTTCTCTAGCTCATCTAGCTCTCAAGATGATGCTACTAAAAAGGGGGAGAATATTTAGAGACAAACACTTGAGGACCCCCAACAGAGCCACACTTCAACTCCAACTTTAACTTCATCTACTCCTATCATTACTGTGTCTAAGCCATCTCAAGTCATTCTACAGATTGACTCAAAGATGCTCAGCGATCTCTATAGACTCTTCACCAAGTTTCTGTTGAGATGCTCCATAGATCAGCCAAGTCCAGATGCTGCAATGCTCTACTTTGGAGCTGAAGAGCTTCAGAGGCTGACTGCACCTTCTACCACTGTGGAAGAAGTTGATCAACCTAAGGTCCATATGGAACCTAAGATTTACTTTGAAGGGAAATAGGGACTGATGGCCTAGCAACTGAAACAGTTGGGATAGAATCTGCATCTCCTCCAACTTCTGAAGTTGGAGTTAAAGCCTCGGAAGAACAAGCTGAATCTTCCGAAGTTAAAATGGAAGCTGCGGAAGGACTGTTTAAGATGTCCGAGGAATTGATCATCACAGAAGCAATCCTCGAAATGGCATCTGAGATGAACAGCGAGGACTTTCTGAATCTACCTCCATCCCAGACACCATCTCTACTTCTCTCACAATCAGAATCCACTCTCCAAGAACCACCACAATCAGGATCTTCAAAAGATAAAGGAAAAAGAAAGATGACTACGGAAGAGCTTCAGGAAGCGGAAAAGATTGAGAAACTTAAGAAGAAAGGAAGAGTTCCATCTGAGAAGTTGCTAGCTGCCAGTACAAAAGCAGCTGCAACTAATCAGGAGGCTGTTGCGCGTTAAAGAGTCTGGTTTTGCTGTTTCAGATTCTCGGCTTTTAACGTATCATGTAACCATAGGACCTTAGGAAATGTAATTTTCAATTTTTCTTGTGTCATTTAACTTTAGGACTATTTTCATATTTTTTCTGATGATTTGGAAGTGATAAAACTTAACCGGGAAAATTACATAACGCGCGAAACTGAATAACGGAACAACAAAAAACTGAAACCGAGCTCAACACTTGAACACGGCCCCGTGCCCACGGAGGCATGCCCCCGTGTTTGACAGAAAATGACACAAGCTGACATATTTCAGCCTTTTGTCTTGTTCCCCTTCAATTTTGCATGATAAATACCGACCTCAATTGCCTGCAAAGTCGTATCCATTTTCATTTTCACCTGTTTTCCATTTTTCTTCATCTTTTCAAGAGTTCTTTCAAGAGTATTTGATCAAGAGGTAGTATGCTAATTCCTATGATTATTAAAGTCATTTACATGTAGCTAGGTGATTAGGTCTCTAAACAATCAAAATCCTAGCAATTATGTGTAAAGGTTTGTTCTTAAATGTTTTATGAAATGATGAATGCTTTCAACCTACTTGTTCATGTTTATTCTTGTAAGTAGATTAATGTTAATTAGTATGTTTACTTAGTTAATTAGTTTGTTTTCTTTTATTGTTAACAAGACTATCTTCATAATTCGTGGCGAAATATTTGTTAATCATGTTCAAGAGTTCCCAAGTGGTATTAAACATAAAATATATTTTTGAGTATCTTGAATTATTAACAAATGATTAAAATGTTAAACGTATAATCTTTGATTTTTAAAGCAAGAAAATTGTTAAACCCATGCTTAATCAACGATTTACAAACACAACCACGCGTGCTCGAGTCAAGATTCCATGCCTTACCATCGAAAGTAGGGGGTTTGCATCTCATAAACACCCCGTAGTTACAGCCTCGGGTCGCCTCCGGCGCAGGCTCTTCTTCCTCATCCTCATATCGGACGGAAGCCTCTCACTCTCGGGCTGTCTTCTTTCACCAATAGGTCCACTCCTTTCCTTTCTCTCTCCCTCTCTAACTGCCTTTATCACTTCGGTCACCACAGACGGTAGGATCGTCTGCATGACTTGGTGCACTTCTTCCACGACCGCCTCCTTCACTAAGGCTCTCAGGTTAGCACTCTCATCTCCGCCCTCCGGATGAGGGGTTTCTGGTTCTTCATGAACCACCTTCTCGACTCTGGGTCTCCCCCTCTTGGTTCGCGGTTCAGAACCGTGACCACCACCATGAGAGGCCTTCGAAGATCTACCCCCAGCCATCTACTAACACACTGAAACATTCAAACACCAACATGGTCATTTAAGGGAACAGCTCAGTTTATGTCAAGTATAACAAGTCCCTAATTACCGTGGCCGGTTGTGATTAGCCACTTACTTTACTCTTCATACCCCGAGCATTACCTGTCCTGACTACATTAGTATTTAAATCTATATACAACACATAACCACACACCATGCGCACATAAACCGGTTAACATTACGAAAATACCTGATGGCACGCAGCTACTCAGATTGGCATCCTATTCCCATTCCGTCCCATTCTCAGTTAAGGTTAATTTAGAAAATTTACCCATTTCATTTAAGGCCCCGTTCTCGGGACGCTTACAGCTGGTGATTCATCGCTCATAAAACATATACTTTGCATTTATTTATCAAAACATTGCAGCGGAAACATAAAACATATGGCATTTTCATTTCATCATAAAAACTTTTTCAAAATAATGCATTGTTTGTCGGTTACAAAATTACATTGTTGTATTACATCACAAAATCTTTAAATAAATGGATGTCATCCAAAAGAGCTGAGTAGCCGCCTAGTGCCATCCTCAGCAACGTTTACCTGCCAACTGAAAACGTATAAAAGTCAGCATCGCTGAGTGAGTTCTAGTTTTATAATAAAACATACATAAAATCGTTATTTAATTCCTTTCAGAGTCCATACTATACATTTCATTCGTTCGTGGTCATACATCATACGTACATACAAATAATATCATTATTATCTTCCATTACATTCGTTAATCTTCGTTCATTCATTACATCTTGTGACATGTACAATACCCCAAACATTGTGCACAAAGCTGGTTACTAGGCCTGAGGTCTATCATAGACCCCGAACATTGTGCACGAAGCTGACTCCAGTACCTAGGGCAAGTACATTCACCGTTCATATTTTCTTTTCATTTCGGATCAATGCCATATGCTATGCCCCGAACATTGTGCACGAAGCTGGTTACTAGGCCTGAGGTTTATCATAGACCCCGAACATTATGCACGAAGCTGACTCCAGTACCTGGGGCAAGCGGCAAGGATCCTATACATATGGTCAATCACAAGGATTGGACCCCAGTGTGCATCCTTCTGGGGTAGCTAACCCGCACACAGTTGAGTTAACACCCTTCATTGGGTGTGGACCTCCATACATTTGCTTGTAATACTTTTTACGTTCATTCATTTGTTAATGCATGCATTCATTCATCATGTTCCTCTTTCATTATCTTTCACTTTACGTTACATAATACTTTCGGTTCATTCATAACATAACACGTAAAGCCATGGAAAGATAAACATTCATCATCGTAGGAACATAACATAATATACCATTCATACATCATCACAAGACATCATACATACATAACATACATCATGCATAGTCATGCATCATCATCATCATCCATAACATGCCCATTATACTATCTATGGCCCCCAAAAGTCAACTTATAGTCCCCCGGAAATTTCCCAAGTCAAAGCCTACTTCACACATTTTCCCCAGAAATCAGAAAAATATTCTAAGTCCTAGGCGCATGGGCACTATTCAGGCGCATGGACACTATTTAGGCGCATGGTTACTGTTCAGGCGCATGGGGACTCCTGGACATCTGAACACTTCGTAAATTCCAGCTCAATCTAGGCACATGGATACTATTCAGACGCATGAACACTTAGGCGCATGGGCCACTTAGGCGCATGGGCACTATTAGGGCGCATGGCCCTACCCTTAGTCATCCGACTAACATTTCTAGGCGCATGGGCCACTGTTCAGGCGCATGGGCTGAACTTAAACATTTCTAAGGCAATTTTTGGGCGCATGAGCTACTGTTCAGGCGCATGACTTACACTTAATTCTTTCTATGGCACTTTCAGACGTATGACCACTTATCTAGGCGTATGAGCATTTTGTAAAACATGTTCCTGGGATATTTTCAATCCTAATCATCAAACCATCGGTTCTAAGCATAATGTGGCTATTCTAAACATGAATAACCTATAAACATCCAAGAACCAACATCCAACATACACAATGCATACGGCTAATCACACATAATTTTTTGTAAAAAATCATTTTAATACGTTTCCAACCCCAAAGATATTTTAAAACATGTAAAAACCGGGGTCTCGAACTCACCTGGTGCAACTTGGGTGTTCTTCCTTTTAACCCACTTGCAAAGAGTTCAAAACACCTAGAAATAACATCCAACCACATACACACGAGCACAAACACAACACATAGCACATAATCACATAACCGGGCTAAAACCCGTCATAAACACATAAAAACCATGAATTCTTACCTTGGATTCGATTTCTTCTTCTTCTTCTTCTACAAAACCGAGAGTTCTCTGCTTTCTCTTTCTAAAACTAAAGAAGATGATGATGTGAAATGAGGGTGGGCGGCCATGCCCACCTTTACACCAACTTTTCAAAGATTTTTGTCCTTTTTACATTTTTAGTCCCTCCACTTGGACCTTATTGCCTTTCTTTCTTTTATTCTCCCTATCTTGACTTTTAAAAATAACCGGATGTTACATTCCATCTCATCTCGAATACGCTTTTCTTGAAAACACATCTCAACTTCCTGTCATAATCTCATCCCTCTTATCAATTGATGAGAAGAACAAGTTGCTCAATGTGCTAAAGGCACACAAACGAGCAATTGCATGGAAAATCATGGACATCAAGGGAATCAATACATCCTTTTGCACTCATAAAATATTGATGGAGGAGAACTTCAAATCCGTCATTCAACCTCAAAGACATTTAAACCCAAGCATGCAAGAGGTGGTGAAGAAAGAAGTAATCAAACTGCTAGATGCTGGTTTGATTTACCCTATTTCTGATTCGCCTTGGGTGAGTCCCGTCCAAGTTGTTCCAAAGAAAGGAGGAATGACCGTTGTAACTAACGAGAAGAATGTGCTTATTCCCACTCGTACGGTTACCGGATGGAGAGTCTGCATAGACAATCGCAAACTCAATGACGCCACAAGGAAATATCACTTCCCTCTTCCTTTCATCGACCAAATGCTTGAGCGATTATCTGGAAAAATGTTCTATTGTTTCCTAGACGGTTTCTCAGGTTATTTTCAAATCCCTATTGCTCCCGAAGATCAAGAGAAGACGACATTCACCTGTCCATATGGCACATTTGCTTATCAGAGAATGCCCTTTGGATTGTGTAATGCTCCTGCTACATTTCAAAGATGCATGGTAGCAATTTTTCATGACATGATTGAACACTCAATGGAAGTTTTCATGGATGATTTCTCTATCTTTGGAAACTCATTTAGTAATGTCTTGAAAATCTGGAAAAGATGCTGGTTAGATGTGAAGATTCTAACCTTGTATTAAATTGCGAAAAGTGCCATTTCATGGTTACGAAATGAATAGTGTTAGGACACAAAATCTCTCAAGCAGGGCTTGAAGTTGGTCAAGCCAAAGTCGACACTATTTCTAAACTTCCACATCCCACAACCGTGAAAGATATCAAAAGTTTCTTAGGTCATGCAGGATTTTACCGTCGTTTCATCAAAGCTTTCTCAAAAATCGCTCGACCAATGACTCAACTTCTTGAGAAAGATGCACAATTCATATTTTCTGATGAATGCATTAGTGCATTCAAATTGCTTAAAGAGAGGCTGGTAACCGCTCCAATCATGGTTTCCCCAGATTGGACGCTACCATTTGAACTCATGTGCGACGCAAGCGATTTGGCGGTAGGAGCCATATTAGGACAAAGGAAAGATAAGCAATTTCACCCATTCATTATGCGAGCAAAACCCTTAACGACACACAAGAAAACTACACCACCACCGAAAAAGAACTTCTTGCGGTAGTTTTCACATTTGACAAATTCCGCTCATATCTCATTCTTTCAAAAACAATTGTTTACACCGATCATACAGCCCTTCATTATTTGTTCAACAAACAAGATGCAAAGCCACGATTGATTTGTTGGATTCTTCTACTTCAAGAATTTGACATCGAATTTGTGACAAGAAAGGAGCGGAAAATCTAGCGGTTGATCATCTCTCGCGTCTTGAGGATCCAAGTTCTTCACAAACTGAGGAAGCCATAATAAACGAAAATTTTCCTCACGAATTCCTTATGCACATTCAATCCTCAATCGATGAACATCCTTGGTTCGCCAATTTTGTGAATTACTTAGCAAGCGGAATTCTTCTCAAAGGAATGACTTATTAGAAAAAGAAGAAATTCTTTACTGATATCAAACATTACTATTGGGAGGATCCGTATCTGTTCAGAATCGGTGCTGACCAACTCATTCGAAGATGCGTATACGGAAGTGAAGCAGAATAAATCCTAAGGCACTGTCATGAAGGATAGACAGGAGGACACCATGGAGCAACCTTAACAGCCAAGAAAGTATTTGACTCTAGAATTTATTGGCCCACGATCTTCAAAGATGTTCACAACATAGTACGCACCTGTGATGCATGTCAAAGAGAAACCAATATCTCAACACGGGATGAGATACCTCAAAAACCAGTTCAAGTATGCGAGATATTTGATATATGGGTATTGATTTCATCGGGCCATTCCCAGTGTCATTTGGCAATCGTTACATCTTGGTAGCATTTGATTACGTTTCAAAATGGGCTGAAGCTCAAGCCCTGCCCACTAATGATGCCAGAAACGTTGTCAAATTCCCTAAGAAACTATTTTCTCGTTTTGGTGCCCCTAAAGCTCTGATTAGTGACAGAGGAACTCATTTCTGTAACAATCAGCTCGAACGAGCAATGGCACGTTATGGAGTTCACTATCGCTTTACAACTGCTTATCATCCACAAGCGAATGGGCAAGCCGAAGTCATTGAGGCATCAAACGAATCCTTGAGAAAACTATAGGTCAAAACCACAAGGACTGGTCTACAAAATTAGATGATGCATTATGGGCTTTTTGAACAACCTATAAGACTCCCATCGGCACAACACCGTTCAAACTAATCTATGGGAAGTCGTGTCATCTACCTGTGGAACTAGAGCACAAGGCTTTTTGGGCATTAAGGCAACAAACCTGGACCAAGACCTTCTATGAAAGAATCGATTCCTACAAATTCATAAATTGGAGGAATTGAGAGAACAAGCATACGAAAACGCTAGGGTTTACAAAGAAAAGACAAGGAAATTCCACGACACTCGATTAAAGAACACAAAACAATTTCATGTGGGAGAACGTGCCTTACTGTACAACTCTCATTTACGTTTATTTCCTGGAAAGCTGAAATCACGTTGGTCTAGACCTTATACAATCAAAAACGTGTTTTTAAATGGTGCCATTGAAATTTATAACCACGAAGGTTTAAGTTTCAAAGTGAATGGTCATCGTTTGAAACCATATAACGATGGACCAACCAAGATTCCCTTGGAGGAACTACGCCTCCGCCCTGACAAAAGCTAAATTGTGGGGAAGGGTCGTGCCGAATACCCGAAACTTAAAAACAAACCTGTACATAAGTTTTCTTTATTTTTTCTTACAAATTTTAGAATCTCACAAGCACAAGCACGGGGCCGTGCCTCATGAAGCACGCCCTCATGTCTCTGAATTTTTTCCACGATCTTCGCTGACGACTCTTGAACATTGCAGGTCGAATTTAAGACGAATTCTGACAAGCACGGGGCCGTGCCTAGTCAAGCACGCCCCGTATTCACTTTCCACGACCTGTATATAAATACCACACTTGTTCCATTCTTTCATCACACTCACTCCTGTTTAAAAACATCTGAAAAATGAAAGAATCAAGTCACGGAAGTTCCAACTGGAATCCTGCGAAGAAACCGCGTTCTGAAAAACGAGAACCAACGACTCAAGAATATTTCTTCAAGTTGCATAAACTAATCAAGCAACTAACTGAAATGAACCTCGTTGTGTCCTAACGCTTAGCTGAACTTATCCAAAAAGTTCAACAGATGAGCGAGGAACTCATTCCATTAATCGGCAGCTTGCAGAATTAAGCAACTGCACTTCTCACTATCCCATCCCGAACTTTCCACACGAAATGTGTGGAGGTTTCTTTTAGAAGCATTTCGTGATGTGCTAAGTGCGTTGTTGCGCGTTAAAGAGTCTGGTTTTGTTGTTTCAGATTCTCGGCTTTTAACGTATTATGTAACCATAGGACCTTAGGAAATATAATTTTCAATTTTCCTTGTGTTATTTATCTTTAGGACTATTTTCGTATTTTTTCTGATGATTTGGAAGTGATAAAACTTAACCGGGAAAATTACATAACGCGCGAAACTAAATAACGGAACGACAAAAAACTGAAACCGAGCTTCAACACTTGAACACGGCCCCGTGCCTATGGAGGCATGCCCCCGTGTTTGAAAGAAAATGACACAAGCTAACATATTCCAGCCTTTTGTCTTGTTCCCCTTCAATTTTGCATGATAAATACCGACCTCAATTGCATGCAAAGTCGTATCCATTTTCATTTTCACCTTGTTTTCCATTTTTCTTTCATCTTTTCAAGAGTTCTTTCAAGAGTATTTGATCAAGAGGTTAGTATGCTAATTCCTATGATTATGAAAGTCATTTACATGTAGCTAGGTGATTAGGTCTCTAAACATTTACATGTAGCTAGGTGATTAGGTCTCTAAACATCGAAATCCTAGCAATTATGTGTAAAGGTTTGTTCTTAATGTTTTATGGAATGATGAATGCTTTCAACCTACTTGTTCATATTTATTCTTGTAAGTAGATTAATGTTAATTAGTATGTTTACTTAGTTAATTAGTTGTTTTCTTTTATTGTTAACAAGACTATCTTCATAATTCGTGGCGAAATATTGTTAATCATGTTCAAGAGTTCCCAAGTGGTATTAAACATAAAATATATTTTTGAGTATCTTGAATTATTAACAAATGATTAAAATGTTAAACGTATAATCTTTGATTTTTAAAGCAAGAAAATGTTAAACCCATGCTTAATCAACGATTTACAAACACAACCACGCGTGCTCGAGTCAAGATTCCATGCCTTACCATGTTTACCGCACCCCCACGTTTCATAAAACGCACCCCCGTGTTCAACAAATTTTCCTAGGATGATCAATTCTCAACTACTTTTGAACATGAGTTGAATCATTATGATGTTATGTCTTGAAAAACACATGCTTTTCACTACCATCATGAAACTGTTCAAGAAATTTGTTTTGTATAGATTAACTTATTTTTGAAATTTCAGGATCATGAATCATCCCTACTTATGTTTTGAAGGGAACCGCGAGAGATGGTGTCATGATAGACTTCAAAGACTACTACAAAGGGTCGAAAGATCCCACTTACAAGCAGATGAAGAAACACTAGTGGCAGTCGGACAACTAGAAAGATACAAAACATTATTAAGTGTTCAATGGAAGCATTTATTCTCACAAAATAGACCTTCCGTTTATGAACTAACTCTTGATTTTTTAGCATCTTTCAAATTTAGGATAAAAGACTCTGACCCTTGGGATAATAATGCAGTTTCACTCAGACTTGCTGGACATTGGCACAAAACATCCATTGCATTGTTCAGTGTCTATCTCGGGATCTACAATGAACATGAAATGGAGGAGGAAGCAATATCTAGAATGTCGGCGTACCATACCTTCCCGGATGAGGAAAGTAAAGACGCGGAAAGCGGTGCAATGAGGAAATCATTTTGGGAGCGGATTGGAACCAGAGGGTTCAACTCGAGTAAAACAAAAAGTAGTCAGATACGAGACCCGCTGCTACGATACATTCATCAGTTACTTAGTCATTCTATAATAGCTCGTGGTCAAAGCGAAGGAGTTGTTAACTTAAGGGACTTGTTCATTTTATATTGTATGGTTAATCAGTTGCCATGTAATATTGGGTATTTGTTTTGTAATCTTTTTGCCAGGAATACGATTACAGGTGCTCCAACACCCATGTTTGGAGGAAGCTGGATTTTGAACTTATACGAGAGCTATGGTTATAACACTAAGGGAACTAAAGGAGTGATGTCGGGACTGTTAGACTTGAGCATTTTCACAAGTATGTACATGGTGACAAGCCTGCCAAATAGGCTGCCGAGATTCATGGATAAGAAGGGACAAATCTGGGATCCGGTGAACCCCGAAGAAATAATTATGGATCTCGACATGCCAATACAACCGGAAGGAGCCGGAGCTGGATCTTCAAGTTCACGTACAAGGAATTCCCGACAATGTTAGACCTTTACGAGTCAATCCAAACCACATCAACTATGCAAGGCGATCATTTGAATATGCCCAAAAAGCCTTCAACCGAGTCAAAAATCTGCATTCCCGAGTTGATGACCTGAGCAACGATGTCACGTACATCAGGAACCGAATGTACCATAAGTGGGGGGATATCCCCCACAAAGCCCTTGAAAACCGTATCAGTTTCGGGGACCCGGCACAGTGTTTCATGCCATTCTATCTTTTAATTTATGTCATTTTTTATTATTTATTTTGTGTGTTTAGGATTTTAATACATTCAATAAATTAGTGACATTTCAGGTGATCCCGAAGATTCTACCAAAGCAAGGGCAATCAAACACAAGAGACAAATTCATTAATTTTAGGGGAGTTATTTCATTACCCCTTTCTCGATCTAGATTATGTTAATCACATTGAGGACAATGTGAATTTAAGTGTGAGGATGGGAGTAATGCATTTGACTTTGCTAAAAAGGTCCAAATTTAAAATTTTAGGAAAAGATCACTTAACAAGTAATTTTTGTGACAAGAAACCAAAAACTTAATATAATAAATCAAATTATAAATATATGTTTTCAAGAAATAAAGAAGTAAATTCATGACGTCCAAATAAAATTGAAAATGTTTTTTTATATCCTTAAAAGCAATAATCTAATCTAGTAAAATACTTAATCATGTAAAATGAAACACTTGTACCCAATTTCATTCATATGTGAGTTTATTTTTGAGCCTTAAACAGCTTTTGCAAATTGCAATTCTACTTTCATTCTGGATTTAATTGAGGGTGCCATATGATACGTGTGATTAGAACTTGCTTTGGGTATGCATTTCAAGACCTTAATTAGTATTTGTTTCATAAAAATAAGTTAGGCACTAGGTGACCTTAACCATTGAAAGGATCGGGATCTAGTTTGATCAATTAGATTAAGATTTGCAGCGGAATAGAACAAGAATTAGATGAAATTTAAGCAAGAATAATATGAATATTCAATCAAACAGTGACGGTATAGAGGGAGACAACTTTCTACAAAGAGAATGTTTTCATTCATTCACATGCTTCAGTTACAAGAAATTAGGTCAACATTCCTTTTATAAGGAATGTGACATCAGCTGACGTCACTTGATAGTGACAGCTAACTGATTTATACAAACAACTAAAAGTAAACTAAACTACTAAAGATGTCCATAACAACTGAGGACACCTTCACAAAGAGCTAAGTACAAGCTAACATTACAACTACTGAAGTTATAACATCTGAAGTGTAAGAACTTCAGATGTTTTACATATAATAAAACTACTTATTAGAAAACTACTGAAAAGTAAACCATCACAACTACTGAAAATAACTACTTCAGCTGTTGTGACAACTTCTGAGAACTTGGTCTTCATACTTTGTCTTCAGCAGTTGTCTTCAGACTTTGTCTTCAGACTTTGTCTTCAGCTGTTGTCTTCAGCTGTTGTCTTCAGACTTTGTCTTCAGCTGTTGTCTTCAGACTTGTCTTCAACTGTTGTAGACCACTTTAGTTGTTATGATGTTTGTGGGACTTAAAGGTTTTTATGATCTGGCTCATTGGTTCTTTTGATCCAACAAACTCCCCCTGAACCAATGCAGCCAAAACCTTTAAGATTATCGAAGTCCCACTTATTGGCAGAAACATTTTCTGGATCAGCTCAGAAATCTCCAAATTAAGCTCAGGCCAGGGAAGAGGTTTCAGAAAGTTTAATTGGCTAAGGATGAATGGGAACTCTGTCTTGGGGAATTGGACACAAAGCTGTTACCCCATCCATGAGACCTACTTCCCAATGATGAGTCTGTAAGACTCTCTAACATAGGCCTCAAGGAATACAACTTGTTCTTCTATTGTGAGTTCTTCAGCTTCACTTTCAAAGAAGAACTCAAGCCCATAATACTCTGATAAGTATTTAACATTCTTTCCATTCTTTAGCTCCACAGTAGTTATTTCTCTCTATGCAAACTCATCAGGATGAGTACCTTCAAGTAACAACTGGAGCTCATTTCTTCTTATTTCTTCAAGCTTCTTGTAGATCAACCCCTTCTTCACCATTTTGTTTTCTAGTAAAGTTTGTGGAGTCATCTTAGACTTGTAAGCTCTCTTGAAGTCATCAAGGATTTCCCAGGGTGACACTACAATGGCCAGCATTATCACAGCATCTACAATCTTCTTTACTTGGCCATTGTATCGACTTGGAATATTCATTTTATGAATTCTGTCACTTACTTTGGGGTCAGGCCAAATTCTCACTCTCTCTTTCTGATATTGAAATGTGAATCTGAGAGCATACAACCTCTGAGCATGTTTCTTCATAGCTTGTATGGATGAAGACTTAGGAAACTCTTTATCAACCATCCTTAACAGTTACTCATCATGTCGTTTGTGTTGTTCTTCTTCTTTAAGTTTGACATTTATCATTTGCCTTTGGATGTCAGGTGTGATTGTTGTTGGTTGACTCCTGGGCTCAGGCATCTTTATTTTAAGAACAGCAAAGATTAGCAGACTATCATCCTCATCACCCTTCTCTTCCTCTTGGGTGCATTATTGGTAGTGGTTTGAGTAGGTTTCTTAGGTAAAGGAGTTGGTTTTGAGGGTTGTGAAATTGGTTGTTTTGGTGTGGGAGATTGTACAGGCTGCTTTAGCATCTTGGTTGTGAGTGAGGCTTTGGATAACTTTGCCATATCAGACCTTTTCCCAGCACCAGCTTCATCAAGAGCTTCTATGATCAATCCTTTGTTGAATACTTCAGAAGAACAGATTCTGGTGGTTATCTCCAAAATACTGTCTCTGGACCATGACTTCACTTCAATGATTGATCTTCCAAATGCTTTGATATGAATCTTATCATAGCTTCCAGCCTTTCCCTTTCTTTCTCACTACAACTTGCCCATCTGCTCAATCTCTTGAATCTCTAGCCTTCTAATTTCAGAGTCAAGTTTGGTTGTGTCAAAACCTTGTCTGAAGAGTTGATCAATGATCTTATCCATAGATCTACTATGTTGCTCATCAGCTTCTTTGATCAGTTCTTCTAACTTTTTCCATCTTCAGTCTGTTCAGCACTCTTCTTTCTCTTGTATGTGATCATCTCTTTTCTTTCTTCTCTTTTTCTTCTTCCTCTTCAACTCTCTTTCTTTTGTCTACTTTCACTGACTTAGACTCCCCCTTTTTGGTTGCATTGGTTTCAGGGTTTGAATGTCAAAAAGTTCTTAGAAACAGCAACATCAACTAAGTTTTGAAGATTTGAGGAAAGCCTCTCATCAATGGCTTGATGCATAATGTTAGTGATGATGAGAAGTGATGAGAGGTAAGGAGGATTGAAAGGCAGCAACCATTTGCTCAGAGGGGTTCTGTCCCTGAGAAATGGTGCCTGAATCAGAGGCTAGTGGCATAGTTGTTGGGAGTGGCTCAGTGTTTGGGAGAGCTTTAGAAGAAGTTGCCATCTGTGGGTGAATTAGGGCAGATAGACTTGATTCTTGTGACATTTTGGTAAGCAGTTCTTGTAGTCTGCATACCTCAGCCTCAAGAATGGTGTTGTGGGCTAGAACATCAAAGAAAAAGCCCAGGTCATCATTAGTCTTTGCTAAATCATCTGACCTCCTGATTAAATCAGGATGAACATGTGCTGAGTGTAGATCAGTATTCACATGTACCCCTATTTCTTGGAACTAGGGACTTCCTGCCTCAGGATTATGTCCTTCATTGGCAGTTGCCTCTGGTGAGGTCTTAGAGATGATACCACCTTCATCCTGTTCATGTGCTGAAACAGGAGAAGAGGCAGCCTCACCAGATGTTCTAATCTCCTCCTCTACATAGGGAGATTGAACTCTGTAATCCCTGTGTTGTGGGTTATCAGCCATATTATAATCCTCCTCTATAGTTGGGCTTGTAGGGGTGGCTTCATTGGGAGATAAGTGTGAAGAAGTTTGCACCTGGGGTGAATGGTGCTCTTCAATGGCAATCTTCTCAAGTGAGAGAGAGTCGAGTAATGTGGTTTCCCCATTTTTGGTTGCATCAGGATCCTGTTGAGAGGATACCTAAGTGGTTTCAGCTGGTAGAGTCTTGGAAACTACAGGGGATTACTACCAGTAGTTTCATCCTGCCTTTGTGTTGCAGGGGCATCAGCAGGGGACTCAACTCCTGAGTAGCCTTTTGGTTTGTTTGGATTGTGGTTTGGAGGGGACTTGGATCTGGAGGATGAGGCTGTGGGTTTTCTCTGCTTGGGTTTTAGCAGTTTGGCAGCCTCTTTGAGTTGTGGGTCAGAGTTGTGCCTGGAGTACCTCAGGCAAAACTGCCACAGCAGGGACTCCAAGGCCAACAGGGCCATCAGATTTTAATTGGTTTATGATTATGGCCATAAGAAACCTTGGATATAATATCCATCTGTTAGCCACAGGTTTCATTGCCAGATCTTTTAATTCCAAAAAAATAATTTCAGAAACATTTAATCTTTGGCGTTCAAGGATAGAATACAATACCTACTGCCACTTGGATGACATTTGATCCCATGAAGAGGATTTGGGGGCAAGGCAGACATTGATCATATGAAAGATTAGGCGTTCAACATCATGGAAGTGCTTCTTCAGAATGGTGGTAGCACTTAGGTCGCCCTTATACCTATGGTTGATGAATGATAGATCAGTGGTGCTCTTCGGGTATTCGGTGACAAAGGTGGCATCATTCAGATCTAGGGTTTGGTGTATGATAGTAGGAGTGATGACCACCTTTTTCTGGTTTACAAATGACTGGAGAGTGATCACGACATCATTCTCACCAGTATGGACAGTGACATTTGTCCAGAATTGGTGAAGGGTATCGGGATAGATGGTTGGATTCAGAAGAAAAGCAGTTTGATACGGGGAATCAACCATCAGATTAATGGTAGCATCAAACTTAGTCCAAAAGGCCGATTTTGTGAAGGTAGGCAACACAGTTGTGTCGTGGTTTGATTTGCATGGTTGCCATTAATGGAAGATGAACGTTTGGAAAACGACTTATGAAAAGTTTGAAGTTAGGGTTAGGTATTTATAGTTATGAAACGGCTGCAAGAAAACAACTGAAAGTTTTAGTGTTAGTCATCAGTTGTTAGAAAACGCCTGAAGACATGGT
This sequence comes from Flaveria trinervia, assembly GCA_025506515.1. Taxonomy (NCBI): domain Eukaryota; kingdom Viridiplantae; phylum Streptophyta; class Magnoliopsida; order Asterales; family Asteraceae; genus Flaveria; species Flaveria trinervia. The sequence goes on from CM046444.1 coordinate 24,733,950, forward strand.
TTTAACTTTCAGATGTTGTAAACAACTGAGACTTGGTGTTAGTCATCACTAGTTTGAAACTACTGAAGACTTGGTTTTGGCTTCAGTTGTTTTGAAATGAAACAACAGTTGTTTGAAACAATTGAAGAGAAAAATTTCTCATCAGTTGTCGTCGTCAATTCACAGATCTCGGTTGTTTCATTGACCTTAACACTTACTCAGCAGACTATCTGATTTTCAGATGTTTCATTGGTCATTAGTATTATCTGTTAGAAAGACATCAGTAGTTGTACCACATCAGTAGTTGTAACTACATCAGTACTTTTCAACAAATAAAGTACTTCAGTACTTTTAAGTAATTTAGTCTTCAGTAGTTATAAAAACTGCTGAAAATAAAATAACTTATCAGGACATATTTTTGACAGCTGTATACTAATGCTCATCAGTACTTGTGAACTGAGATCATCAGTAGTTGTCAAATCATTCAAGCTGCAACATACCAAGCCTTAGCACTAGATTTTAGAAAGTTGCACTGTCCAAAGGCTTAGTAAATATATCTGCAAGCTCATCAGCACTGGAATAAACTTTGGATCAATCAGACCTTTTTCATAACAATCCCTGATAAAATGGTCTGATCTCAATATGTTTGGTCCTAGAATGCTGGACAGGATTCTTAACAATACAAAGAGCTGAAGCACTGTCCATCAGTAAAGGAGTCTTAGTCTTTATAATGTCATAATCCAATAATTGATTCTGAAGCGAGAGTACCTGAGATGTACAACTTGCAGCAGCAATGTACTCTGCTTCAGCAGTGGATGTAGCAACTGAAGTTTGTTTCTTACTCTGCCAGAAACTAAACAATTGCCTAGAAATTAGCATCCACCAGAGGTTGATTTTCTGGTTAATTTACACCCTGCATAGTCACTATCAGAGAAAGCAACTAATTTGCAAGAGTGCCCAGTGGAATACCAAAGTCCTAGAGATTGAGTTCCTTGAAAATATCTAAAGATCCTTTTGACTACAATCACATGGGATACTTTAGGGGCAGCCTGAAATCTAGCACAGACACAAGTTGCAAACATAATGTCTGGTCTAGAAGCTGTAAGGTACATCAAGAACCAATCATACATCTGTAAAGAGTTTCATCAACTGCTTTACCTTTCTGATCAGCATCCAGTTGTGTGGTGCTACACATGGGAGTAGAACAGGGCTTACAGTTTTGTAAATCAAACTTTTTCAATAGATCCTTTGTATATTTTGACTGATGAATGAAAGTTCAATCAGCCATTTGTTTGATTTGCAAACCTAGAAAGAACTGTAATTCTCCCATGGCACTCATTTCAAACTTTTGATTCATCAACTTAGTAAAGGCATCACACAACTGTGGATCAGAGGATGCAAAAATAATATCATCTACATAAATTTGAACAAGGAGCTTATGCATGCCTACTTCTTAATGAACAAAGTTTTATCTATGGAGCCTCTAGTGAAATTATTTTGAAGAAGAAAGTTAGACAGTGTTTCATACCAGGCTCTAGGAGCTTGTTTTAACCCATAAAGAGCCTTATCAAGCTTATACACCCAATCTGGATGTTTATGATCTTCAAAACCTGGTGGTTGACACACATAAACTTCTTCTTTTATTTTACCATATAAGAATGCACTTTTGACATCCATTTGAAAAACTTTAAGATTATGGAAAGCAGCATAAGCTAAGAACAATCTGATTGCCTCCAGTCTGGCTACAGGGGCAAAGGTTTCATCATAATCAATACCTTCTTCTTGTGAAAACCCCTGTACAACCAGTCTGGCCTTGTTCTTGACATTTGACCTTTTTCATCAGTTTTATTCCTAAACACCCATTTAGTGCCTATTGCACACTTACCTTGGGGTAGAGGAACCAGTTCCCACACTTACTATTTTTAAAACTGAAGAAGCTTAAGTTGCATGACTTCAACCCATCCATTGTCTCTTAATGCAATATGATAGTTCTTTGGCTCTTGCTGCTGATGAAGAGAGCATAAAAGTAGAAATTAGACAATTGATGTCTAATTGAAACACCAGCATTGATGTCACCAATGATCTGAGACATGGGGTGATTCTTCAGTTCTTGGTACTCAATAAGATTTGTGCACGTGTTTGTAGGAGATTCAGCAGCAACAGATGTTGATCCAGACTCTTGAAACCTAGAATGAGATGGCAATTCAAAGGAAGTAGAGGATTCAGAGATCTCATCAACATTTGTTATGGATGGAACTGCTGAAGCTACAGGAACATCAAGTTTAGTAGACTCAGGCAGGTGATCACTAAAACTTGCATTTGTACCACAAGATGGATGACTAGTTGCAGGAGATGATGGATTCACAGAATCTGCAACAGCTGGAGGCTGATAAGGAACATATTGCAGTCTGTCCAAATCAAATAACTCCATAGGTTTTGGAGATTTTGTCCTTTGGATATTCATTAAACTTTACATGCAAGGTTTCTTCAACAATCTTTGTTCTGTAATTAAAAATCTGTATGCCTTGCAAGTAGATGAATACCTAACAAAGTACCCTGCATCCACCTTTGATTCAAACTTTTGAAGTGGATCCTTTGTGTTAAGAATGTAACAGGGACACCCAAATGCTCTAAAGAAGGAAATCAAAGGGGCCAAATGATGTAACACTTCATAAGGAGTCTTCATCACCCTCTGATTACTAACACTCTATTTTGCACATAGCAAGCTGTGTTGACAGCTTCAGCCCAAAAGGTTAGTGGCAAACCAGAATCAGCCAACATTGACCTTGCGGCTTCAATAAGGGTCCTGTTCTTCTCTCCACCACTCCATTTTGTTCAGGAGTTCTTGGAATGCTATACTGCCTCTTGATTCCCTTAGATAAATAGAATTCATCAAGTGTGTGGTTTCTAAATTCTATGCCATTATCACTCCTCACACACTTGACTGAAAGGGAGTAATGCTTTTCCACATACAACACAAAGTAGATGATGATTTGACTAGCCTCATCTTTTGAATGTAAGAAGAAGGTCCATACAAATCTGGAATAATCATCCACAATTACCAGACAGTATTTTTTCTTTGCCATGCTCATCACTCTTATTGGATGAAAAGATCCATATGCAGTAATTGCAAGCAGGCAGTGGACTTTGGTTCTTCTATTGGAGGGAATGATACTTTGTGTGGCTTTCCTTTTAAACAAGCAGAACAGTTGTCATCACATTTAAACTCCTTTAATGGCAGACCTCTCACTAAACCATGATGGATAAGCTGGCTTATGTTTTTAAGATTCACATGACCAAGCCTTCTGTGCCATAGTTCAGATTCCTGAGGAGAGGCCTGGAGAACAACAGGATGGCCTTTTAGATCAATTTTCTTTGATAAGTCTAAGGCATATACTCTTCCAATCATGTTCGCCTTCAGGAGAGTATATTCATCCAATATCTTGTCAATCATTCTCAAAATATTGGAAGACAGAATCTGACATGTCTGGCTGGTGAAATGCAACATGCCTTTATCACACATTTGACTGACACTCAACAAATTGTACTTGAGATTCTCCCCACATGGTTAACATCATCAAATCTTATCTCACCATTTGACACAAAGCCTTTGCCGATGATGTAACCCTTAGCATCATTACCAAAAGATACAAATCCCTTCTTTCCTTGAGAGTAGTCATTAAGAAGAGAAATGCTCCCTGTCATATGTATAGATCCTCCACTGTCCTATACCAGATGCTTCTATGGCATGCTAAAGAACCCTGCATTGTCACAAGAACTAGTTAGCTTTTGAGACCCAAACCATTTTGGTTTGGGTCTATTCTCATCAACAGATTTTATACTAACTGATTTGTCATGATTAACAGCCTTTGAAGGAGGAGGGATGCTGAAGAGGATTCCTTTGATTTTGGCTTGGGTTTTCCTTTTCAGTTGTTTAATCACAGGTACATCTATTTGGTTAACTCTCTCCCAACAGATGTTACCATCATAACAAGTTGTGTCTGATTGGTTGTTAAAGCCTTCAGTGCAGCAGACACATCAGTACTTGTTTTTGATTGGTTCTTGTGACTCACCATGTCCTCCTTTTTGAAAGACACAGACTTAGTCTGGTGTTTTAATATTCCATGAGGAATACTTTCAGCTGTTTTATGATAAACCCCTTCCTTCTTTTTAGATTTTTGTAAGAACTTTGGGTTATCAATTTGAGATGTTTGTGTACAAACTTGGTTTCAAATTCATCTTTCATTTTATTAATTTTCTTTTTAATGATTTTATCTTTGTTAATTTGGAACCCTTTTTATACCAACATTCATCAGTGAGATGATTGAATAGACCACATATTTCACATGGCTTTTTCTTCATCTTCTGTTATTCAACGCTGAAGAAGATGAAACTACTGAAGTGTGTTCTTCAGTACTTTCTTCCTCTCAGTACTTATGTTAAGTACTGAAGGATTTTAACAAATAAGACTTGTTCTTCATAAGTTTTCTATCAGTATTTTTGGATTTCCTGATAGACTCTTCAGCAGTTGTCAAACTATGTTTGTTTTCATTTGGTAGAAATGCTCTTCAGGTGTTGTTACTTGCCCTTCAGTACTTTGAATACTTTGTGAGACAACACCTGAAGTGCTCAGTTTTTCTTTGATCATGTGTTATCAGCAGTGAACCATCAGCAGATTGATTAGCTGAGGTACTAATACTGACTTCATCCTCTGATTTTGGATTATCACTTGAGGATGAGACACATGATGATGTGGTTTGGGAATTGCTTTCACCTTCAGACTTTACTTCTATCTTGGGAGTAAAATCTGTAGGAGGTACAGTGTGATTATACCCAATCCCAAACTTCACATTTGAAGCTGTTTGCTTGCTGAGAAGCATTTCAAACCCCTTGCAGGATGTTATCCAGGTTCACACTCTACTTGAGTAGCTGCAAGTGTTTCTTAAGATTCTTATGATTCTCTTAAAATGACCTCTACCTTTGCCTTTTCATCAGTGATTTGGCATTTAATTTGTAAATCTCATCATCTTTTTTTATTTAAGACAGACTCAAACTCAGCTTTTCTTTTGGAAATCACTTTCTCTAGGTCAAGATTTTGATTAATTAAAGCTACATTTGCTTCTCTAATTGAGACAAAAGCAGCTATGCATGACTCAGAACACAACTTGGCCTTAGCCTCAGAAGATACCTGTGGTACCTGTGATGATGAAGCATTTGAGCATGAACCATCAGTAGACTCCAGGCCATAAGAGCAAGATTTCCAAAAGGATTTTCACCACCATGTTGACCAGCACCAGAAAACACTTGTTCAGATAACCAGAAAGATCATCTGGTAAGCTACTCCAGTCAACAACTCCAGGTGTGAAAAAGCTTTGATGTGATTGAGATTGAGATTGTTGATTTGATTGAGATGGTTGAGGTTCAGGTAGGGCATGTGGTTGTTGAGCTATGGGTACTGAACCTAACTGGACTGAGACATGTAAAGGGATAAGGATATGGCATTGGACCTTGAGGGACAAAATATGCAGGAGATAATTGAGTTTGTGAATGATGACCAGAACTGGTAGAATGTTGCCCTTTGTTTTGTGAGCTATTGCATGGAAAGGTCACAAAGGGTGCAGAAGAGTTACATCCAGATGATCTACACTCTCTTGCAAAATGTCCAAGTCTATGGCACTTGTGACACCTCAACTTGCTCTTGTCAAAACCAACTTTGGTTTTTCCAGAGAGACCAGGAAATTTTCTACCTGTCCTTTTATAAAATTTTTGAGATCTGATATTGATTAATGCCATTTGGCTCAAAATATCCATCTCTTCTAGATCATCATCAGAAATTCCTTTCAAATCATCCATCAAAAAGCACAAATTATCACTACTACACACTGAATTACTATCAACTCCAACAAAAGCAGGATCTCCACTGTTTGAAGAGAAATCTATATGCTAATCATAAGAACTTTCTGATGCAGCATATTCTGACTCATGACGACCAGAGTAGTATTCCCTGGTACAAAATCATCAGTGAGCTTCCCAGATGAAGTCAGTTTCTTTTTCTGTTCTATCTCTCTTTCAAATGTTAACAGTTTCCCATGAAGTTGGGTGAGAGATAGATTGTCCAGATTTGTACTGGAGCGTAGGACAATAGTATATGTGTCCCATCTCTCAGGCAGGGATCTGAGGAATCTGTTGTTCATCTGACTATTTGTATATTCATGTTTAACCATTTTTAGCTCAGATATCAAATAGGAAAATCGCTCAAACTGTTGAGTCAGTGACTCACCCTTTCTATGAGAGAATGTCTCATATTGCTGGGCAAGGATCTCTCTATTGTTTGCCAAGACCTCATCAGTTCCTCTGAATTGTTCTTTCAGAGCAACCCAGAGGTCATGAGCAGTTTCATGATGCATAAATCCAGAATAGATTTCATTAGGCAATGCCATGGCCAGAATTCCATGGGCTTTAGCATCAATTTCAAACAGTTTCAGATCTTCATCTGAGTATTGCTCTTTCTTCTTCGGAACCATCTCATTAGTTTCCGGATTACTCACCATAGGCTTATATGGTCCATGAACCATAGATTTCCAACAACCTGAACTGTTGACAGACAGGTGATGGAGCATTCGGCGTTGCCATATGTTATACTCACTCCTAACAAGCATCGGAGGCTTTGTGAGGAGCCAGTATTGTGAGGATCATTGATTGATGTAGCCATTTTCACCAATTCAAACAGGTTCAATGAGATTTTAACAGATCTAGCTCAAAACTCAACAACACAGTTTGAAACAAGACGAATCTCAAATTAATTCACCAGAAGCAACAGAAAATCAAACTCTATAACCAATTCTTGCAAATTTGCTAATTCGATCAAACTTAGATATTAAAAGAGCAGTTTCAATGATCAATTGTTAATCGATCAATGATTAACCTCGCTCTAATACCATTTGAAAGGATCGGGATCTAGTTTGATCAATTAGATTAAGATTTGCAGCGGAATAGAACAAGAATTAGACGAAATTTAAGCAAGAATAATATGAATATTCAATCAAATAGTGACAGTTATAGAGAGAGACAATTTTCTGCAATGAGAATGTTTTCATTCATGCACATGCTTTAGTTACAAGAAATTAGGTCAACATTCCTTTTATAAAGGAATATGACATTAGCTGACGTCACTTGATAGTGACAGCTAACTGATTTATACAAACAACTGAAAGTAAACTAAACTACTAAAGATGTCCATAACAACTGAGGACACCTTCACAAAGAGCTAAGTACAAGCTAACATTACAACTACTGAAGTTATAACATCTGAAGTGTAAGAACTTCAAATGTTTTACATATAATAAAACTACTGATTAGAAACTACTGAAAAGTAAACCATCACAACTACTGAAAAGAACTACTTCAGCTATTATGACAACTTCTGAGAACTTGGTCTTCAGACTTTGTCTTCAGCAGTTGTCTTCAGACTTTGTCTTTAGACTTTGTCTTCAGACTTTGTCTTCAGACTTTGTCTTCAGCTGTTGTCTTCAGGCTTTGTCTTTAGACTTTGTCTTCAGACTTTATCTTCAGACTTTGTCTTCAGACTTTGTCTTCAAACTTTGTCTTCAGCTGTTGTCTTCAGACTTTGTCTTCAGCTGTTCTCTTCAGACTTTGTCTTCAGCTGTTGGCTTCAGACTTTGTCTTCAGCTGTTGTAGACCACTTCAGTTGTTATGATGTCTGTGGGACTTAAATGTTTTTCTGATCTGGCTCATTGTTCTTTTGGTCCAACACCATTCGAGCCCCAACTATTCTCTTTAACTTTCCTTACCCTAACATCAACTTTAGTTAGCCCCGTTAAGCTAAACACTTTTTATCTTTCAATCACCCGAACCACCATGTCACTTAACCAAAAAAGCCTTCAACAAAACCCATTTTTGTTAAAGACACGTTTTTGGCTTGGAAAAAAAATTGGTCTTTTACCGGCAGACCTTAAAGAACTGGAATGCATTCTTTTGATTTCAATTGCTTTGTTGCCTTCATCACACAAAACCGGGACTCCCCCGAAAATCCGCGAACAAATTTTCAATCTCACATTCGACGCAAGAAAGAAATGGTGAAAAAAGAAACAAGTTCCGCCATATTGTGGAATTTTAAAAAGTGCTATAAAGATATGGGCAAAAAGATATGAAAGATGCCTGAATTGTGAAAATTGGTCCCATAATGGAAAATGCAAAAAGAATCAAACTGAATCTTAATACGAATACACAAAAATAATCTGATTGGGTGCTATTAGGCTTCAAGCCGAACGATCCTTGAGAAAGGAAAGTTTTGTGTATCTTCGGGTAAAAGATGAAGTACGATTCTTGAAAGCAAAATACGGTCTTGACAATCTGACCTTAAACGAGTCCTCAAGTCAGCATATCCCTTCTAGCTTGAAGTATTGTATAGGGAACCTTTTATTGCTTTCCTTGTAGTTTATGTTAGAAAAAAATAAGCCTAGACCGTCGTCTTTAGCAATTAGCCACTTTTTCCAAATATTCCTTACCCGAGCCTGAGCCAAATTACAACCCATCAAAGACCTAATGATTTATGCAAATACATATCTAAGTAGGTGGAGATTTGATCCCTTAACAAGCTTATGATTTCACACGTATTCATACTACGCAATTGAGTGTATTAGTCATACTTAATCTTTATTATGACTCCATATATTTAGCCGAGTGTGAGTGCATCTTATGAGAAGTGTGGATTTTTACATGATAATAATCTTTACTAACCAAATTATTGCTTGCTAGGATATCATTTCACATATGCTTGGAATATTTATACTTGGATGAAAATAATGTTTACTTGCGTATTTCTCGAAAGACATGTTTATAATTTGATTTATTTGGTTTTTGGTGGATTCGTCGTTTTAAGTTATTTTTGCTTGAGGACAAGCAAAGTTCAAGTGTGGAGATGTTTGATGTGCTCCAAATTATACATAAAAATCCTATCAAAAGCACATTAATTATTTCTTAATATCTTCCTTAAAATGATAAAAATGTACTTAAAAGTGTTAAATTGTATTTTCAGGTGTTTAAAAGGGCAAGATGGACACAAGAAGCATATTTAACAAGAAATTGAAGCGATCTGAGATTTGGAGTCCAAGCATGGGGTCGTGCCTCATTAAGCACGCCCCCATGCCTTGCAAGAAACACACCCCCGTGCTAAATTAACACATCCCCGTGCTTGGACACCTGACAAGGACAAAAGTATTGTCCCCTAAAAGTAGACACGGGGCCGTGCCCCACCTCCAACAGGGGGTCGTGCCCCATTTAGCACGGGACTGTGCCCGACACAACCTGCATGTACGAGCCGACCAACTTTCGTAAACATTGTACTAGCACGGTGTCGTGCCTTTTAGGCACGGGGCCATGCTTAAACACTCCAGAAAGCCTATAAATAGAAGTCTAAGTTCACCATTTTTGGCAAGCTTTGGTGGGAGAGTTACTCTGCAGAACTCTCTTGGGAATCAAGACTTCAAGGTCATTCGGAGGCTCGGGAGGTGCATACAAAACTTGGAAGAAGCTTGGGATCGTCTAAACGTCATCCATTGTGGATTATCGCTTTGATTGTTCCATTTCACCGATGATTACATATCTATCTTCTGTGTTATCTGTTGTTATGCTTAAGCTCATTATGAGCTAAACTCTTTTTATCATCCTAATCGAATGAAACTTATGTAATTTGTGATGAACTAATGGTGTGATAAATATTGTGTTAATGTTATGGTGGTCTTGGGAAAACTATTGATGGGTAGCATATACATTTGAACGGGAAGTTATAAATTTATAATTTGTGATTGTGATTGTCATACAAAGTTGAAAAACCATATGATTAACTTTCATTCGCGAAACCGGTCTTCATAATAAATCCATGGCTAATGAACTAGAAATGGTTATTAGAAATCATATCACTTTAACTCTCTGATCATTTGCGGGTTCCCTTTTATTAGTTTGAGAAATCTTCAGTAATTGTTATGATTTTCTAAAATTAATGGTATGTTAGGAAGGAACTTGATCAACTCTCTTTTTAACATTAAGTTATGTTTTTAGAAATCATATGTCAAATAGGTCACAAAAGATTTACCTACATTACTAGGGCTTTGATCTAAGCAGTAAAACTCAACCTGACATGATCCTAGTCACTACGGCAGCAGGATAGACGAGAAATCACGCAAGCTCATCTTTATAAACATTAACACAATTACATTAATCCATATTTTTAAATCACACCACCAATTCATCATGGTTACATAAGTGGAGTCTAATTAGGATGATAACTTTTATTCCCTGGTTTTAAATCCAAACGCTTCAAATCTTAGTTTACTTTATTTTTATCATTGTTGTTAAACCCTAAAAATCTTTCCAATGCAACTTATAACTTTCTTTAACAAAAACCAAATCTGATAGTCAAATCATCAAGTTTGTTGAGTAGGCTAGGTGTGTCCACAGATTGATACGCGGTTCTTACCAATACTATATTACCACACGACAAGTACACTTGCTTTTTGTGTGTGTGGTTTAGTACTTGTAATAACCATTTAAAACTGAATCTGTGCGTAAAATATTTATCAAAATATATATACTATCCGCATACCATCAATACAGCTCTTTATCGATCACCCCATAAAGAAAAGCACACTTCATATCAAGTTGATAGACCTTAAAGTTCTTGGATGTAGCAAATGCAAGGATTATCCTAACAGCTTCTAGTCTTGCTGCTGGAGCAAAGACATCAGTGTAGTTAATTCCTTCTTCTTGTGTGTATCCTTGAACAACTAGTCTAGCCTTATTCTTGATGATAAAGCCTCTATCATACTTCTTGTTCTTAAACACCCATTTGGTTCCAATGGTAGTCTTCCCATGAGGAAGAGGACAAAGGTTCCAAACTTTATGTCTTTCGAATTGAAGCAGCTCCTCTTGCATAGCTTCAACCCAACTTCCATCCTTTAGAGCCTCATCAACTTTCTTTGGCTCTATCTGGGATAAGAAACAAGAGTGAAGACAAATATTTACTTCCTGGGTTTTTCCTCTTGTTCTTACCCTAGAGATAACATCTCCAGTGATGTTTATAGTAGGATGAGACTTGTGGATCCTTAGCTGAGGGATCACAGCAAGTTGCTGAGAAAGATCTAAATTAGAGAAATTTAGATTTGGCATAGATGTTTCTTCCACTATATCAGCACACTTATCAAGAAAAACTTGATCCAAGGAATGTGTGACATCATTGATGTTGTCATCTATGGAGTGGTTATCAGCATCAAGAAAGTCTTGATCACTATCACCACTACCATCATTGTCTTCTGCATTGGAAGTATCTTTATCTGGTTATGGAGCCTCTGAGCTGGAATTTGAAGGCATACCAGATGTATTAACTGAGTTTGTTATTGTGATGCTGATAGAAACTTCATTTGTAGAAGTAGTCCCAACTAGAGCTGAAGATATATTACTTGAAGGTCTTCTCAGCTCAAATCTTGGATCAGGATCACCTGTATTTAAGTTTTCTGTAGATCCTGAAACAATCTCACAAGATTTGTTAAAACAGTTGGTAACTAAATCAAGATTAAAAAGCCAATCAGGACCAGAACCAGCCACACATGGTATGTGTTCATTGAAAGTCATATTGGCTAACTCCTCAACAATTCTAGTTCTAAGATTGTGTACTCTGTAAGCCTTAGCATGAGAAGAGTATCCAATAAAGTGTCCATCATCTGATTTCTCAACAAATTTGGCAATTTGATCTTTGGTATTCAAGATGGTGCAAGGACATCCAAATGACCTGAGAAAAACAATGAAAGGTTTCCTCTTATGTCAAAGTTCATAAGGAGTCTTGCCATGAGTCTTAACTACTAAAACTATGTTCTGCACACAGCAGTCAGTGTTGACTGCCTCTGCCCAGAAGGTGATAGGCAGTTTAGAGTCAAAAAACATGGTTTTTGCAGCTTCAATCAGTGTCCTATTTCTCCTCTCAGCAATACTATTCTACTAAGGAGTCCTGGGAGCACTGTATTATCTTGTAATACATTTTTCATCACACAATGCATCAAGGATTTGGTTCTTGAATTCAGTTCTATGATCACATCTTATGATTTTGACCTTGTGATCAGATTAATTCTCAATCTTCAAGATGAAATTCTTCAGGATTTCAGGAGTCTCATCCTTAGTTCTAAGGAAGAAGACCCAAATGAATCTTGTAAATTCATCTGTGATCACTAAACAGTAAGAGGTCCTTCCTAGACTCATTACACTGGTGGAGCCAAAAAGATCCATATGTAACAAGTGTAGGGGTGTAGTGATGGAGTTCCTTACCTTAGGCTTGTGAGATACCTTATGTTGCTTCCCTTTCAGGCATGCAACACAATGGTCATCACTTGTAAACTCTTTCTTTGGCATTCCAGTTACCAAATCAGTTTATTCATATTCTTAAAGTTTACATGGCACATTCTTTTATGCCATAGGAAAGACTCATCACTATTGGCTTTAGACAGAAAGCATGAAACTTCTCCAGAGAGAGATGTTTCTTGCAAATCCATCTTGTACATGCTCCCTTTCTTGGGGCTCTAAGAAGAATATACTCATGAGGAATGACCACCCCAGGCTCGAGAACAATACACTCATGCTCAGTAAAGAGCATGTTATGACTCTGATCACAAAATTGGGATACACTCAGAAGATTGTACCCAAGCTCCTTGACAAAGTTTAACTTTTCAATGTTGAGCTTATCATTTGTGACCTTGACCCTTCCAGAAATGTAACCACCTTTATCTCCTCCAAAAGCAACTGGCCCTCCATAAATCCTTTCAAAGTTCTGGAGTAGTGACATACTGCCCGTCATGTGCCTGGAACAGCCACTATCAATGATACAGACATTTTTATTTGTCTTGAGCTGTACCTGCACAAAGAAAATGATTAGTTACATTTAGTAACCCAAGCCTTACTTGTCTTGGGCTCACTAAGAGAAACAGAATGTAATACAATATTAATAGATCCTATTGTTGTGCTTTGAGGATTTTGAGCTGTTGTTGATGGAGAATTCTCAGTCACTTGGTCTTTCTTAGACTTCCACACCACCTTTGGAGGCTTGGACTTGATCTTCAACACTTCAGAAGCTTTTGAGACTTCGGAAGTTTTGATAACTGGGCCTTCGGAAGATTCTGTAGACACTACAACAGACTTCAGTGCTTCGGAAGTATTCCTTCCTTCTGAGATCAACTTTTCTTCCAAAGGCAATTTTCCACTTGCCTTCTTCTTAGTTTTGGAGCTTCCGAAAGAAACATATTTTCCTTTCGAAGCTTAAATCTTCTTATAACTCTTGGAAGTCTTTGGTTTGGTCATGTGAAGAGTACCCTTAGGATTGTATGGACAATCCTTAGCAAGATGAGCAGTACTTTCACATATAACACACTTTATTTTCTTCTTTCCAAGAGCCTTCTGGTGGGAACAAAACTGACTTTGGTCACATCCCTTATCCACTCTCATCTTTGCAGATGCTGAGACAGTCATTTTAGGTTGAGGACTGTTCTTGGAGTTTGATGGTCCAGGCTGTGTAGCAGTGGTACATAATAGATTAGTCTTCTTTTTGGTACTGAGATGATTTGAACATGAACTAGAACTCTTAGCAGAAGAGTTTGAGGTTGATGTCTTCATTCTTTACTACTTCAAACCTTGCAGAGATGAAAACTTGTTTCTGCTTAGAGTCAAAAGTAGCCTTGATCTCTTGAGCCTGCCTAGCTTTCCTTTTGCTCTTTCTGATCAAGTTCTTTCTTATTGACTTGGTCATCACAGTCTTCTTATTCTCCTCAGAAGGATAGTAGCCCTTCCTAGAATCCTCCTTTTCACTCTTCTCGAGGAATTCTTCACTGTCATTTCATCATCCTCTTCACTCAAAGAATCTATAAGAGGAAGCTCATCTCACAAGTTCCACACCTGGGTGATCTTACAGACAAGATTGTGTGTGGAGGAGCTATCTTATTGGATCCTATTCCCTGCTTGTTTTGATACCACACTTTGTTATGCAGGGATGAGGATATCATGTTCTTGAAGGTCGCTTCTTAAAGAACACACTTGTCTGTCCTGGCTTTGCTGATCACAAGCTCAGCCTGGCACTCAGTCAGCTTAATTATGAGATCCTTGATCTGAGTCCTAAAGTTTGTATGCTCATGTTTTAGAACTGAAATAGTTTTCTCTAAGTCCTCTATCTTCAGTTTATAATCATTTTCAGACTTTTTAAAATCAGCTTTTAAAATGTTTAAAGACTCAAGATCAGATCTTATTTCCAAGTTGTAGGACCTGTATCTGTTAACTTTAGCAATGCATTCAGGGGTTCAGAGATGTTCCAATACCTTGGCTTCATCATGATCTGCCATCAGTGCTTGGTTTGGAGAAACGTCTTCCAACTGAAAGCTCTAGTCAAAGCCTCCTTCTTCAATAACAACAGCAGCCTGCTGCTTTGGCTTCTAATTCTGGGTGGCTTTATCAGTGTAGTTTGGTCCGGACTGTGTTTGGGCACCATTTGTTCTAGGTGCCTTACATTCCCTGGCAAAGTGGCCCATCAAGTACAATTGTAACACTTGTCCTTGCCTTTGTCCAGCCCAAACTTTCCACTAGTTGCATTGCTGGGGAACATCCTTCCAGTCCGCTTGTAGAACTTCTTGGCTCTATGAGTGAGAAGAGCCATCTACTGAACTATCTCCATGTACTCCAGATCATCTGGATGGATACAGTCCAGGTCTTCAAGGGTGAAAAGAAAGCTGCCACAACTTTCATCAGAAGACACAAAGGCTTGAGAAGAACTTATCTCTTGGAATAGGCTTCCATGAGTGTAGTTCTCCCTTGGTGTCTCAGGGAAGGTGATGAAAGGACCCTTTGGTAAGTTTTCAGGGTAGCATATGAGATGATGTTGGGGTTCTATGCTATCCCTTTCAACCACATGAAGGGCTGAACCCATTTGATTGTTGGAGTTTCCAGATGAACCTTGCATGTTCATCTCCATCTGGTAGCCATTGAGAATCCCATAGAACTCTGTCAGAGTAAGAGTTTTCAAGTTCTCAGTCCTCTTGATAACCATACAGTAGTGTGTCCATTGCCTAGGAAGTGAGGACATGAACTTCCTTACAATGTTTCTGTTCTCAAGAGCAACTCCTCCATCCCCTAGGGTATCCATTATCTCAACATACCTGAAGTATTGTTGAGTCATGGTTTCACCTACTTTGAAGGTGAAGTTTTCAAACTGCTGTTTTAGGAGATCCTTCTTGTTCTCCTTTGCTTCAAAGGAACCCTCATACATCAGTTTCAATGCATCCCATTGCTGTTGAGCTGTTTTGCATTTCTTGAAACCTCTGTATACAGAGTTTGGAAGAGCAGTCTGAAGGGCTGTCATGGCTTTTCTATCAATCTCTACTCTATTCCTGTCTTCATCAGAGTAGTTTGCCACAGCCTTGGGGATCATACCACCACCAGTAGCAGAAGGGGTGCTTGGTTTGTAAGGTCCATTCTCAACAGACTCCCATATTCTTGAGTCTAGAGACCTGATGAAACCTTCCATTCTTAAGCACCAGGTATCAAAGTCTTCAAGAGTGATTAGTGGGGATTTGTTCATGATTTCAGTTTTCATATCAGTTTTGCAAATAGCTGCTATTTGAAAAGTTGAGTATTTGTGTATGTGAGGGATCTAAAGATGGTGAGATCTTATATCAAGAGCCTAGAAAGCTCTGATACCAAATGCAGAACCGTTGAAGGGTGGTCACTTACAACACAACAACACAAAGAGGAGAGAACTTAACTTAATCAAACACTAAACTGGATTAACCACAAGTAAAGACACTAAGAACACAAGTAATTAAGAGACAGAACACAAGAGCAAGATATACAAGGCGATGGTTTTCAAGGTTGCAGTATATTGCCTTCTCAATGTTCTATTACAAGTGTTACAAAGCATAAAGGAAAGTTACAAGAACATGAGATACTTATACTACATCCTACAGCCGGCCATACTATAAAAGCTAGTTGAATACAATTGACTGGACACAACACAAAATTAATTGTAGAGTCAAAAAGGCAGATTGTCTTTTTGAATTTGTGACTATGACATGTCATAGTTCACATCCTTAACTATTACAAAAAGGATAAAGTACATGGTGTAGAAAGTTTCAGACTCAAGTCCTCAATGTACAGTTACCAAAAGCATAGACCTTTTCACCAACTCATGTAAGTTGGTGACTTTACAGAGTTGCAGCAGAAAGGGGTCCAGCTTTATAGAAAAGTACATCAGATAAAGCATGTTGTTAAAAGTTTTCGGAAGAAATTTGTCTTCAAGAGTTGAGCTTCGGAAGACTTTATCTCTGAAGCTTCGGAAGACTTCATCTTTGGCTTCGGAAGATATTGGTCTTGGCTTCGGAAGATTTCACACTTAGAATATTTTTGTTGCTTGTGTAAAACTTCCGAAGCATTCTTCTTCAGTACTTGTGCAGCATGCATGCAGAAAGATTTTGTGTATTTGGTTGCTTCAGCCTCTTCATATAATCTTTACAATGTGTGTGGTTAGAAGAAACTTAGAGAAATTTTGAGATAATAGATAATGGTTCATGAAATCTTATTCTTGTTTTAAAGAGAGAAAGAAAGATAAAATTTATTAATAACCAAATAAATTAATTAAGGAGGAAAACTAGGAATTTATATAAAATTGATAACTACCAAAAATATAAGGGGTCAAAAATTACATAATTAATTTTCTAATTACAAATATAAAAAGAAAAATATCTAATTGGTTGAAAAGAGTTTTTGCCTCTTTTCCATATACATACCAAATAATTAATCACTAAATACCTTTTTTTTGTTTTTGTGATATGTATATATATGAATAGACTCTTTGTTAGTAGTAAATTTATGCATACATTAGTAATGTCTGTATTTTGGCGATGAAACAGATAACGCTTTTGTTCTTATTAGCAAGAAGATTAGTCAAGTTGCAACTGAAAATGATATTTTATCTGTAAATGGTATTGAAAATAAAGGTATTCAATTAAGTTAATTTAAACCAATACTTATTTGTTTAGTTCTTATTTTATTTAATTTAATGTTTTGACTTTGAAGATTCCATACACAACGCTCTATACCTAGGGCTGTTCACGAACCAAACCGAACCGAACGCAGCTCCGCTCGAACTCGGTTCGGTTTCAAACCGAGCGGTTCGGTTCGGTTTGAATTTACAAATTCGAGCGCAAACTTCATGCTCGAACTCTGTTCGGTTTTAAACCGAGCGTTCGGTTTCGCTCGGTTTTGCTCGGTTTCGTGTTACAATTTAAAATAAAAGTAATAACTCATTCAAGTTTTAACATTCAATTTCCAACCCAAAGTTAACATACTAACAAATAAAACATACAAAACAATAGAAACCCAAATTTAACAGAAACACAGAAACAATAAGGCCAATATCAAACCCTGTAATCAACTAGCAAATTTCACAGAAACAATAAAGCCAATATCAAAGAAAATTCACAAAAACACTTTTGTTAATGTATAGTTTATAGTTTTTTTACCTTGTAAACTATTTTTCAAAGGCAAGTTTGCAGGTTCAAAGGCAGTGGCAGTCATGCAGAGGGGAGGCACCCGCGGGTTCAAAGGCAGCAGCACTGCAGCAGTCGTGCGGAGGGGGTCAGAGATGGGTCGCAGATAAGGGTTGCGTCGTTGCGGTCGCAGTAGGGGGAGAGTTGCGGTTGCAGCAGATGAGGTCGGTGTCTCGCAGCAGGGGGAGGGTCGTAGACTCGCAGCAAATCGCAGCAGCCAGCAGCAGATCGCAACAGGGGGAGGCGGAGGCCGCCGCGGGGATAAACTTCAAAGGCAGCAGCCAGCAGCAGATCGTAGTAGGGGGAGGCCGCCACAGGTCAATTTGGGTGGGGGGGAAGGTTCAATGGCAGCAAAAGCAGGAGAATGGAATCATCGAATAGGATTTGGAGATGCAATGAGAACATGATGTCAATTAGGGATTTGGGGGGGGGGGGGGTATTTGGGGCTAGGGTTTTAAAGATAAAATTGTAATTTTACAGTTTAAATATATAAAATTAACATATATAATTATATATAATATATAAAAACTAAACTAAAAAATAATTCGAGCGAAACCGAGCGAACGACCCTTCGCTCATGTTCGTTTCGTTTTGAAACCGAACCGAACCGCTCTGTTCATTTACAATCGAGCCGAAACTCGAACGAGCAAAATTTCAAGCATTTTTTGAACAAGTTCGAGCGAGTTTCGAACGTCGAGCTATTTGAACAGCCCTATCTATACCAATCCCTTAATGCTAATGTTTTACACTTTGAAGAATCAATGTTTTTTAAACTTTAACCATTAAATTTTAAGATTTCTTAGAGTTTGATCACTGGTATTGTTTTTTATTACTTTGCTCATTAAAGATTAGGATTTTAAAATTTAGCTTCTAAACTATTTATGGTAAAGTTTTATTTTTCTGAGTTTGGCTGCTAAACTTTAGTATTTTTAAATTTCATCACCAAACTTCAATTCTATGAATTTGTACGAGCTGGAAAAATAACAACCAAAGTAACACGGCATTGCTTGTGAGGAAAATAATTAGACTCCCGTCGTGTAGCAAGGGAAGAAAAAGCTAGTTGTATCATAATTTTATAACTAAAACATATTTAGGATTTGTGGATGTACATCGTATAATGTTCGTAATCAACTGAAAAAGATGACGGTAAAAATGGAGTTACATGGGGGATTCTAAAGTTTTGGAACAGATTATTGACCGATGACATAAACATACATTTAATATAATTATGGTTTTTGATTATTTTTATTGAAAAATATTAGTGCTAACATAAACCTTTTACTTTGAGAACACATAGTCATGACCGGTAGAGGGTGAAGGGAACCTGACCCTTATGGGAACACCACCCGCACCGTTGAACTGGTGAATGATTCTCGGGAATCATTGATCTTGTTCTTCTCTTTTTCTGGTTGGAAGTTGTACTGTACCACCCCTATTGCACACAAAGAAAATATAGGAAAAAAGAAAAATAAATGACATCATGCAAAACAATAAAATATAGAGAAATAAAAAGATTCGATGTGAAAACTCGAGGAAACCTAAGAAGAGGGTACTCTTTTTTTAAATAAGAATACAAAAGTGTCTAATAATGTTAAATTATACAATACAATAGTCATACTCAATCATTGAATCAAAACTATAAAATATATTTTGCTTAAACATGTTTATAAATTTTTAAACAAATGAAACTTGTTGTCGTTTTCGTGCATTACTTGATTATTTGCTACATCTTCCTGGTCCCAATTTTGACGCTTACATGTTATATGCAAGGTGTGTTCGTTGCAATTCCTGGAAATCGACCATTTTAGTCGCATGTGAGTATTTATCTTTATCATTAATAATCCACATGATAAATTGACTTTGTTCAATTACTTCTTCTATCAGGTCAACACTTCATAAGAAAATAAGACAGAGTTCTAATAATAATCTATTGATTTAATGTTTAAGGTTTAAACTTTAACATTAACAAATAATTACTAATTAGTGTTATTAATAACTAACAACTAACGTTTCATTTAAAAAAAGACAAAAAAACAAAAGTTATAATTAATTTCATACACATATCAGCATGTCATACATATCCTATCATTCGATGCGGGTCGTAGTTATCATTGACATTTACATACCATCTTTATCAGGGATGTTGTATGTTATCTTTTTAAAAAATTTCTTATATAAACAACAAAATTTTATAATCTTTTTAATAAACTTTTGTTAACAAAACTAAATAAACTTTAATTACATCTTCACACTTCTTATTTTCTAAATTTATAAATCAAACATAAGCTAGTACTCTAGTACTTATCCAACACATGGTGCCTTTTAAATTTGGCTGAGGTTATTGTTAAAAGGGAGAAAAATTAAAAATAGCCGGATCCATTAGATATTAGACGCAGATGCTAAAAAAATTTGATATTATAGTGATGAATAACTAAAACTTCAAATGATAAACCAAGGATAATTTGAGTCTTAATCATATTTTTAAGTTTCGTCTTTTTTAAATATTCATAATTTTTGCATGCAACATTATTTTTTCACAAAACTTACACTATGAAAACAAGCATTTCCTCATTTTCATAACGCCTATAATATAGTTACATTTTCACGTTATTTCAGCTCATTGTTTAATATTTGTCAGTTTATTGTGTAATATCAAGTCTTTATGTAGTAAGTATTTATCATGTCACTGTGTAATATTTATCGGATCATATTAGATGCAGATGCTAAAAAAATTTGATATTATAGTGATGAATAACTAAAACTTCAAATGATAAACCAAGGATAATTTGAGTCTTAATCATATTTTTAAGTTTCGTCTTTTTTAAATATTCATAATTTTTGCATGCAACATTATTTTTTCACAAAACTTACACTATGAAAACAAGCATTTCCTCATTTTCATAACGCCTATAATATAGTTACATTTTCACGTTATTTCAGCTCATTGTTTAATATTTGTCAGTTTATTGTGTAATATCAAGTCTTTATGTAGTAAGTATTTATCAGGTCACTGTGTAATATTTATCGGATCATTGTGGCTAATGTTAACCACTTTGTTATTTATTGTGTTTTTCTAAAAAATGATGATTTTCAAATAACATAATACTAAAAATGTAAATTTTCAGTTCATTGTGTAATATTGATCAGGTTATTATGTAATACTCATCAGACAAATCATTATGTTTATTGTTAATAATTGACACTAGTGCTAGTCGTGTTATTCATTGTGTCTAATATTAACCATTATGTTATTTAAAATGATGATTTTCAAATAACACAATGCAAAAAATTGTATTTTTTTACGTTTTTCATTGTTCGTTGTGTAATCTTGATCAAATCATTGTGAGTCTAACGTTGGTTATTTTGTTATTCATTGTGTCTAATGCTGATTATTGTGTCATGCATTGTGTTTTGTAAATTAAAAATTTTCAAATAATTCTCGTCAAGCAATTTATTGTGTCTATTATTAATCATTGAGTTTAGTGTTGTTCATTATGTTACCTATTGAGATGTTGACCATCATGTTTTTTTTAAAATGATGGTTTTCGAATAACACAATAATAAAAAAATATAAAATTTTTATGTATCAAGTTCATTGTGTATTTATCATAAGATAATTGTGTAATAATCATCAATTTAAATTATTACACAATGACCTGATGAAATCACACAGTTAGTTAAAAAAAGTAAAAAAAATATTTTTTTTATATCCAAACTATATGTGTTTTAAAGATTGAAAATGCTCATTTTTATGGTATAATTTTATTAAAAAAATAAATGTCGTATATAAAAGTTATGAATTTTTTAAAAAATATAGAACTTGAGAAGGGAGAACATTAATATTTTTTCCCTCTAACCTAATTATAATCAAATGAACATGTGTCAACAATTTAATCATTATTTTAGTTTTTAGTAAAAGACATTGTATTTGAACCTTTTCCTTTAATTTATTTAATGAAAACATTCAAAATTTATAAATTCTCTCATTAAATCTTCTAATAAAGCTAAAACAATTTTAACTGTAAACGTTAAAATTTTTATTTATAATATCCTATAAACAACCAAGATAGGTAGAGAATTTGGTTAAGGTAAGATATCCATAACATATAAATATTGAAAGGTAATGGGTTCAAGTATCACTCTAAGAAAAATGTTAATAGTTCAAATTTCACTCTAGGCAAAATGTTAATAGGGTTGGGGTGCGATATTTGCTAGAAAACAAACAGATAGACTCGATTAAAATAAGACATATTATTCAATGTTGTACATTTTCCGTTAAAAAAATATGGTAAACAACCAAATTGTACAAGGAAAAAAGTAAATATAAAATTGTGCGTCTACACATAATATACACCCAACTGTCAGACTAGGCTCGTATTAGGATGTATGTGGATCCTATGGTGAAACTAGCAGTGGTGGAAACTCAGGGAAGCACTTGCCCATTGACACTCTAATTGAATAAGCCACTATATGAATGTCTCTAGTTGTATAAACTCAGCCAGGCTCAACGTTTTTCGGGGCCACAATCGAACTAAAAGAAATGAGTTTTTTTTTTAAAAAAAACGCAATCTAAACGAAAGCAACAAAATCAAAAGACAACCTAATCAATTTTTTTAACAAAAACAGTAAATCAATAAAAAATTAATATACTAACCTTAATCCTTGAAAGCTGCTATTTTTGAAAAAAAATAAGCAAAACAAGAGCTAGCCAATATCGATCAAATTAATCA
Source organism: Flaveria trinervia (assembly GCA_025506515.1). Lineage (NCBI taxonomy): Eukaryota > Viridiplantae > Streptophyta > Magnoliopsida > Asterales > Asteraceae > Flaveria > Flaveria trinervia. The sequence continues at coordinate 24,756,250 of CM046444.1, forward strand.
AAGAGAAATGAACTCAGAAAGGGTTGTTTGTTTTGTGAATTGTGTGATTATGTTTCTTAAATAACCGATCAAATTATCAAAAAACTTATTGAGACACAATCATCATGTGTTGTTTCCACTTCAAAATTTCACTAGCTCGTATAATACCAAAGCTCACTATCACTCTTTTTTAAATGGGAGCCCGTATATTCAAGGGGGGCAAGCCTAATACGTTATAAATAACACTATAGAGCCGGCCATGTCAATACGCTCCCCTTACTGTTGTTGCGCCTGAATAATCTAATGTAATGAGTCCTTGACTAGAAAAAACTTACTGACATGTTGATCTTCCAAGTCATCACACCAAGCTTTTGCTAATGCACATTCTTCCTCGACCGTCTAACGTTTAGCCCTTCGTTGTTGGGATCACGATGGTTTATCGACTTGTTTTTTCTTATGTGAATGTTTTTTTGGTTGGGGTTCCGGTTTGCATTGAGGTTCGGTTAGGCCAAATGGAAATACTAACGGGCTTGTGTTTGGGGTACCCTTTGTGTTTGTGAATCATGTAAATCCCAACCACTCGCACAATATTGTTTATATGAGCCAAATTCAAATGAGGGTTGGTAATCACCTCTTTGATTCATAATCTTTATATGATTTAAAGTTGTAAAATATAAACTTTTTGAAAGGAGAATAATATTTTGAATTGGTGGGGTTTATATAGGTGTTTAAAGTTAGTTTTTGTTTGGTGGTGATTGAGAAAAAGGGTAATATTAATTACCATTGTTGGCTTCAACATTGCCCTAACGGGTTATAGGTGTAACGGTGTTAAGGGTACGGGCCAACTGAGATGGCACCAAACATCACCCAATGACACCACCATAACACATAGCTTGAGTATCATTTAACATCACAAAATAATTTGAAAATCATTGAAATAACATTTGACATTACACCAAAATAAACATAAATGTTTTGGTTTTCACTTATAAACATTAAACAATCAAATGAATCAAAACTTGATACTTGACATGAGTTGACACCAAAGATAAAATAACTCATTGTCATGACGAACTTATAACCCATAATGTACTCTGATAAACACATAATGTTTATGTAAATATCACGAATAAGCACAGTACGTCCATATAATGCCGGTTCATTACCTCAACTTCTATCAAACACAACACACTATTTTAAAAAATATATATATCTTTTATAATTTTCACTAAATTCAAATTAACTCTTATCAGAAAAAGATTAACTTAAAGATCAACCTTACTTAAAGTTCAAGCTTTTGTCTGTTATCCTTTTGGTTTAAAAATTCAACTCAAATACTTATTTTTCTACATTCACATTGAATCATTGAATGTTTATTTTGTTGGTTCCTAAAGTAATTATTAGTATTCTCATTCCGGAAATATAATTCATTTTGCTGCTTTACCGTTGGTACACGTGTCAACAAACCACAAAAACACAACGACTCAGTCAACAACACGTGAGAAGATAAGAAAACCATCCACAGCCGTTGGATCACCGTTCCCAACATCATAATGGGCACATCCGTCATTTGGCACTCTGAAACCGCCTATATAATATAATATATAAAGCTACCTTCTGGTTCTAGCACCAAAAGAGTATCACACCCCTTTGGTTTTCCAACCTGCAAAAAACCCCCCAAAATCTCAAATAATATCCCCGTGATCACAACCACAAATGCAGAGAGATGATCATACACCTGTGGCTGTCTGACCGTCTGCGGGATCAAAAATCCACCGGCGGCAGAACGTGCCACCGTAAGCACGTGGAAGACGGGTGAGCGATTATCGAATTACTCGTGTACGGTAGAGAATTTGTAAATAATTCATGGCGATAGACGATAGAAACAATGGTGTGTTACTCGGAAAGTACGAGTTAGGGAGGCAATTAGGGCACGGGACGTTTGCGAAGGTGTACCACGCGAAGAGCTTGAAAACGGGTAAGACTGTAGCGATGAAAATGGTTGCAAAAGATAAGGTGATCAGAGTCGGGATGATGGATCAGATCCAGAGGGAGATCTCGGTGATGAAGATGGTGAGGCATCCGAATATTGTCGAGCTTCATGAGGTTATGGCGAGTAGATCCAACATCTATTTTGTTATGGAGCTTGTTAGAGGCGGTGAGTTGTTTTCGAAGATTGAGAAAGGGCGGTTGCGGGAGGATGTTGCTCGGAGTTACTTCCAGCAGCTCATCTCCGCCGTTGATTTCTGTCATAGTAGAGGTGTCTACCACCGAGATCTGAAGCCGGAGAATCTGTTACTAGATGAAGAAGGTAATCTGAAAGTGACGGATTTTGGTCTGAGTGCGTTTTCCGATCATCTCCGTCAGGACGGATTGTTGCACACGACGTGTGGTACTCCGGCGTACGTGGCACCGGAGGTCATCGGAAAACAAGGGTACGACGGAGCAAAAGCCGATATCTGGTCATGTGGAGTCATCCTCTACGTGCTTCTGGCCGGATTCTTACCGTTTCAGGACGACAACATCATCGCCATGTATAAGAAGATCTACCGAGGAGACTTCAAGTGTCCACCGTGGTTCTCATCAGACGCCCGACGCTTGATCACGAAGCTACTCGACCCGAATCCGAAAACACGAATCACGATCTCGAAAGTGATGGACTCGACGTGGTTCAGAAAAAGCACAGCGAGAAAACCTAAATTCGCAACGGACGAAGAGTTGAAAGGCAAAGAAGGGGAAACGCTAAACGCGTTTCACATCATCTCATTATCGGAAGGCTTCGATCTGTCAGCGTTGTTCGAGGAGAAGAAGAAAGAGATACGGTTCGCGACAACGAGGCCGATGGGGGCGGTGGTGTCGCGGCTGGAGGCGGTGGCGAAGGCGGTGAAGTTCAGCGTGAAGAAGAGTGGGGATGAATGCAGTTTGAGGCTGCAGGGGCCTGAGAATGGGAGGAAGGGGAGGCTGGGGATATCGGCGGATATATTTGCGGTGACATCGGCGTTATCGGTGGTGGAGGTGAACAAGTGGAGTGGTGATACGTTGGAGTATGATCAGTTCTGTAGTAAGGAGCTTCGCCCGGCGCTTAAGGATATTCTGTGGACGTCGCCCGCTCATCATAACGCAACTACTCAGCCGTCAATCGTCTAGGATGATTTCTTCTCTAAATCACTAAATCACTAAATCACTAAATCACTAAATCACTAAATCACTAAATCATGTTTATGGTTTTCGTATGTTTATGATCTGATTAATGAATGTTTCTTTAGCGTATTCTATGTCTACCGTGTTGGGGGCTTAAATGATTTTAAGCCAAGCAGAGAAAAAATTATGTAGATTTTACATTTGAGGAAAAATTATAAAATTTATATAATTTTTTTAATATTTTAGAAAGTGATTTGAGCAAAGCAAGAAAACATTATGATAAAAATATATAATAATATATTATTTAATTGAAAGATATAGTAAAAACTAAGTGTTTTTAGTATAAATTAAATATATAAACGTGGATAAGAAAGAAAACTAGTGTGAATGCTTTAAAATATATTACTCTCTTTAGTAAGTATATATGTCAGTAATATTTTTACTCTATAACCAATGATCTCTTGACCTAGTGGTTCAAGGTTCAAACTTTAAAATAATAAATAAGAGTGTCACATGTAAGCATCACATTTAATATAATCAAACTTATTTCGATTCTTTCTCTTATTAAATAACAACATTAACTACTAATAATAGTATTTATTTATTTTACATTATTATTAGTTTTTTAATACATTAACAAACAATCTTTTTATTAGTGTTATTTTTATAAAATTGTTTTATAAAAACAATTCTTTCTAAACTCAAACTACTTTTACGTAATATTTTCTATATTTATTTTTAAGTAAAATTTTATAAAAAATAATTTAAATAGGAAGTTACAGTAAAGAAATTAATAAAAATGAAATTTTTAAACGTTATCTTGAAACAAAATGTTTAATTTATCTTTGAAAAATTCAAAAAATTTAAAAAGCCATATTATTGTTTTGTTACTTACAATCATTACTAATACGTAATTACAATCATATTATGTCTTAGTATATTATTTTATAAATAATAATTTTATTTATTTAATATTTTGTTTATTCAACTCGTGTAATAAACGGGTTACTAAATCTTTTTATTTGAATAAACGTGAATTAAGCTAAAAGGCTATTGCTTAATGTATTTTTTGGTTTAAAGTTGATATGCAATCAAGTAATTGATTACTTGGCTTTGTAATTTTTATTTTTTATAATCAAAACCAGATATATGTTAATTTTAAAGTTTAAAGGGTGTCGCTAAATATATTTTCTTTATTCATACATTTTGTGGGCTCCTTTTTATTAAAAAAAGAGTGAATTGTCGTTCACTGTCCTTTGATCACATTTGTTATTTTCTTTTAAAAATGATGTTTTTTGTATTTGGCTCTACAATTTTAAAAATTGTTATTTCATTAAAAAAATAACTTCATAAATTTAAAATGTTAAGCCTTCTATAATTAAAAGAGTTAATTATGTAATCTTACATATAAAGACAAATCGTAATTTGTGTTCAACGTATTAATGTTAAAACTCAATCCACGTGTTATTGTTTCATCCACGAGATCTAAATCAAATTTTTCAACATGATTAAATCAAGAGATTGCCGGCTACATCCATGGGAGACGAGAATGGGTCTCGTTTTTAGTGGCTCTCGAGAATCCATTATGACAGAGTTGTATATAGAGACCATCACCTCTAGTTGCCTATCTCTCATATATCATGATTCAGTTTCATTCGTTCATGGTTACGTAATTGAGGGATTTTGTTCTGTAGTTTAAAGAATATATTGTTAATTTATAGGTTTAACAATTTAAATTAACAAAGTTAGTTTTTTAAATGAAAATGGTAAATTTTAAAATTTTGAGAGTCAAATGCAAAGAAAGAAATCTTCTTTGAATGAAAATTGGGGAAATAACAGTATACTTTTAAAAAATAATCTCTCTTATAAGAACGATATGTTCAATACATATAGGGATAGTTGAACTTATTTTGAACGGCTGGATGAGACTTGTTATTAAACAATTAGTAAGTTAGTAGCGAGGTTACATGCACTAAAATGAAAGCCGATCAGTAAGCCGATTTACATTTGTAATTAAAATTACACCAATTATGCATTCATTTCTAGTTTCCTTGAATGATTTTGTATCTGAAGAAAAGCGATTGCCTTGATTCCTCCCAAAATGATATTTGCTGATGAGTATAAATATAATACAATCATTACTATAGTTTATTGATAAATGTGTATATCTCTCAATTAAGAGATGTTGCTTTTAATTTTTACTTGATACGTAAAGTAATTTTAATAACATAGATATAAATAATAAATTAAAATAAGATGGTTATTATTATTATTATTATTATTATTATTGTTATTATTATTGTTGCTATTATTATATTATTATTATTATTATTATTATATTATTATTATTTATTTTAAAAATATTACATCTTCTTATTATAATAAAATGATAACTAAAAATGTCACATGACATAAAATGTTAACTAGAGATGTCACATGGCAACACCACATTCACTTTTAACAAAAAAAATTCCCGTTTCCTTCTCCTATTAAATAACTCAATTAGTTATTAATTATATTTAATTCTATTTTATGATTATAAGCTATTTTTAAAAAGATTAATAAACAGATCTTTTTATTAATGTTTATTTCAATAGAAACAAATTTTATAAAAAGGAAATTTTCTAGAATGTACATCCTACATTTTTTTAAAAGATGACTTATTTTAAAAATGACATTTTTTAATATTTTTTGTTTTGAAACGAAATGTTTGATTTATTTTTTAGAAAAAACAAAGTATAAAAACAAAATTTTAAGTTGATATCATTATTTTATTAGTTATATTACTTACTCATACATAATTTAAATCACATATTATTTAATAATTAATAAAATTATATTTTATTTAATATTTTATTTATTCAACTCATATAATACACTGGTTTACTAAAACTAATATAAAAATATATAAAAATATAAAGATACACGTTAATACATATCCAAACACCTTTCGAGACTGGAACTCCAGTAATTGATGTTTTTTCCTTTTCCTACTCTAGTTCAAGGATAAAGCAAGTTGATCTTATTTCCCGATTAACAACTATGAAACGCCATCGTGTAATAGGCAAGTTATAAATGTGTAAACGTTGTTCGTACACCGTGTCTACATGATTGTTTATGTCCTGGTTTCAGCATGACCACATGAACCGGACGTTTTACCAGTCTAATGGTCGGACAGGTTTAACCGGTCAGACCGTATATAAGAACCGGATAAAATTATAAGTATTTTTTATAAATATATGTAAAAATCACAAAAAAATAATAATATATATAAAAAACCGGTTCAACCGGTCGACTACTGGTTCAACACTAAAACGGTTTTAAACACCGAGCCGGACCGGATCGGAGTCCGGTTCCCGGTCCAACCTGTCAGACCGGCCGGTCTGGTCCGGTTTTCAAAACCATGACGACATCTCTAGGTCGGTTGAGGGTCAGTTGTTTTTTATAAACTCAAAACAAACTAGCTAATGGTTCAACTTTTGATGGTTTCACCTACTATCCGGTTTTGATATTGTATGGTTTATACAGTTTTCGTCTATTTACTAGTTAATAGTGCTTTTTTAGCCAAAAATCAATTCTTCTATACGTAGTGTGTAGTAATAGCTATTTAGCAACATTTCGCTTTATTTTTAAATGTAACTTTTTGATAATTTCTTAAATTAATTAAAATGACCTGCTAGTAATGATTTGATTTTTAATTGTGGTGTTAAGTTTTCAAAGCTTCAAGGCTTTTAGTCGTAATATATAACCTTTTTACCAATATTTTCAGAACTGTATCGGACTTCGAACCGGACGTCTTACTGGTTTGGTGGTCGGACTGGATTTAACTATTATTTTAATTATATTTATATATGTAATTAAATATAAGTAACTTATATATGATTTATATATATTTTTTATAGTTATATATAAAACTTAACTATATTTCTATATCCGACGTACTAATTTATGGTTTAACACCCTGTTTTTACCCATTAAAATTAAAAAAAATACGAAAACCGGTCCGAACCGGTCCGGTTTCCTGGTCCGACCAGCACCGGCCTGTTCGACCGCTTCAAAACGATTCATACCAGACCGGACCGGACCAGCCACCAATTCGCGGTCGAACCGGTCGGTCCGATCCGGTCTCAACAACATTGCTTGTTACATGACTACTCTAGGTACAATCAAATATTTACGGTTTCAATGGTTCGGTATATAGTTTGAGTATATATTTTAAACTGGTCAAAAAGTCTAAGGGCTCAGCTGGTATCAGACATTTGAACGATTTATAAACAACCCTAACGTATAACGTACCATTCACTTTTTTTTATTATTTTTTTGTCACTTTAGCGTTACATCACAACTCTCTTCCATCTTTCCCCCTCATCTTTTTAACTTGTTTTACACTCATCCTTCGGCCTTCAACCCTTCTTTTAACTGTTTTAATATACACACATACATGCGTACGCGGTTAGAGGTGGTTTGTACGTCACGTCACTCTGAAGTTGACGACACTGGCAGGGTTGAAAGTAGCAGCAAGGACGTGCGACCTGAGAGTCGTGTCTTCCTTAGGGTATATCCATATGCACCCCGTACTTCATAATACTCAGAGGGTACGTATAACAATATAGGGTAAATGAAAATAGTGTCATCTAGAAAAAAAGGTTTATAACACGTTTAACAAAGCAAAAATATTTTAATATGACTAGGAAGTGGGGTTGTGGCATAACAATAATATATATATGGGTGTCTAAAGAGGATGAATGGACCGACCGAATGCCACCAAGTTGAAGCTACCACTTGTTTCTTGTTTCTTGTTTCTCCTTCAGTCCTTAATTTGTCATCATCAGATGACTTGAATCATTCTCTAGTTTTCCTCTTCAATTATTATTTATTAATAATATTATTATCATAATAGTCAACTTGATCATGGAGAGTGGAGACAATTTTCTACCTTTTTGTTTATCAATTGGTAATTATAATATTATCATCATAATCGTTTCTTTAAGCTCATCATTATAGAGTTATAAACATATGAATCCAATAAATAATATGATTGTGAGAAATTATTATCTTATTCTTTCCAATAGATGATACTAATACAATTGTTACCTTTTTTTGAGGTGAGGAAAAGACAACAAAGGGGGCAGTATTTATATAGATGAATTTTGGGGTTTTAGCAGGACTGATTTATGAACTTTTTTAGTACATGTCCGGCTGGTCCACCAAGCATCTTTACTCGAGTAATGAAAACATTGGTTCTTCAATAATCCAACTAGCAGTTCAAAAAAAATGCACAATTATGTGTTGTAATATATGTATGGGTAAGATTTATTTCTATTGATAGCATTCTTGATTTTTTTCGATCTTGATTTCTGCTTTAGTTAGTGCTGGAAAGTGGTGGTACTGAAGATCTTTTAGGGTTTTCTAGTTGCACAAGCCAATGGGCTTCAAATGTGAGAAAAAAAATATGAAGAGAGGGAGAGCTAGCTAGCACGGCTGGAGGGGCACGAGAGGGTGGGAACGTCACCCCTATCTTTTAGTTCTGAGTAGGTTTGAGGGTCTATAGAACGGACTCCCCTCGCCCTTAGAAAAATGTCATTTTTAGCACGAACATAAATTACCAAGTGTATATTTTAACAAACAAGATCATGAAATTCTCACAAAAAATAAATAATAGATATTTTTCTAACAAAACGTAAAAACAGTACATGTAATTACGTAACTTGTATAATTATATAGGGGCTCACAAGGATGGAAACACCAACTAGGTACGATTTAATTAAAGAAGTACCTATAGTAATTATTAATTACTAATTAATGTTAACGTGTATTTACTTGTATTAGGTAATAGTCAACAATGTAAAATTTCGTGATGGATTAGTGACCCCTTGACATACATCGAACATGATAACAGGAAAGTTAAGTTGAGGGATCTTCATCTCACAAGTTGGGAATTAAAAATAATAGACCCTTGACAACCTCTTCCGATAAAGACAGTTCAGAAAAGATTAGATGTTATAGCGGTAGGGATACAAACTTTCAACAACCACACGACGAAGAATCAAAATTAAAGAAAAGAAAAAAAAGTGCGTAGAGGAAAAAAAAGACATGAGAATACTTTGTATGAATATCAAGCACTTGACATGCATGGATCATGAAATGGGGGAAAATAAATGCATTCAAAGAAACTGTGAAAATTAGAGGTTATTAAAAATATTTATGTTTATTTAAATGTTTTTGATATTTTTAATATTAATGTAAAATACATAAAATTAATAATAATAACTAATAGCTAATAATTAACTATTAATAATTAAAGAATCATTAAAACCATGATTACCAATATCATAACACTCCCACCATTTTTAATAATCATAGAGTGGTGATATGGTTGTCTACATTAGTAACACTTTTTTCATATCATATCACTCCACTACTAATGATCATTAACATAACACATGCAATTTATATTAGGCAAGTTGTTATTCTATGTTGCGTTTCTTTCAACATGTTCTTCCTCTTCAATTGATGGCTAGGACATGCTTTGCATCTGCGGAACACTATCTATCCCGGAAAATATGTCCGTAATAGCCCTTATGCTGCCTAAGGGACGTGCCAAGAGAGACCCATCATTACTCCTCACCTTGTTCGACAACGCTCGTCTCTTTAAATACTTCTCATCCATCACACTTGAGAACCAACAACCCTCCGTATTTTAGAATTCAATACAACCAGGATAAAATGGCATAGACTCGTGTGATTTCATCATTTGGGTGAGAGCATACTGGGGCCGAGGGTTTTAACCAAGAAACGGAGGGTTCCTACAATGGCAAATGACTATATGTGAAGCGGTCGGGCAAGTTGGCATGTGGTGTCACGTGTCATAATAACAGGCGCTTGAACTTTTTGGTTCAACTATGATATAGAAAATTACCTTACTTGGTCCAAAGACTATAAGTGCAAGGAAACAGGTCCATTTTGGCAAATAGTTTGACCATCATGCCACATGTTGTAACACCCGGATATTTTTAAAAGACAAGATATGAGGAATAAAAAGAAAGAAAGGCAATTAAGTCCAAGTGGAAGGACAAAAAGTGTCCAAAAGGAAAAATCTTTGATAAAGTTGGTGTAAAGGTGGGCATGGCCGCCCAACCTCACTTCACATCAACATTTCTTCGATTTTAGAGAGAGAGAGCAGGGGAAAACTCTCGGCTTGTAGAAGAAGAAGTGAACGAATTCAAGGTAAGAATTAGTGGTTTTTATGTGTTTATGACGGGTTTTATCCCGGTTATGTGTTTATGTGCTTATGTGTTTGTGTATGTGCTCGGGTGTGTGTGTTTGGTGTTGTTTTTTTAGGTGTTTGAACTCATTGCAAGCGGGTTAGAAAGGAAGAAATACCCAAGTTGCACCAAGTCAGTTCTAGACCCTGGTTTTTACTTGTTTTAAACGATCTTTGGGGCTGAAAATGTATTAAAATGATTTTACAAGTTCATGTATGTTTACCCGTGTGCATTGTGCATGTTATATGTTGATTCTTGAATGCTTATAGGTTGTTCATGTTTAGAATAGCCACATTAAGCTTAGAACAGATGGGTTCGACGATTGGGTTGAAAACATACTAGAAACATGTTACACAAAAGGTCCATGCGCCTAGATAAGGCTCATGCGCCTGAAAATGCCTTAGAAGAATTAAGTGTAATCCATGCGCCTAAACAGTAGCCCATGCGCCTAAGATTACCTTAAAAATGTTTAATTATAGCCCATGCGCCTGAACAGTGGTCCATGCGCCTAGAAATGTTAGCCGGACGATTAAGTGTAGGGCCATGCGCCCCAATAGTGCCCATGCGCCCAAGTGGCTCATGCGCCTAAGTGTCCATGCGTCCGAATAACCCATACGCCTAAGTGTTCATACGCACCAATAGTGCCCATGCGCCTGAATAGTTCATGCGCCTAAAGTGATAAATGATTAAGTGTTGGCTGATGCGCCTACATAGTGATGAAACACCAGAACATGGCTCATGCGCCCAAATAGTTCCCATGCGCCTAAGCACTTAGAAATTTTTATAGAATTTTCTAGGAGTCTGTGCTTTAGGGTTTTGACCAAGGTTGACTAAGGGCTTATTAATGATGATGTTTCATGCATGATATGATTACTTATATTGTTCCTTATTATTGTTATTGCTATTATTATTATTACTTATACTATGTGACTTTACGTGGTATGTTTATTATCATAACGTAAAGTAAATCGTAATAATAAAGTGAATGAGAAATAAAGAAAAGAAGAGGAACATTAATGAAAATGTTAACAAGTCTTGCAAGCTTACAGGAGGTACACGACCATGTTGTCGTTAGCTCAACTGTGCTGCGGGTTAGCTACCCTATTATGCACACACGGCCAATCAATTGAGATTGGCAGGACCTTTGTAGCGTGTCCTGGGTGATTGGGTCGGCCTTGTACACATACACAGAACCCTTCGAGGGATACAGTTGACCCTTTCAAGGGATACAGTTGACCCTTTCGAGGGATACAATTGACCCTTTCGAGGGATATAGATGACTCATCACTCGTTTTCCATCGCGCATATAGTTGGGGTATTGCTCAATGGTCCATACATAAAGTGAAAGATAAAGATAAAAGTTTACAAACAAGGCATACAGTAAAGAGAACGAACAGTATTTATTCATATAGTTAATGAGTGCTCGCATTTACAGTACAGAGTTGTATTTTACAGAAAAGAGTATTTTCATATACAACATATAGAAAGTATTTTATTACTTATAAAACTAGAGCTCACTCAGCAACGCTGACTTTTATACATTTTCAGTTGGCAGGTAAATTGCTGAGGATGGCACAAGGGTGAAGCTACTCGGCAGGGAAAGACTGACATCCATTCGTATTCTATGTTACTGTTGTTTTGTAATGTAGTAAAACAGTTCTTTTGTAAACAGATTAACGATGATGTATTGCTTAACAACAGTGTTCTAAATGAAATGAATGGTTTTTGATAGATCATTTCGCTGCTTAAAATTGTATAATTATAACGTATAGTGTTTTAACTGTTGTGGTTGACCAACTATGAGGTGCCCGGGAATGGGGCCTTACAAGTTGGTATCAGAGTCAAAGTTTAAGAGAATTGGGTTAAATAAACTTTTAAAACCTAAACTTAAACTGAAAATGAGACAAATGGAGGGATGTCAGCCCGAGTAGCTACGTGCCATAAGGTATGTATTTTCCTAATGTTAACCGGTATTATGTGCGCATGCTATTTGATTATGTGCTCTTAGTAGATTTAGATACTGATTAAGTCAGGATAGGAGATGCTTGGGGTATGAAGAGTAAAGTAAGTGGCTAATCACAACTAGCCACTATAATTAGGGACTTACTATACTTGACATAAACTGAGTGTTACCTTGAATGACCGCGTTAGTGTTTGAATCTTATAGTGTGCTTTTAGAGGATGGCTGGCGGTAGATCTTCAAAAGCCTCTCGTGGTGGAGGTCACAGTGCTGCTCCACGACCTAAGAGAGGGAGACCCAGAGTCGAGAGAGTGGTTCATGAAGAACCAGAGACCCTTCATCCGGAGGGTGGCGACGAGAGCGCCAATCTGAGAGCCTCAATAAAGGAGGTTGTGGTGGAAGAGGTTCACAAGGTCATGCAGACGATTCTACCGTCTGTGTTGAACGAAGTGATCAAAACAGTTAAGGAAGGGGAAAGAAAGGAAAGAAACAGGTCCTCGAGAGGACGGGAACAACCAGAGCCGGAAACAGTTCTCTCTGATAATGAGGACGAGGAAGAAGAAGAGCCTGCGCCGGAAGCGACCCGAGGCTGCAACTATGGGGCGTTTATGAGATGCAAGCCCCATACTTTCGATGGGAACGGCACCGCTGCAGCTGCTCACTGGTGGGTGAGGGAAATGGAGGTTGTCCTCGATATCAGTGAGTGCCGTGAAGATCAGAAGGTGAATTTCGCTACCCACTCTTTTGTGGACTCGGCTTTGTCTTAGTGGGATAACATTGTCTAAGCTGAGGGTAGCGGGCCATTGGAAGAATGAGATGGCCTGAACTGAAGAAGTTAGTGATTGAGAAATTCTGTCCTCACAGAGAGATGGACAAGGTAGAAAGAGACTTCCTGCAGCTGGAGGCGGGAACGATGACACACCAGCAGTACACCACTAAATTTAATGAAATGGCGCGGCTGGTGCCCGATCAAGTGACACCACTGTCACGAAAGATTAAAAGATACATCTAGGGGCTGTCGGCGGATATCCGTAAGCATATGATCGCCGCCCGACTGGGCACTTTTAGGTCGGCGGTTGACTTGGCTGGCAGATTATACGATGAGCGCGAGGTGGTGGTGGCTGAGGTGAATAAGAAGGATGGTGGTGGCCAGAACTGGAAGGGGAAACGGTTTGGACGTGGTAGTGCCGCTCCAAACAATAAGGTGGAAAAGGTGGGTGACCGACGTGTGGTCACATCTAGTGCAGGGATGAAGAAGTGTGGCAAATATGGAAGGGAGCATACTGATGAGTGCATGATGGGAATGAATGTATGCTTCAGGTGTGGCCAGCCTGGCCATATCGCTAGAGACTGTAAGAAGCCGAGGGTGGAGAGCTCTGGAGCGGAGAAGAAGAAGCCGGAGGAAGGAGGGCAGAGGGCAAGTGCTAGAGCTTACACTATGACTCGGGAGGAAGCTAGAGCTGATCCCGATGTTGTGTCAGGTATGTTTCTAGTAAACCAAACTTGTGCCTCTGTATTGTTTGATTCTGGTGCTAGCAGGAGTTTTATTTCCACTAATTTATGTGCTAAGTTGTCTGTTAGTAGTAGAAAGGTCAGTGCACCATTCGATGTAGAAACTGCTATCGGTAAGTCCACTAGAATTACTGATGTGATAAAGGACTGTGCCATAGAACTAGAAGATCATAGGTTTGCTACTAGGTTACACATGATACACCTAGGTGGATTTGATGTAGTACTAGGGATGGACTGGTTAGCAACCTATGAAGCAAACATCGTGTGTCGCAAGAAGATGATCCGATTGACAACGCCTGACGGGAATAAAGTGACGGTTTATGGTGATCGCGTCACGACGATCCCGAAGGTGATTTCGATGGCGGTGGCGGGAAGGTGCATGAGGCGTGGATGTAGTGCCTACTTGGCCTACGTAAAGGATGTGGACGTGCCAACAACACAACTATCTGATGTACCAGTTGTGTGTGACTTTCCGGATGTGTTTCCAGAAGATTTACCGGTGTGCCACCGGATCGCGAGATTGAGTTTCAAATTGATCTGATACCCGGTGCTCAACCCGTTGCCAAGGCACCGTATCGGTTAGCTCCGACAGAAATGAAGGAATTGATGGAGCAGTTGCAAGAGCTGCTCGATAAGGGGTTCATTAGACCGAGTATCTCTCCCTGGGGTGCTCCGTTCCTGTTTGTGAAGAAGAAAGACGGTAGCATGAGGATGTGCATCGACTACCATGAACTGAACAAGTTGACGGTGAAGAACCGATACCCCCTACCAAGAATAGATGATCTGTTTGACCAGCTCCAAGGTGCCAGTTAGTTTTCAAGGATAGATCTTCGATCTGGTTACCATCAGTTGAAGGTGAAGGAGCAGGATATCCCTAAAACAGCTTTTCGCACGCGCTACGGTCACTATTAATTCCTTGTTATGTCATTGGTCTGACCAATGCGCCGGCTGCTCTTATGGATTTGATGAACCGAGTGTGTCGGCCAATGTTGGATAGATCATTGATTGTGTTTATTGATGATATTCGATCTACCCGAAGAGCGAAGAAGAGCATGCCGGTCACATTCGGGAGGTGTTAGAGACCTTAAGAAGGGAGAAGTTGTATGCCAAATTCTCCAAATGCGCGTTCTGGTTACGCGAAGTTCAATTCTTAGGTCACGTGATAAATCCCGAGGGGATTATGGTAGACCCTGCTAAGGTGGAGGTGGTGATACAATGGAAGCCTCCAAAGACGCCATCTGAGATTCGTAGTTTCTTGGGGTTGGCGGGGTATTATCGAAGGTTCATTCAGGACTTTTCCAAGATCGCTTCTCCACTAACCAAGTTGACCCGTAAGGATGTAAAGTTTATATGGGGTCAAGCTCAAGATCAGGCATTCGAGGAGTTAAAGGTGAGGTTGACTCAAGCTCCTGTCTTGTCATTACCCGAAGGAAGCGAGGATTTGGTAGTATATTCAAATGCTTCTTACTCGGGCTTGGGGTGTGTATTAATGCAGAGAGGGAAGGTTATAACCTATGCATCCCGACAGTTGAAAGTTTATGAGGTCAACTACTCTACTCATGACTTGGAGCTAGCAGTCGTGGTCTTTGCACTAAAGATTTGGAGGCACTATCTGTACGGGACGAAGTGCACCATTTTCACTGACCATAAGAGCTTGAAGTACTTCTTCGAGCAGAAGGATCTGAACATGAGGTAGAGAAGATGGTTGGAGCTCATAAAGGATTATGATTGTGAGATCCATTACCATCCGGGCAAGGCCAACGTGCTGGCTGATGCTCTTAGTCGAAAGGAGAGGCTCGAGCCGATTCGGGTAAAAGCGTACCAACTGATCATGACCTCTGATGTAATGAAGCAAGTCAAGGAGTTTCAGGATGAGGCACTGAAAGAAGATCATCTAAACTCTGAAAGAATGAGAGGTCTGGTTGGGGAATTGGGTGAGAACACACTTGGTGTTAAAACTCGATTTGGACGAGCGTGGATTCCTCGTTTCGCGGATCTACGTGTGAGGATTTTGGAGGAAGCTCACAAGACTCGATACTCCATTCATCCTGGTGCCACAAAGATGTATCAAGATATGAAGAAAGATTATTGATGGCCGGGTATGAAGCGTGACGTGATGGAGTATGTGAGTAAATGCCTTACTTGTTTGCAAGTGAAGGCGGAACATCAGAAGCCGTATGGGAAGATCCAACCTTTGGATATACCAGAATGGAAGTGGAGCACATCACCATGAATTTCATTATGAAGCTGCCACGTACCCCGAAAGGGTATGATACCATATGGGTGATTGTTAACCGCTTGACGAAGAGTGCTCACTTCCTACCGATCCTCAAGACATATTAATCCGAGAGGTTAGCTGACCTGTTCATCAAGGAGATTGTAACTCGTCATGGTGTGTCGGTGTCCATTGTCTCTGATCGTGACACCCGGTTTACGTCTAAATTCTGGAAGAAATTCCACGATGCTATGGGGACGAGGTTACATATTAGCACGGCTTATTATCCCCAAACTGATGGTCAGTCAGAAAGGACCATTCAGACATTGGAAGACATGCTTCGAGCATGTGTGATTAATTTTGGGGGAAGTTGGGATGACCACTTACCGTTAGTTGAATTCTCGTACAATAATAGCTATCATGCCAGCATTAGCATGCCACCATATGAGATGCTATATGGTAGGAGATGCAGAACACCCGTTTGTTGGGGTGATATTGGTCAGAAGGAGTTGGGAAGCGTCGAGGTAATCGAGGCTACAACTGAGAAGCTTGAAAAGATCAAAGCCTTCATGAAGGCAGCTAAAGATAGGCAGAAGTCATATGCCGATAGACGACGCAGACCGATCGAGTTCCAGGTGGGTGACCGGGTTATGTCGAAGATCTCACCTTGGAGGGATATCATCCGATTCAGAAAACGAGGTAAGCTAAGCCCGAGATACATAGGACCTTTTCGAATCATCGCTCGTGTAGGAGAGGTGGCTTATCGATTGGAGTTACCAGATGAGTTGAGTGGAATCCACCCGACATTTTATGTATCTCATCTGAGAAAGTGCCTATCTGATGAAGACATGATTGTTCCATTGGAAGACATTGAAGTAGATGAAAGGCTCAATTATGTGGAGCAACCAGTGGCAATCATCGATCATAAAGAAAAGAGGTTGCGAAATAAAGTGGTTCCTCTGGTGCGTATACAGTGGAAGCACATGAAGGGATCCGAGTCTACATGGGAGACTGAGAAGGAGATGAGGCATCATTATCCTCATATGTTCGAGGAATAACAGGTTTCGGGGACGAAACCTATATAAGGGGGTGGACTTGTAACACCCGGTTATTTTTAAAAGACAAGATATGAGGAATAAAAAGAAAGAAAGGCAACTAAGTCCAAGTGGAGGGACAAAAAGTGTCCAAAAGGACAAATCTTTGATAAAGTTGGTGTAAAGGTGGGCATGGCCGCCCACCCTCACTTCACATCAACATTTCTTCGGTTTTAGAGAGAGAGAGCAGGGGAAAACTCTCGGCTTGTAGAAGAAGAAGTGAACGAATTCAAGGTAAGAATTAGTGGTTTTTATGTGTTTATGACGGGTTTTATCCCGGTTATGTGTTTATGTGCTTATGTGTTTGTGTATGTGCTCGGGTGTGTGTGTTTGGTGTTGTTTTTTTAGGTGTTTGAACTCATTGCAAGCGGGTTAGAAAGGAAGAAATACCCAAGTTGCACCAAGTCAGTTCTAGACCCTGGTTTTTACTTGTTTTAAACGATCTTTGGGGCTGAAAATGTATTAAAATGATTTTACAAGTTCATGTATGTTTACCCGTGTGCATTGTACATGTTGTATGTTGATTCTTGAATGCTTATAGGTTGTTCATGTTTAAAATAGCCACATTAAGCTTAGAACAGATGGGTTCGATGATTGGGTTGAAAACATACTGGAAACATGTTACACAGAAGGTCCATGCGCCTAGATAAGGCTCATGCGCCTAAAAATGCCTTAGAAGAATTTAAGTGTAATCTATGCACCTAAACAGTAGCCCATGCGCCTAAGATTACCTTAGAAATGTTTAAGTATAGCCCATGCGCCTGAACAGTGGTCCATGCGCCTAGAAATGTTAGCCGGACGATTAAGTGTAAGGCCATGCGCCCATGTGGCTCATGCGCCTAAGTGTCCATGCGTCCGAATATCCCATGCGCCTAAGTGTTCATACGCACCAATAGTGCCCATGCGCCTGAATAGTTCATGCGCCTAAAGTGATAAATGATTAAGTGTTGGCTGATGCGCCTACATAGTGATGAAACGCCCGAACAGGGCTCATGCGCCCAAATAGTTCCCATGCGCCTAAGCACTTAGAAATTTTTACAGAATTTTCTAGGAGTCTGTGCTTTAGGGTTTTGACCAAAATTGACTAAGGGCTTATTAATGATGATGTTTCATGCATGATATGATTATTTATGATTGTTCCTTATTATTGTTATTGCTATTATTGTTATTACTTATAGGTGATTAGATCGGCCTTGTACACAGTACACATAACCCTTTCGAGGGATACAGTTGACCCTTTCAAAAGATATAGTTAACCTTTTCGAGGGATATAGTGACCCTTTCGAGGGATACAGTTGACCCTTTCGAGGGATATAGATGGCCTATCACTCGTTTTCCATCGCGCATATAATTGGGGTATTGTTCAATGGTCCATACAGAAAATGAAAGATAAAGATAAAAGTTTACAGACAAGGCATACAGTAAAGAGAACGAACAGTATCTGTTCAAATAGTTAATGTGTGCTCGCATATACAGTACATAGTTGTTTTTTACAAAAAAGAGTATTTTGATATATAATATATAAAAAGTATTTTATTACTTATAAAAGTAGAACTCACTCAGCAATACTGACTTTTATACATTTTCAGTTGGCAGGTAATTATTACTAAGGATGACACGAAGGTGAAGCTACTCGGCAGGAAAAAACTGACATCCATTCGTATTCTATGTTACTATTGTTTTGTAATACAGTAAAACAGTTCTTTTGTAAACAGATTAACGATGATATATTACTTAACAATAGTGTTCTAAATGAAATGAATAGTTTTTGATAAATTATTTTTGCTGCTTAAAATTGTATAATTATAATATATAGTGTTTTAACTGCTGTGGTTGACCAACTGTGAGGTGTCCAGGAACGGAACCTACACATGCATGTAATTTGCTCTAAAAATATATATGCCAAATGATAACATCCAATAAGAGCACGAAATTAAACCACTTAAAACCGTATATTTATCACTATAACAGCTAAAACTATCAAACACGGGATGACATGATTGATCAATTGTACAATAAACAATCCACCAATTAGTAATAACTTAAAAGAACTAATATACAAGAGTTTAAAAAAATATATATAAAAAAATCTCTATATGTAATGGTCACCACTCACCACCACGTACCAATTATTGCAGAAACATGTTGGCATTATATTGTTCAAGAACAAACGACAATCAGCTTTCAAAACCGTGTAAACTAATTAAGAGACTAAAATAACCGACAAACACCTTACATTAGCTCATTAGAAATCACATTTAGTTTATACAAAGGCCAATAATTGAAATTAGGAACCACATTATCTGACACGTAGCAGACAATCCCATTAATCGAGATTAAGAACCTGTACTAGAGACAAATACCTACCCAAATGAGCTGCAAAACCAGGTTAGGCTGTGTGAATTAGTGAGCAAATGAACAAAAGAAAGCCTCTTATTTCACAAATAATGAATTGTCGTTGGTTACAGATGGAATCATCTCATCTAGGGAAGGGAACTCCTGACCAGAACTTTGTGTTTGGTGAGGTATTACATCACTACTCATCATTAAACTATGAATACTTTAAATCTTTAATACAATCAGCTGTTATAATCATTGCAATGCTTGTAATTACTGACTACCACGTCATACGCCTAAAACTAATGTACTAACTTGTATGCAAAACATAGCAGAACTACATACTTTTGATTAAAATGTGTCACAGAACGATTGTATACATACCACCATCTTCGTTTTTAAGGAAAGGCGGCGTGGAAGAACAAAACCAACTAGCAAGGTGCTACACAGCATACTCATCATCTAGTTCCAGAAAGTGGATGCAAATTAAGGACTTGATCATGATCTTCATTCTTCCGTTACGTATTTATGTAACTTTACCTCAACGTATTTATCTTCAAGAGATTATAAACAAATTTTATTATATAAATAGGCTACAAACGTGTAAGTCATGTGTAGATTATATTTACCTACACACAATTATTGTACACATGAAATTTGTTTGATGGGTTTTATGTACACTTTATACACATCCATATGTATAATGTGTAAGTTTTAAATACTATGATCAACCATATATAATAAAAAAACTAACGATTTAGGTTTGTTCTATTCATTTTCGTAATATATATATATTAGTACCATGTATTGCACCCAACCTATACATATAACAGTCTAAAGACAGCCACAAAAACCAGACCTCTTTGAAAAAAGCAATCTTGAAATGTAGCCTGATTCAAAGCTTAAGTAACATACAGAATGTTTGAAAGTCCAAATGTGTGTAGACTCACCAGATATCGAGTTGAATTGCATCAGTTGTACGTGAGGACCAGCATTCTCAAATGTAACAGGCTGTGAAATGGGAAAAGCATGAATTAATGTCAGAAAATCATTTAAACACCAGAATGAACATCTAGAATACTTCAATAAAAAGTCTTATTATCAAATCCTGAATCTTGTTTGCATAATTAGTTTCACCAAGTACTCGTCTAATGTCATTTCAGTGTTAAAGTTCATGTTTCCGTGGTCAAGTGCATAGATCCCACAAATTCATTTCTCTTCAACCACATAATATATGATATCAAAATCATGTCAATTGGCTTTAAACAGACATAACCTCAATTATTCAGAAGACAGAACCCAACCCTGTGTTCAACTTTGTAAAACTCAAAAACGATATTAACACTACATGGTTAAATGGTAACTGGCTTAGATCTTTAATCGAAAGCATACTACCCGCCTGTGATGCCGACTGACTTGAGAATATGAACCATAGTAGTGTTACTGTTAAACCCCATTAAAAATGTTGGAGTTGGTACAAAAAGTGACATGAATAATATGATGCATCTCGTGACTAATTAAATCAATTAAGCAATCGTCAATCAACATTTAGCTCTCCATTGCTTAAAAATCAATCTGAAGTCCAAAGTCCACCGTCAATTAATTAGCCTCTCAGTTCTGAACATTATAATCATGAAACCCTAAACTCGATGTTGGATGATGAGACTTGGTCAGTGATTACTAGAAGGAAAGCAACATGCAGAATATGAGCGTTGGAGCTAGTGCCAAGAATAAAGGAAGAGCAGCAGATTATTCTTAACAGTTAGTTTTGTTTTTTGTTATTTAAAGAAGCAAGTTTACCTTGCTTAGTCAATAAATCAAAAGTTCTTGTCGAATCTATAGCCTACTGAAAGCAGCAATTATACTTGAATCTTTTGACCTTTTCTTGTTCTGTTTTTGTTTCTTTAACTTCGGTTCTTGCTCTGATAACCAACATTTTGGTATCAGAGCCAAGTTCAATCAAACAGTTTATGCCAAAGTATCTTGTCTTGAATACTATGTCTACCATAGCAACCTCATCAAGTACAGTGAAAGGAGGGGGTTCCTTCACACTCAAATGTCCCATGTTGAACAACAGTAACTACACAACGTGGTCTATAAAGATGGAGGCGATCATGGATGCACAAGCGTTGGGGGAGTCCGTAGAACCACCGGTTGTCATAGTACCAGATGAGAAGAAGAGCAAAATGGCGCGAGACTTTATTTTTCAGTCCATTGCTGAATAAATAATTGATGCAGGTTGCCAAGAAGAAGTCTGCAAAGGAGGTCTAGGAGTCACTAAAACAAGGTTTGTTATGGCAGTTGTGTCCAGAAAGCTCGGCTACGTACGTTGAAATGCGAGTTCGAGTCACTTTGGATGAAGGATGGTGAAACCATCGATATGTATGCTAGGAAACTCTCTACAATGATCTCGATATACAACAGTATATGAGCATCTTGAAGACGAGGAGTTGGTTCGAAAATTGTTTGATACGGTCATTGAGAAATACATACACCTGGTAGCTTTTATGGAACAATACCAAGATGTCGAATGTCGCTTGAAGAAGTTACAGGCTGGTTAAAGGCCTATGAAGACCAATAGGGTACCTTCACCGGTGAGAATGCCTTGTTGTTTACCAAGTCAACGGGATGGGGCAGTCTTACAGGGTCGAGGTGAAAGAGGCCATCGAGCGAAAGAGGAGGCAAGAATGGATCACGAGATCGTGGATCCAGTCGACGCAGAGGTAACCACAAGGGAACGGGTTAGCCCAAGAAGCAAGAAACACTACGCGAAAGCCAAAGGACAAGAGGCACACCATATGTTTTGATTGTTAGTAGTTTGGGCACTATGCATCACAGTGTAAGGCTAGGAAAGACAAAGTGGAAGAGGTGAACCTAACACAGAAGAATGAAAAGAGGATTCACTTTAACCAACTATGTGCGACGAGACACCCACCATGTTTTGCTAAATGAAGAAAGACTCTTTCCGAAGCAATGTAAGGTCCAATCGAAGCAAACAAAGATCTATGGTATCTGGATAACGTCGCTAGTAACCATGTGACATGAATGAAGGATTTGCTTTCAGAACCAAATGAAAG
The DNA here is from genome assembly GCA_025506515.1 of Flaveria trinervia. NCBI lineage: Eukaryota > Viridiplantae > Streptophyta > Magnoliopsida > Asterales > Asteraceae > Flaveria > Flaveria trinervia. Next base: position 24,778,830 of record CM046444.1, read on the forward strand.
AGTAAAAGGTCATGTGAAGTTCCGTCATAGTTCAAAAGTGCAGGTCAAAGGTAAAAGAACCATACTATATGAATGCAAAAATGGAGACTAGCTAGTGGTTTTGGGTGTGTACTTCATTCCAGCATGTCAAGTAATATCCTCAATTTAGGTTAGATAATAGAAGTAAGCTACGTTGCATGGACGCATGAGGAATTTCTAAGAGTTTATGATGACAAGAGTAGGCTGGTTATGAAGAGACAAAGATTTGCAAATACTTTGCATAAGATTTATCTTAAGACAACAAAGGTATGTTTGGCAGCAAATTTGGAAGACGAAGCATGGCTTTAGCATGCCAGGATAGAACACATCAACTTCTAATTATTAGAAGAGATGGCCAAAAGAATTGATCAAAGGGATGCCTCATCTTATTCACCGTCTGAGGGGTGTCTCATGGCCACATAACCAAGACACTGGTTTTCCAATCGAATCATAGTGATAAGCAATGCAGCCTCCGGAGTTGGTACATGCCGACCTTTGAAGTCTGATCACACCACAAACGAGGTAATCATTATTTTCTATTAATAGTTACGATTGTTGTCGGAACATGTGAATTTACTTACTAAGAACAAATGATGAAGCTATAGCAAGCTTCAAGATTTTAAAAGCACCAGTAGAAAAGGAAAGTGGACACAAGCTGAAAACCTTATGAACAGATCACAAGGGCCAAAAATGAAGTAGGAAAACAAATGATCGAACGCTTTACATACGTCATGCCAAAAATGAAGTAGGAAAACAATGAAGTATATATCAATAATTTGAAAAGAAAAATGAATTGGAACAAGGTAAGTCATGCATTAATTGAAGCAATCGCTTATATTAAGAAGATTTTAAAGTTGGTAGGAACGGGGGAGTAATGATAGTATCTAATGGAGCATAAGCTACAGCTAACCAAAAATGAAGTAGGAAAACAAATTGATCGAAGGCTTTACATATGTCTAAATGGTAGCCTACATTACTTATTGCACACATGATCAAATCTTGAATACTTGGTTGGTGTGGTGAGTCGTTTCATGGAAAAACCGAAAGAGAGTCACCTAATGGTGGTGAAGCAAATTTTGAGATATATCAAGGGGTCAATTATTTGTGGCATGATTTTTCATTACTTAAAGAGATAGAGAAGTTGATAGGATACAGTGATGGAGCTTTAAAACTAATCTATGCAACCACAAGGACACCACATGTATTGTATTCTACTAAAAAAATGTGATTACTTTGATGTCTCAAAAGTACCGCACAGTGGCACTTTCCTCTTGTGAGCAAGATAAGTGGTATGAAGCATTGGTAAATAATCTACTAGTTGACAACAAAAGAGCCATAGCATTAATAAGAAATCTAGTATTCCATGGTTGCACTTAGCATATAGATACCAATTACAACTTCATTAATGAATGTATGTAGCGAGGTCTGATCAACGTTGAATATTTGAGTTAAAAAGTGAAGAAAGCGGATATACTCACTAAAGCATTTCCAAGATTGTAATTTGGTGGGATCAAGTGTTTGATTGGTATAGAAGCATAAGTCCACATCAAGGGAGAAAGTTAAATGATAAGGCTTGGCCAATGTTGACCGAGTAAGAAGAAAAGCAACACGTAGAATATGAACATTGGAGTTAGTGCCAAGAATAAATATAGTCAACAAATTTTTCTTAAAAGTTTTTTGGATTGTTTTGGTATTTAGAGAAGCGAGTTTACTTTGTTTAATCAATCAGTCAACAAATTCTTGTAAACCTATAGTCTATTGAAAGCAACAATAATGCTTGAATCTTTCAACCTTTTCTTTTTTCTCTTTTGCTTCTTTAACTTTGGTTTTCCTTTGATAACCAACACTTGAGCCATATGTCAAGGATATCTTTTCTTCAACCCTTTAACCAATTTCCTTTAAATTTAGGAAAGCACATATTATAGCCAATGAGTCCTAGATCAACTAGTTTAAGAGGATGCACCCTATGACTTTCCAAAATGAAGCTCATGGGTTAGAGTCTCACTAGGTGCAATATGCTCTAAGTGGGCCAAGAGTTTTACAACAGTGGGCCTTTGGGTGGTGGGTTTCCCTTGAAATAGTGGGCAAGCCGGGTCACCAGCGTTGTCTGTGTTTGCGGGCGTGGGTGGTCTTTCGCCATGGGTTTACAAGTTGACCGGGCTTAAAATTATTAGTTAGCCGTTTCAAAAAAAGCATATATTATAGACAAAGTACTAAATAAGATAAGCCATTTACGAGCAAACCAATCCAACGACAAGAGAATTGAGAAAACCTTAAAGATGAAAACAAATCTAGCACCAATTAACTGACCTAGAGAAGACAAGTAGACTATGTTGTCAAGGCCCACAAACCAACAATCCAAACTCGACTAGAATGCAATTCGAGATGCCCTTCATAATAAATATACAATTAAAACCAACTAAACATGGAGGGACATATCAACGATTTATTCTTGGGATGGACTTTATACATGACCGCCAATGATGCATTAACCCGTCATGTGGAGATTACTCATATCACAAATTATCATTTATGCAAATACACACTTTGTTCACGAAATCTTGATATCCTTATAACAATCTGATTCAATCTAGGTGGCAACTACACCACTTTGTCCATGACATCTTACTATCCTTTTGATGATCATCAAAGGAGGGCAATTTAAATTCAAATAATAGGAATGTGCATTTTGTTGTTTAATTTGAGTACCCTATCATTTTTGGACATTAAAGCCATATACAATACTTACTAAATCAGAGCCTTCCAAATATGTTTAAATGTAGATGAAATGAGTTGCCCATCATGAGTAGGGATCTCCAGGATTAGCAACTTGGAAAAAAGTAGACTGTAAATTGTTACCAAACTACCAATGTTATCAATGACCACTCAAGCCCTCGCATCAATCTTCGCATGAAAATGCACTCGTTCATATCATCTCTTCACCAAATTTCTTGTATCTGCCTGGTCCATTAAAATCCTTGAATCCATCCTACCTAAATATTGCAAACCTTTGCTAATACTCTCAAGTGATGTTAATAATGCTCCGTTAGTATATCCATATGTGAGTCTTGAAAGGTTTGGAAGCATAATAAGTGACAAAATTCCACGTTATAAACTAAAAAAATATTCAACCATGCAACTCCTTTCCTTATAAGTAAGGGTCATGGATTGATTCAACCAACCTAAGACATCATTTCCTTCATGGGTTGGCATTTTAAACATCTAAACATGACGTCTTCCCTTATCTCTATAGGGTGTATCCTAAACTTGATCAAGAGTATCCGTATGGTACTCTCAATATTCCTTACATTTCCCATGCATAGCATCTGGTATATATCCACCCTTCGAATTTCTTTGTTATGTAAGGCCATTTGTTTGATCACATCTTCATATTCCAACCCTTAAAATTTTCTAAATCACTCATTATGTCTTCTTAAAATACCACTTATCCATTGAGTTCATCCATTAGATTTTTTCTACAATGAATGCTTGAAATAAGCTAATATTGATACTTGAGATCAAATTCAAAACTCATTTTTTCCCTTTAAACATGTTAGAGTTTCATAAGTCTACTTTCTAGATATGCCCTCCCCCAAACATGTCACATTTTACTTACATGCCTACAATAAGTTTTTGTGGTCAAAATAGATGGTTGACACATTAGTATAATATCCCTAGTTCAACTTGGAACCGCTATACATACATTAGTTATAGGTAATGGTTGAGATAAAACTGTTTAGGTTTATGTCTTACAAAATATTATGTTCTTTATTAATAGTCTTACACAAACTATAAGAAGTTGATTCTTATATTTTCAAGATGTTATCTATTGATTAAGTCGTGTTTGTTAACGATAATTAGGAAACTAATGCACAAAATGAGAGCTTGATTAGGTTGTTTACTCGTTATAATTATAAGTATGTATGAATTGGCATGTGACATGTTAGTAAATAAGTCCGGCTTTTCTTCTTCTAGTAAACTTAAGGTTTATTTTACCATAAATAAAGCATGATGCAAATTAATTTGACCACCAACAATGGTAAAGTCCTTTTCTTAGTTAAATTAATTTCATAGATTTTCTCAATTTACCAATCTATGGTTGTAACTAATTGATCATGGACATTATAACATACCCAATCTCTTATCTTAGTGTCAGGTGAAATCTGTTATATTTGATGCTTACATAGTTATAAATTACAATTTCTCTTGAACCTTTTGTAGGTTACATATGCCTTTCCTTTATGTCACGCCTACACCTTGGGAACACCTTCCTTCTTAACGTCAAATAGCCTTGTTATGGTCATCTACGTATGATTTATATGTAAGAGGTTTCTTGGATACGATGGATTAATCAACTCTAAGGCATTAACGATTAAGATGATTAAATATGACATGCATTATACACATATAGTACTTAGAATATCCAGTTCAATGAATTCCTTTATACACTTCAGTGACATCTTATTGGTCCTTTATACACGTTAGTGACAACTTATTAGTCATCCTGTAACTATTTATATCAATCCTAAAGTTCCTAAAATCGCTTTGGTATGTCCTTTAATCCATGCAAAAAAGGATTCATGTGTAAAATAATCATCACTTTTATAAGAATAGCTACAAGCCTACAATCTTATGAGAGTCTATATTTCACCTTTCTATTTCCCAAGGCAGAGAGTCACATACGTTGTAATATCAAACAAAAGTATTTCACTTTGAGCTACAATTAGTACCTTTGTTTTATGTAATTATAGGCATAGTTAAGCCTATCGATTGCACAAATGACACAACATATTTATGCTTCATTAATCATTAGTCACGATATAAATAAGAAATTAACTAGAATTAGTAAAGCACAAATTATATGCAAGACCATGACTTATGCCACAAAATAAGATTAACTAATTAAATCAAAACTGAATGTGTAAAATTTAATTTGATGCAACAACTAAACATAGTTATTTTAGCACAAACATACCAAAAGCAAGGTCCATTCCAATAAGTAATCATCACAATAGTACATACGCCTACAATTGTAATTGCTATCAACAACGCATGTTAAACATATACCTTATTTGATCATTCAGGTGGATTAAGAAAAAGAGTTTATTAAAAGAAGGTAAAGTGCTTCTTCAATCGTCACCAAATTTTAATTTTAAAACACCAAATAAACTAACCAACCTAGGATCAATGGTAGTGACTTGATTGAATATTGGATAATTTTTTACTATAGAGACTAAATTTTCTAGGCAAATCAATGTGATAATCTTAGGTGCATTTTTCAGTGGCTGTATTGCAACTGCAATAAAACAATTGAGTATCCTACCTTAAGAACATGAAATCAACTAAATGTATTAGGGCCATACAATTAGTAACTAGTTAGCAAAGACATAAAGTGTCACCCTCCAATTGAACCCAATCTGATCATAATAATTGACTTTGATCCCTAAACTTTCTACTACACATGAATACACTAGCTAGCCTTAATTCAAACAAGTATAATAGACTGTAAATATATGAAACAATAAATTAGAAACGCAAACACTAATCAGCATACTTATATACTAAGCTGCGTTCAAAGAGAATTCACTAACCCCATAAAATCCTAAGCTGGGATATCAAGCTTTCTCCAGAAGCAGCAGCAATGTATCCCCAAACAGCAAGCCGCACCTGTATAATGAAATTATAACTAACATTCAATTCAAAATCTAATGTATATTTACTCCAAGGATATGGCCAAGTAATATGTCATGTGGCAAAGTAGGAATTAAGCTGAACAGATTTCATAACCCCCAAATAAACTAACCTAAGAAAGCACACACACACACACACACATATGTATATATATATATATATAAACCATCTTACCTGAATTTTTTTCTTTGATTTGATGCATTTCTGATAAGTATGCAAAGCAAAACCTTTAATACGTTTTCTTGCATGTATCTTCCAAAGAAACTACTCTCAATCTTCCTTCCAACCCAATTCAAGAAAGATGTTCTAATTGTCTTTGATATGTAGCGAATAAAACCCAAATTTTATTTATACAATACAACACATCATCTATCTTTATCTGTGTGTTTCAAGTGTGTACCTGCAAAAAGTAAGATACTTTATACGAAAAAACCCTGATCACAAAAGATATCATGCTTAAGCAATTGTTCACTTCCTCTTTTTGACTTAAAATACAGTAAATGTGAAGACATCAGATCTAGAGGATAAAAATGAAAATAAGGGGAGAAAATAATCAAAAACTCAGGCATGTTTTAAGTCCAGTAATTAGAAGAAACCAGAAGAATATATGATAGAGGACAGAAGAAAACCCTAAAAATTAAATCTTGAACTTTTTTTGGGGAAAGTGTATTACAATTAATAATGAGTAATAGGGGATGATGAAGAAGTACCTTGTTAATGATTTCAAGAGAATCCCATTTCGTCCTCTACATCAAAAAGTACAGGTTTTTGGAACTCCAAAGTTGGATTTATATTATTATAATATCAAGAAATGAATTAAGAGGGAAAAGAACAATCATTAGTACAGATCTTGCAATAGGAAAAGAACCTTCAGGTGATGTAATCTGTATATGTTATTTGTACCATCTTCTTCTGTTCTTCATCTAAGAGTTTCCCATTTTGAATCTGTTTAAAGTTGCAAGAAACCAAGCAGAAAAGATATTTAAAATAAAAAGGAGTTAGTGGTGGTGTTGTGGTGTATGTGTCATCAGAAAGTTGCAGCCTTTTGCATTGCGAACAGTAGTGTGGTGGTGGTGTTTGAATGATATCTATAAACAAGTAGCCAAGTGTCCATCTTTTCTGCAACATCCCCAGTTTTCATGCTTCCAGATTCCCATAAATATGTGAACAATATACATAAAATACACACATCCAAGTGATAATATTCCCACACACACATAATAATCAAGATCAACACACTCCATCCATATTCCATATGTATGTGAAAATATACATAAAATACACCCACCCAAGTTATAATACTCCCACAAACAGACATAAAAATAAAGATCAACACACACATAAGATGAACACACAGAAGAAGAAAGAAAGAATGGGGGCTGACAGCAAGAGAAGTGAGCACACGCATAACTCAAACAAGAGTATAGTCCCTCTATACAATTGCCTGCGTGTGCTCACTCTCTTCTGTCAGATCTCAACCAAACTCCCTTTTCTCCTCACCAATTTGCAGCAACAACAACATGACAATAATAATAATAATAATAATCATGAAACACACAAAAGAGAAGAATTGAATCATATCAGCGATCGATCTAAAACACAAATCTTTTGAGTTGACTTTGCAATAAAGAAAATCTTAATCCCAAGAATGACTTGTTTGTGATTCAATTTATAGACAGAAAGATATATAGACGAAGAGTTAACTTTGTAATTGCGTTATTCACCCCACCACCATCATTTCCATCATCTCCACTTGTTGTCTGTCTTTTTTATGTTCTCAAATGATGATTAATCATCAAGACATCATGTGGTGGGGGATCAAGATTAATGGTGGTTTGGGTTTAATCTTGAGATTAGGGTAATTAACTGCAGAAAAGACAGAATGGGACATGAGATTTCTGTGTCGAGAGGGCATTGGTAGGTTAGGGTAATCTGGTTGCGTGTAAGAATCTTATTGGGTGGAGAAGATGGGATTCCCAGTGAGCGTAAGCCGTAGATGTGGTATTGTGATGGGGCCGTATGTGCTGGCGCCGGGAATTGGACTTTGAAAATTCAGCGATGCGTCAATCGAGGGGTTTTACTTTTAAACAACTGCCGTCATGGCGTCATCACCACCCCTTGATATTTCTATTTTTTATATTCCTCTTCCTACCATATTATCATACAAACCAAAGAGAACAAAGTGTCACGCTCCGTCTATAATATATCGTATTTTTTGGATTCCGGACGTATTTACAAGTATCTAGCTAAAACATATTCTGGGTCAAGGAGCAGGGTTAAAATGAAGTATGTAGATCAGCTATAGAATTAATTATATTGAAGTGGCCTAGATCGGTAGATATATATTTTGTACGAAGATTCCACAAATCAACCATACATTTAAGTGTATAGAAACATCTAGATTAGAACCATCTAGAAGCTAGCCAACTAGCAATAATAGGAATGGTCACTCTCATTCATCTAAAAACTCACACAAATCTCGTAATGCTCTTATATAAATCACTTGTAATTTACACTTGTAAACAACACAAAATCCTTGTATTTTGAAGCTTGCAAACATCTACGCATACTAACACAACTTAATACTAACTTTAGATCATAGAGGCTCAACTTAGAAAGGTCTTAAGCTTCACACGAGAGTTAGAAAGACAACTCCGTGACAAAAGATTAGGTTTCAAGTGATTAATTCTAGTGGTGTGCACGGTGCGATTTGATACAGTTAATATCATTTTCAACACCTAAACTGCTAGTTTGGCTAATGCCATTTTAACCACAACCGGCAATTCGGTTCATAGCCGCTTATGGCTAATTTCAGATAATTAACCAATATATTTAACGTGTGCTTTTAAACCAAAATTTTAACGAATAAGTTATTGTTAGACTAGGTTTGAACCAATTTGATAAAAGTGTGCACAACACCCTTCGTTTTTTATGGTCTCGCCAAAACTGAAACCGAAGTCGGGATGTGCGTACCACAATGTGTGCGCGTATTTTGCATTGTTTCTGCTTGTTTATGACGTTCCTTCTATACATAACGAATCAACTATGTAAATATATGTTTATAATATGAATTAAAAAGGTGTATGTATGGAAATCTAGTAAAATCATGAGAAGAATTGTAATTTACTATACACTAATGGCATTCGGTTTGGTGCAGTTAATATGGTTAATTTATACATCAAAACCTAAACCAACCGCTATTAATAGGTTATGCCTTAACCGAATCATCGGTTAATTGTTCGGTTCAATTAATTTGGTTCGGTTTGTGAGGTTATTTTGTTATGGTTCAGTTAAGTCATTTATTTGCTCACCCCTAATTAATTCAACTATGCTAGATAATGATTTGCTTGTCAAGACTATATCAAAAACAAATTAATATATTAGTTTTAGCTATCTTTATTGCGTAAGGTAAGTAAGATTGTCAACCCAGGGAATTTATGAAAAGTGTTTAACAAACAAAACTTGACTAAACTAAAGACACCAACTTTGGATATAAAAATTGTAACTTTGAATGATTTCTAGAATACTAATGCAAAAGCAACGAACTTTGAAACAAATTTACTAATTAGTGGAAATATAATCACTTTCTGGCTTTCAATCTATAAGATCAACAATTAATATGTTTCAATAGGATTTGCACAAATGATACTTCAAGATTTTAATATTTGATTAAAATGATAACAAAGAACAATCTTTTAAGATTCGTTCGTTCATAATATTATCAATTTACCTATATCAAATTGTTTACTAGTCTTATTGAGTTAACGATGCAAATAAACCAAAAATAGGTAGTCAAGTACATAACTTAATTTATAAAAAAACCGTTTAAATCAATTAGAAATTAAGTGCGTTCAACAAGTCAATGTTGATCATAAAACCCTAATAAAGACATAACAATAGTCTTTCTTAACAAGAATAATTCACTTGAAAATGATCACAAAGCTAACTAGCCGCACATCGTCTTCATTATGCCTTCAATCTTGAATTGAAGAATGTTTGTGGATGATTTGGGAGCCTTGGAAGACCAAAAATCACCTAAAGTTTATCGGGAGCCTTGGAAGACCAAAAATCACCTAAAGTTTATCAATTTTCTTCTGAAAGAAGTTCCCCTTCGAAAACCCTATTTAGATAATTAATTAGACTCAAAATTTGTCAAAGCCCGATGCTAAAATTGCCACCGACACATCATACGCCCAACTGGCATATGATACGCTACCTCATCATGCCTAACCTTCTGAACTTTTTGTCTAATGCTCCCACAAATACACAACCATAACGTCGCCCGGTGTATTATACGTCCATACCCGACGTATGATATGCTAGTATATTTCAAGTTGTGTCTTTTTGTAATTTTTGATATTTACCATTTTAGTTTTTATAGTTCCATGTTTTGTTTCTTTTGCTTTCACTTAAGCTCGTTTTAGGCTTCAAACACCTATGAACAAACCACAAAAATGTAACTAATTTCATAATAACAATGATGCAACATCATGTATTTGGATCAATTAAACACTGAATTATTATCACGCGATCACATCCCCACACTTATTCTTTTTTTGTCCCTAAGCAAAAGCTTTTAAGTAACTTTCAAACTTTATCATCAAACACATTCCCCAATCCCTTACTAATTCTCAGTTCTGGTTCAAGGTTATACCCAAATTCACATATGTTTTTGAACATATTTGTCAATTTTGTTTTTTCAAACAAAATCATGTCACGTTAAATCTAAATTCACCTAACCAGGCCTAATAGGCCTTCACATTTTACCCATGCATATAATCACATTTTCTCGCAATACACCTAAAGTATACATAAATCAAAAGAACTTTTATGGGTTTCATTAGGCTTAAGTTAAGGGTAGGAAATTAGGGATAAAAATGGCTAAAAAGTAATGAAATCCAAAATTTGGGTAAGGTTACGTTCTTTGAAGGTCTATTATTGATATCAATGTATTTTGCATTATGTGACAAACATTGACCCATATTTTATGATTTTTTTTTACTCTTTTAAGGCACATCAATATTGGCCCTCTTTTAATTTCTCAGTTTTTTGAACAACATTATCTTTTTCAACCTATATTTTCAAATAATTTGAAAATGTAATTATCGGCTTACTAAATAATGAGGCTTGGAACTATGGCCATTTTTTAGAACATAATCACCTAACCAATTTGGATTTGATCAAAAATAAAACTAGAACAATAAAAGGCTTTATAGTTCACTTCTTTTCATCATATATATATATCATTGGGTAAGATATAGAAAATAAAAATAAAAAGTCTTATTCAACTCTTAAGATTAAATCTTAATGCCTTTTTCATCTTTATGCATAATTTGATATTTTGCTAGAAACATTCCATAAGAATTAGCGTTTTAACTTTGAGAATTTGATGTAACTTATGCATGAAAGGTCCACCTTCTAGCTTATTACCATTGGTTATAAATCTAAAGTCTTTGTTTTTCTTAAAACATCAAAATGAATCTAACCATGACCAAAAACTAAAATCCATGCTTTAGTAGGTGAATAGTTAATTGTATGTATTTAAAAAAATCAATCTTTATACATTTTCAAGCGTGCTTGGGACTTCTTTTTTCAAAAAAAATTAAAAAATTTTAATTTCTCATATTTGGAACTTTTTTATTCGATTTCCCAATGCATTTTGTTTTACTTCTCTCGTCCCCATACTTAGGATACATTGTCCCTGATGTATGCTTTTTCTTAAACAAAACTAAAAATTATGAGTATCAGGTTCTTGGTTAAGATTCGGCCACAAACTGAAAGAATGAATTCCTTCAACCTAAATGAGAACAATTACTATAACTGCTACTAACTAAATAAACCAAATCACACTTGAACACCAAATAAACAATATAAACAAGATAAGGAAGGGGTATATGGACTGATCATAAGTATTAGTGAAAACCTTCATCATTTGTGTCTCCTCACACTTAAGTGCTTGCGTTTGGTGCATGATTGAACTAACAAAACAAAACAAAGCACACACAAACTAATAAAAGAAGTAAAACTTTTTTGTAGGAATCACGGTCTCATTTAACGTATGCAACAAGCCTTTAAGCCCCTTTTTAGACCCAAGTGGATGAGTTGTAGTCGTGTAAGGGTGGACATTGTTGGATAACCGAGACCTAGGTGGTATTTTCCAACCCGACCCAATACCCAATTTGATGTAAAGTTAGGTATTGATACCATGACCTGTATAACATATTTGGGAATCGACCTTTAACAATGTCGGGTAGTCGGTAGAAGGTCATCTACTCGATTCCGTATTTCATAAAGTACATGAATATATAAATTAAATCATAATCACATCAAAACAAATATTAATCTTAAATTGCATAAAAAAGTCAAACAAACATCCCAACAATTATCCATCAAAATATAAATTCCAATGCAAACGTCTTAATAATCATAACAATGAAATAATAGCTTATGACAAAAAATATCAAAAACCAACCTAATATTTATAATAAAATTTCTAAAACTTCGTCTTCATTCATTCCTTCATATGCACCCACAACCACCATTAATCTTTATCAACATTTGTGTTACTTGGTTCCAAGTTATTAAAAATTTCTACAAAGAATAATATACAATTATTAATAAGGTTACATAAACGAACTATGTAAAAATTAAATTGTATATTAGCTTACGTGATCCAAGGTCATCAAATGTTGTCCAATCCTCATCATAATTGATTTCATTACTTGACTTACGAATCCAGTTCTATGAACATATGAGTGCTTCGACAACCGGAGGGGAAAGAGAACTTCTGTGTGTTTTCACAACTCGTCCACCTATACTAAAAGCCAACTCGGAAGCTACACTCGAAACTTGAATGGCTAAAGAATCTAAAAATATAATACAAAAATTTAGACATACCTTTAGCCATTTTTACTATATTGAATATTTTGAAGAAAACCTTTTCATCATTGTAGAATATCAAATCTCCGATAATCAGCCTCTTCCTTATCTTTAAGATACCTTTGAAGTTTCGACTTAACATTGTACATTGTAAAACCATAATCCGAATTGAAGTCACTTAAAATTATTATCTTCGTTATTTCCTTGTGATGAAAGATCAATGTTTCTTTTTCTAACGTCAATAGAACTTCAAGTTTCATTGCTAGCTTATAAAAATCAAATACTATCTCCAATTCGCCAATGATAGATTTAACTATCACGTCAACGTTTTTCTTTAAGTCATATTTCGTTTTACCCTCATTTTTTAGTCGTAAATATTCTGTTATAACCAAATACAATGACACGAACTTTCCAAAGAGGATCTAGAATAGTTGTGAAGTACAGAAGCTTATTAACATTTTTATCATTCATCCAATACTTATCAAAATTCACTTGCGTAGTACTTGTCATTTGCATATTTACCAAGTCATTTGAACCCTTTAATATTCGTAAATGCTTATCAATATGCATTAATTCAGTGAAGAATTGATTTGCAACCACTTGTTTCACACATGTTTATGTTAAAATTAATGATATTTGAGATATTAAAATGAAAACTAAAATTAATACTTGAAAGATAAATTATAAATTTTAAAAAAAATACTTGTGTCGACGCAGAAGCATTTTTGGTTTTATGCTTAAATAATTCTAAAAATTTTGCCATATGTCTCGCGTAATACCAGTCTGTAATTATAGGAACATCAACACCTAATTCTTTCGAATAGTTGGGATCTATGAAATCATATGCTTCAAAATCCTTTTAAAACTTCTCTGTAGTATCCAACATCTCATACGTCAAGTTCCATCTAGTAGACACATCCAAAAATAACATTGCCTTACTTTCAATCTTCAGTTCCTTCACATAATTTTTGAAGGCATCTATTCTTTTGGAAGGAAGTCTAATGTATCGTATGGTATTTCTTGTACGATCAATTGATGATTCTTGATAATTTAGTCCATCCTTCGCAACCAAATTTATTTTGTGTGCCATACAATATATATGTAAGTATCTCCCGTCACATAAAACATTTGGTGATATGGATTTAAGAATTGATATGGTTGTATCATTAGAATAGGAATTATATGTAGTAATTGTAAGAACATGTTTAATATTCCATTCTTTTAGACACTGAAGTATGACTCGAGCGATATCCTCCCCCTTATGGCTATAAATTTGCCTGAAATTTAATATCCTTTTGTGTAAGACCCGATCGTTATCGATAAAGTGTGTTGTGACAGAGATGTAGTTGATATGCTAGATTGATGTCCACGTGTTAGTGGTTAGACACACCCTCGGCTTGCTCTTGTAAAAAAAGACTTAAGCTTCCCTTTCTCCTCTCAAAATATGTATGCACAATCCCTTGTAACTGTAAACCTACTAGGAATCTTAAAATTAGAACAAATGGTTTCCATAAGCCTTTTAAATCTCTTATGCTCTATAGTTGCAAAATTCCCTTTCTAGTTTTTTCCCGCTAAATTTTCATATTTTTACTTCAATACTCCACTCGTGTCATCATTATTATTTTTAAAACATAGATTGATTTGATTTTTTAACTGATTTGGATGTTTTATGCATGACTTGATATGTCGTTTCATTCAAGATGTTCCATTTATATATGGGTCTGCAGTTAATACAATAAGACAATGCTTACATATGCTTTTTAATTCCCCTTATCGTCTACAAACTTCTCAAAATCAATCCATACCTTAGAACCCCCTTTCTTAGTAGAACCACATGTCGTGTTACTTTCGTTAATTTATTTTGCTTCTTTTGATCAAGTCGGTTCTTCCTTTTCTCACCATGAGACTTATCGCTCGATAAGTTTTGCACATTGTCAGGATCCATCTAAGTAATGTAATATTCAATAAAAAATATATAAAATAAATAAGATAAATTAAGCGGTGAAGATCATCATGACAAAAACATATTTCAAAGAAAAATGGTTGGTTTGGGAGAAAACATATTATTAAAAAAACTTACTAGCTATTATAAGAAATACTAAATAAGATAGACTAAATGGTAGTTCGAGTCCTTAAGTTTGTTGTTGTTGTAAGCATAATGAGAATACCATGATCAATTTATCACTAAGAATACTATAATCAATTAAGAAACACAGATTTATAATCTAACACAATAATATCATAACAAATATGTTGTCATGTGACTCCTTTGATTAAACAAATTAAAGTTTATCAATTGACTACATCTTTGACTTCATTTCATGATAAAAACATAATATTATTTATTAACATCATAATTAATAATTTTATAACAACATGATTAATTACTATTTGATAGAATTTTGCAGTTTTTTAAGGATAATTGGAACCAAAAGATTTGTGGCTGTTTGAAGAATAATGAAGTATCACTTTTATGGCAAAGGCAAAAAGATATAGCTTTTGAAAAACTCACCTAATAAAGCTACTGATGGACGAGTTTTGAAGATAGTTGATTGTCTTCGACCAATTAACAATGCATAATGCACATGTTTTGACTTTTGATCGAAAGAAATATTATACAATGTATCAAAACTGATATAATATATAGCAATGTAATATACAACAATAATATACAAATTGTGTTTTTAGGTTTTTGATCGAGAAACCTTCTACCGCCAATACATTCCTATATTTTATAGGTTTGTTATATATTAAATTATTTTAGGATTAGTCCAATGTTGGTTAACCGATATCTTTTCCCAATACCGACCCAATCCCGACTTTATTAAAAAATAGGTATCGAGTACCTACACTGCGTTGTAATATCGGTTTGGTAACTGACACTTTATCGGGTCGGTTGTTGGTAATAGTCGGTATTTCTGGATAGTTGCTCACCCTATTCTCGTGATGGGTTTTAGTAGACATACCCATAAATTTCTCAGGTTGCCTCCCACAAGCACTAAGTTTTAGGTCTTCGGTCAAACCATACATGTAACCAATTATGATGGTCATATTGGGTGTTATTCTACAAGTTTCTGCTCAAAGAACTGCTTCTCATGGCTTGATAGATCTTCTTGTTCCCTTTACCTAATCTTTGAATTCTCCTGATCCAACGGTTTACCCATCTTAACCTTCTGTCTCGGATTTTCCTTCCTTAATGGCTCCACCTTCAAGCTCAAACCTGTTAGGATCAAAACCATTCTCCTTGGTGATGCCCTCGCTTACATGTAAAATATGAGGAGTAGCACACCGCTAGTAGCAACTGTTACAAAACAATCATCATTAACTACATATGTAATTCATTATGAAAACACATTAAAGTACAAATTACGATTTTTAAATGTCATGTCGATGATTCCACCTCGGCAATTGATTTAATTTTAGCTATTACTAAGGATGATCGTCCTAAATTTAATGTTGGTTACTCATTTGTCCCGACTTGAATGGGAATGATTGGCTCGTCCCTTCCTTCTTCTTTATCAACTTTCTTATCGTTACTTGTAACAACTTAAGGAGGAGAGGTTCAATCATAATCAATACATTTAGATTTAGGAATGACACTAACTGAATTTATGTGCACATTTTTTGAACTTGAGGCTTGATGTTAAGGGTTTTTTGTTATATTACTTGGGAGTTTTCCAATTCTTTACTTGATAGTTGTCCAGCTAATTGTCCCAATTGCTTATAATGGCCTTGTTAGTCTTTTCTTGCATCTCTTTGAATTGCTTGAACTCCTTCATATCCTTGGAAAGGTTTTGAATCACCGCAAGGATTGCATTATCATTACCATTGCTAGTGAAAGCACCTTGTTGATGTTGTTAATTCTTTTATTGATATTGACTTCCTTGATGGTAATTCCCTTGATTGTAATTGTTTCTTTGGTACCCACCTTGATTGTATCCTTGTTGTCGAACCTTGATATTGGTTGCTTCTGTGATCTGGACCTGAAAAGTAGGGTTCAATTGGTTAGTAGGGTTATCGTATGTAAGGTTTGGATGATTTCTAAGACCGAGATATTAGGTGTTAGAATTCATATAATAAGTTGACCTTTCTCCTTGGCCTGGTAATTGATGTTTACTCTTCCCCAAATTCAAGTAGCATATAACTGATGTATGGTCAATGTCATTACACATGTCACGCATTTCATATTCACTAGATACGTTCACCACTCCACTCTTCCTAACTTTAAGGCTCGCAATTTCTCATTCTAAGGCTGCAATTGTATCCACGGAAACCTAATTAGTTACAATCTTCAAACCTGAACCCCTCAACCTTTTGCTCGATTATGCATGCTTCTTGGAGATTGTACTTATCCTTTCTATTATATCCCAATCATCATCTTCATGATTCAAGGTAAACGTTCCTTAACTTATGGAATTTACATCACTTGTATCTTCTGCTGGTAATCTATCATTGAAAGCTTAAATCAACTCCCACTTAGCTATGCCATGATAATCAAGCACATAGTTTTACTTTTTAGAAAACCATTTAAATCAACCAAAACTTAATTGCATTCAAAAATTCGATGTTCGTCACAAAACCCTAATAAAAACATACCAATAGTCTTTGTTAACAAAAATGATTCACCCGGAAACAATTACAAAGTGAACTAGCCACACATTGTCTTCATTATGCATTCGATCTTGAATTGTAGAATGTTTGTAGATGATTTGAGGAGCCTATGAACACCAAAAATCACCAAAAGTTCATCGGTTTTTGTATGGAATAAGTTTCCCTTCGAAAACCTTATTTAGATATTAAATAGAATCAAAATCCCTCAAAATCCGATGCTTAAGCTACCACCTACAAATCATACACCCAACCGGTATATGATGCATTACCTCATATGCTTAACCTTTTGAACTTTTTATCAAATATGCCCATACCTGGCATATGATACGTCGTACACTTCAAATTGTGTCTTTTTGTAACTTTTGATATTTACTACTTTAGTTTTTGTAGTTTCATGTTTCGATTCTTTTGCTTCCAATTAAGCTCGTTTAAGCTTCATACACCTATGAATAAAACACAAACAAAGTAAACAAATTCCATAATAACAATTATGAAAAAGCACATATTTGAAGCAATTAAACACTAAACTATTACCACACGATCATATGGTCCGGTTGTAATGTGGGTTGTGGGTCTATGTAGGTAAATCAAGAACACTGCTGCATCCTAAGTAGCTTCGAGCTAGAAGAAAAATTAGGTTCACGAACCCATGAATAAAGTTGTTACTTTTATGAAGATTAATATTACTTTTATGCAGCAATTGATTTTTTCAAAAGAATATATTAAATCTTTCTTCACATTAAATATACTCTATATAATAGAACAAACTTAGCTACATCAAAGTTTGATGGTTATATATTTTGACCACAAATGCTTTCTTTATTTACATAATATTATCTTTTTTGCTTATATCAATTACCTTTAGCAATAAAATACATTATTTTCATATTACAGTAAGCAATAAATAATATATTATTACAAAAGAAGTGAATATTATAGTTTTTTGTTTCATTACAAATTTTTAAATAATTTCATTTTTTTGCCATAAATTTGTCTTTCAACATTTGCTTTTTTAATCTAAATTTTTAGGTTTTTTATTAACATTATGTTTATTGTTACATATGTGTTTGTATTTGGGTTTCTTGATATCCGCTTTTACAATGGAGTACACTTTCAGATTTTACAATGCAGTGATAGTCACATTTATGATGAAATGCAACTGTTATGATAGAATACATCTTTAGATTTATAACAAAGTGATACTCACTTTTATGATGGTTTAGGATTTTATAGTACATTGATGACCGTCACAATATTTTCTTTATATTTGCGTTATGATATTCAAGATCGTGCCATCGTTGATGACCCGGGCTCAAGGTTGCGACCAACCCAAACTTTTGACTTTTATTCATTCTTTTGGGATATTTTAAGTGTGTAAAGGATGTTATGATGTGGGTTTGCAGTCAGGTTTCTTGATGTCCTAGGTTTTATGTCGAAATTACTGCCTTTACAATGTGTTTTGATGTCATATTTGGACCATGAGAGAAATCCTGACGCAACACTCATGTGACACCCTACATAAATCCCATATCAACCATGGACATGAGAGATTTCTCGTTCATAAGGAATGTCATGACTCTAACATCAACAACGCGTTTTGAGTACATTGGCTATGGATGAGAGGAGAACTTCATAGTTAAGCGTGCTCAGGTGGGAGGAATCTAGGGATGGGTGACCTCCTTGGGAAGTTTTCACCCGGCAACTAAAAGAAAATCCATGAGCTCCTCGTGGGCAAAGCAGACAATATTGTGGGTGTGAGGGATCGGGTGTTACAAAATGGTATCAGAGCCACTCATGTGCCGTTTAGGATGTGGGACATACCTCACCGAGGATGGTGACTTCTCGGGCTTATCAAGGATGATGAGTCCAAAGGTGGGGTGTTTGTGACACCCTATATAAATCCCACATTGATGTGGATAAGAGAGATTCCCGGTTCATAAGGAATGTTCTGCCTGTAACATCAACAACGTGTTTTGGGCGCATTGACTGTGGATGAGAGAGAACTCCACAGTTAAGCGTGCTTAGGTGGGAGCAATCTAGGATGGGTGACCTACCTGGGAAGTTTTCACCCGAGCAATCAAAAACAAATCCATGACCTACTTGGGCGTATGGGCACCTTTCAGTCGCATGACCTCTCATACGATTGAACACGATGCAAATGGATAATATGAGAATGAGCACCTATGCGAATGAACCAATGCGGATGAATACTTGTGCGAATGGACCTAATGCGGATGGAACTAGGCGTATGGGCCTTAGTCGCATGACTCCCCATGCGAATGACCCTCAGTCGCATGACTGGATGGCGTATGAGCTCCAGTCGCACGACTCACATGTGAATGAACCTCAATCGCACGACTGGCATGTGTGTGGACTTCAGTCGCACGACTCGCATGCCATTCGGTCGCATAGCCCTAACTGTGCAGAATGCAGATTCCTCCCGAACCCAATCTACCATTTTCGACCTCCAAGCTCTTCCAAACCTCTTCTAAGCCCAAATCAACCATCCTAAACCTTAGGAATGCATACCACAACACCATTCAAGCACACACAAGCCCGAAATCATACATCACTCGCAACATACACAAACACATACACACGGGTCAAACACATACACATTTCAAAAACAGGTTTCAGATGTGTTCTAACCCCAAAATCATTAAAAAACATGCAAAAGAGGGGTCCTAGAACTAACACAAGCAACACTGTCGAGTAGAGTTTCGATTCAACCCGCTACACTTTGATTTCCACGCTCGAATCCACCCGAACCAAGTTTTCTTCCTTTTTCATCTTCTCCTCTCCCTTTGGCTGATTTTTCACAAGTGTGGGGAGACGGTGAGGGCTGCTCTCTCCCTTTAAATACCCCCACTCACCCAATTTTCTCTCGTTGGCGAGTTTGGTCCCTCGACTTTGGACTTTATTTCTTTTTCTTCTTTCGTCGGCTTCAAAGAAAATATCCGGGCGTTACACCACATATGTATTTGTTTAACTTCCAAACTAAGTTTTCTTAACCTTTAGGTTTGAAACCTTTAGGTTGGTTCATAAACACATTCTCATGTAAGTCACCATTAAGGAAAACAATTTTATCGTCTATTTGATGCAACTCTAAACGAAAGTGAGCTACTGATGCCATAACGATCCTTAAGATCTCCTTCTATGAAATAGGTGAGAAGGTTTCCTGATAATTGTATCCTTTTTGCAGTATAGTGTGTATCAACCAATCATTCTTTAAAGCATTTAATATAACCATTCATGTCTAAGTTGGTTTTGAAAACCAATTTACATCCTATGAATTTTACACCCTTGGGTAATTCAACCAATTCCCAAAGGAAATTCTTATACATGGAATCAAGCTCATAGTTCGTAGATCTATTACATTCAAACAATTGATCCCTAGTAATGGCTTCATTATAGGAGGTTGGGTTGTTACACTTTCTTAAATCCATATCAGCTTCTTTAAGGTAGGTTACATGATTATCAAAATTAGTAGGTATTCTAGACCGTGATGACCTTATTTGCTGATTTTCATGTCTAGTAGTTTCATTAGTTATTTGAGGGACTTGCTCTTATATGTTTGATCTTGCCTCGTTTATAAGGATATGTGGAGCAACAAGAAATTCTGAGGAAACAAGAGATAATGGTGCAATGTCACTTAATGATACATCGTCATGTACAAAAGGTGTAAAAAGAGGTATGTATAGAGAGCTCATCCCCTCTTCTCTTTCATTTCTTGTAAGTTAATGTCTTGATGTACACTACTCCTACTAACCTTATAATCCTTTAGAACACAACATGAAGAGTTTCCACGATACGAGTAGTACGAGAAAGGCAATAGAATTTATATCCTTTTAAATGGTCAGGATATCATATAAAGAAACAACTGATTGTCCATGTTAAGTTTTCTTAGGATTATAAAGCTTAGCTTTGGCTGGACAACCTCATACTTTCATATATCTTAAGCTAGGTTTCCTTCCTGTCCAAATCTTAAAAGGAGTTTTAGGCTCAGAGTTAGAAGGAACTCTATTAATATATGAATAGCTGTCTTTAAGGCCTTTCTCCATAAGAACTCATGTAAAGAGGAGTTCGCTAACATACTTCTAACCATGTCCAACAGGAAACGATTTCTTCTCTTAGCAATATCGTTCTGCTAAGGAGTACCCGACATGGTAATTTAGTTTACAATCTTGTATTCTTTACAAAAGTTAAAGAAAGGACAAGAAGACTTACCAAAATTAGTATGTCTACATTAATACTCACCACCTCTATGTGATCTCACTACCTTTATTTTTACAATTGAGTTGATTTTCAACATCAGCCTTAAAGGTTTTAAACATGTCAAGTGTTTTTGATTTATCCTTAATTAAGTACTAGTACACGTAACATGATTGATTATCTATATAAGTGATAAATGATTTATGTCCTTATATTCCAATAGGATAAGGTCCACTAATATCAATGTGTATGACTTGTAATAAGTAGGAACTTCTAGTGGCATCTTTTCTAGATCCATTATCCATATGTTTTAACATATACTTTAAAATTATAGAAATCAAGATTGGTAATACTTCATCTTTCACGAGTCTTAACATGCGATCTCGCGAGATGTGGCCTAAACATTGATGCCATAACATAGATGATGTTTTAAAATCTCATTTTTGTTTGTTAATGTTTTCATTCACACTACATGATAATAATGATTCTAAAAATTGATCATCTAGTTCTAACTTATAGAGATTTCTATCCAAATAATCATAACCACAGACATAAGATTTTAAAGTAATAGTGACTTTGCCATGACTATGCAAAACTTCATAATCATTGTCTAAATTTGGTACATATACCAACTTCTGAGTTATCCTTGATACATATAATATATCATACAGTTTAATACTATGACTAGTTTTTATTATTAATTGCATGTTTCTGATGGCCTTAACATTAAGTCCGTCACCATCTCCCGTCCTAATTGTACTTTGGTTACTTTCCAGCTTTCGGATTGAAAGAAACCTCTTTCTTAGCCGGCCAATCCTTGAACTTAGGGCAATCCTATTATGTATGCCCCCTTATTATGGTAGCATTTGCAGGGAGATTGTCCAAATAGGTATTTAAGCTGGAAGCTACACTTGTACCAACCTTATAGACTTTGAAGCTTTCTCCTTAAAATATTTCCTTACTCTTTATTGGTTTAGTGACATCAGGTTTTCCTAACTTCAAGCATTCTTCGTCCTGCACACACATTGTTATTATCTCACCAATTAACCATTCTTTTGGGTGTTATAGTTGATCTTAAAATCATCAAAACATGCAAGAAGAGAAATCATAATGAAGTGTACTAGAAAAACCATCATTGATTTTCATGTCTAAGCTCTTGAGTTTATGAGCCATATCATTCGTCATCACTATATGCTCACCATTAAACCCATCATACATTGTAGTGACCATCTTTAAAACTAGAGTGCTTACATGTTCTTTAGAAGATCCTTTCACTATTCTTCCACAAAATTAATATAATTTTTAGCATTTTCTGAATTACGTACCGCTCCCTTAATTGCAACCGGATAGAGTTCTTGATTACCATGGGAGACATTCGGTTAAATCCCTTATACTTTTCATACTCTTGTTCCTGATTTGTTGTGCTTTCAGTAGTAAGAGCTGGAGGAGCGTGATGCCTTAGAGCATAATCAAGATCCAACATACCAAGAGTAAGTTTAACTGAGTCCCTTCATGAGATCAGCTCCATTCAGAACTTCAATTCCGAAGTTGGGGTGATAGTGGATGCTAAATTGAGATAAATAGAAGTAGAAGAACTGAATGAGTTATATTATGGTGTAATTTGAAAAAAAGTAGACATAATTAACACGTTGAAGATGAGACTACTATAACACAAAAATAATAGGTTAAAAGTAAAGTTCTGTTTGAGCATTGGCTTCGTATTGACTATGACCAAAATCAAATGTTATGAACAAAGAAAAGTTTCTACTTGAACAGTGGCTTCGTGTTGGCTATGACCAACATTTAAGTATTATGAATATAAGTATACTAAGGCATATAAATATGATACATCACCTTTGGTTATAAGTGTAATATTTATGAAAATTTAGCATATATCCATTATGTGTATCATCAGACAACTAACCTTTGAGTTTATTATTTGAGAATACACATAATTATATAACATGGTAACATGAAACTTCAATGTCAAACCTAATAATATACCGTTGGGATTAATCACTTAATATTTCATTGAAGTTATCATCATTTATTTCTTTGTTAAAAATATTTTAAGACATAAGGTTGTAAAAAATGATTGCAAGTTTGATTTTATTTGTAAATATGAAACATCACTACATTATATGTTTCTATGAACAAAAATCATAACCTAAAAAAATGTTTGCAAGTTTGAAGTAATTTAAAAATTGATTAACTATGGAATTCGATTTTAAATTCATAAAATCACTAACTTTAGTAATAGTTCACATAAATAATAACATAAAATACTAATGTCTTCTTAGTTTATACATTACTAGTTTATTACTTCGTGTAATACACGAATTGAATAAATAAAATATTAAATAATTAGTACTAATATATTATGAGTTATAAAAGCTTTGTTTTTAGTAGAATTGGATTTTCTTTCAAAATGGGATCGCGGTACAACTTGTTGCTCATCTACTTGTCATTTTATTGTAAACGCTTTATATGAAATGAATGAAAACAAGGTTACTTATTTGTCAAAATAAATTATAAAACCATATTTGAATATAAAATATGATTATAATTACATATAAATAGTTACTTTAAGTAAATAAACAATAATGTGTTTTTCTTAAACTTTTGTTTTAAACATTATGGTTTTTAAATATTTTGTTTTAAGAAAATGATTTTTTAAAAGTTTGTTATATTTTGTATTTTATAAAACTATTATTTTTAAAAAGTGTGTTTCAAATAAAAATTGGGTTTTAATTTAAGAGAAATGTTTAAATACAAAATCCTTTAAAACTAAAAAATGTAAGAAAGATTAAGATGTTGACACATGTCATTTTAATCGGTATTAGTTTCGGTGTAAAATTGGTAATGCACCCACTTCTCAACTTTCATCTTTTTTCAAACAATCATAACTTTTACAAACGATATTATTTTCTTAAAAGTAGTACCATAAAAATGAATATTTTTTATCTTTAAGATGTGTATAGTGTTGATATATGAAAACAAAGTTTTTTCTTTCATGTTTTTAACTCATTGTGTAATTTTATGAATGGATCAGGATTACACATTTATATAATAAGTAATACACAATAAACTTAAAACATAACAGGTTTACCTTTTTTATTATTGTATTATTTGAAAATCATCATTTTAAAAAATACAATGGTCAACAGTAGACATAATGGGTAACACAATGACAACGCTATACTCGATGATTAGAAATAAACACAATGAGCTACTTGATGAATATTACACATTGACATGATTAGATTTATATAATGAATTTAGAAACATAAAAAAGTTATATTTTCAGCATTGTATTATTTGAAAATTATGATTATAAAACACACTTCATAACACAATAGTCAACACTAGATACAATGAGTAATATAATGACCAACACTAGACTCGATAATGAGCTGCTTGACGAGTATTACACAATGACCTTATCAGAATTACACAATGAACCGAAAAACACGTAAAAAATTACATTTTAAGCATTGTGTTATTCGAAAATCACCATTTTAAAAATAGGCAAAATGATGTTTTTAATATTTGACATAGTGAGTAACATAATAATTAGCACTAAACTTGATGATTAGCAATAGAGAAAATGATGTTTTTGATGAGAATTACACAATGACCTAATGATGATTACAAAACGTACTAAAAAACATACAAAAATTCCATTTTTAGCATTGTGTTATATGAAAATAAACATTTTTAACAACTACAATTCATAATAAAATGGTTAACATTAGGCACAATGATATGATAATATTACATAATGACCTGATATTACATAATGAGTTGATAAATATTACACGATGTGTTGAAATAACATGGAAAAAACTTTATTTTTATGTATCAAAATTATAAGCATTTTAAAGATTAAAAATCGCTTGCTTTATGGTGTAAATCTTTTAAAAAAATAATATTGTATGTAAAAGTTACAAGCGTTTAAAAAAAGTGGAACTTAAAAATATGGCAATACTACAATACCCTTTATCTATCATTTAAAGTTTTAATTATTTATCCTTATGCTATTGAATTATTTTAACTCTTAGAACTAATATCTAATGTATAATAATCCTTCTCAACCTTTTTAGTTTTTCCTCCCTTTTTACAATAAGTATATCCTTAATCTAATCATACATTTTTTATGATATGAGTAATAGTATTAGTAAGTAATGTTATTGAAGGATCAGTTTTTGTCACTTAACACTTGATAATAATATAATAAGTAGCAAAAAACACAAAGAAATAATTTTCAAGTTACTTGCATATATTACTTCTTAACTCAAAGTATTACAAGACTCTTACAAGCATGTTACATGAGTTACAATGAGAAATTATATATACTACTACCTACAACCAGATATACTTTGATACCAATTGGAAACCTATTACTAAAGCATATACTACAATACTAAAGTTAAGGTATTTTAGATAAAGTATCATCTAAGATATGGTAGTCATGACATGTCTATGACTTACCTTTTGTCACTAACTAAAGTTGGCAACTGTACTAACTGATAAAGGTGAATAGTGGAATAAAGTATGGTTAACTACATGGCTTTTGAGAAAACGCCATGCAGTATCTCAGAGGTCTGCAGTGGAGTGTCACGAAGACCATACTTATGTCCACTGGTTCATAGTAGTGTTTTCCGAAGGTTACCGAAGCCACTTATACTACGGGAGAGGCTACTTCTTCCGAGGCTTGAGGACTTCTTCTTTTCTTCATACTCCAGAAGTTGACTTCTAATCTTTTCTTCTAAGTCTTGATCTTTGGAAGTGAACACTTTATCTTCGGATGTAGAGTTTATCTTCGGAAGTTAATCTTGCACTTTGTCTTCGGAAGAACTCTTTTTCCTTCGGAAGCTTCACACTTAGCTTCAGAAGTCCTTTATTAGTTGTATAAAAATAGTCTAAGTGATTTGGTTTTGGTTGCACCAACCTTCTTCTTGATCCAATAGTTATTATTATTATAAATAAACAGAGAGAAATAAGAAAATTAGTATGACAGGGCTTACAGTTGTGTCACGTCTCATCTTAGTTTTTATTTATTACAGACGAACAAACGGACGGACGGACGGACATACATGCAGACTAGAAACCCATTCATTAAATGTATTATAATTAGTAATAAATATATAGAGTTACAGTATGATATTTTAATATAAGATATGAGTAAAATTATATATACATGATAACTCAAGAAATAAAACAATTATACTATTTATTACTCTATTATCTGAATAGTTTCATGAATAAACATTCGTTTTAAGATTTTTTTTATAAAAATAGACTTTATATATTTTTTTTGTAAAAATCTTGTTTATTTAAAACTCTGATTTGTAATTTTTCTAGTTGTTTCAATAAGACTGTTTTTAAAATGTTTCACCCTTACTTTATGGGCGCACTGACCAAAGACCTACTCCTGCTTAGCGTACGAGACTCACTTTAGCCTTGCTTATTTCACCTTCGGGTACTAGAAGCATATAGTCTATTAGCTTTTTATAGATTCACTCTTTTTCTTAAAAGAAAGATAGAAGAGCAGCTATAGACTCTGTTCCTTTTTGCTTTGTTTGTTATCCTACCCTACTTCGCTAACTAGACTATCACAAGTCATTTATACCAAAACACCTAGCCATCGCCAACCAAGACGGGAATAGACCTACTTCTAGATACTACTTGCCTGGAACTCCATCCCCTGAAGTTGATTGCTTATGCAACTACATAATATACAAAAATAAAAATGGCAGGAGACCACATACCAAGAAAGAAAAAGCTTTTTGTAATTTTTAGAAAAAGGGTTGATTTATATATGTTATTTTGAAATGGTTTAGTGTTATTGAAAATTTGTATTATAAAAAAATATATTTAATTATTTCTATTTTAATAAAAAGATATGATTTTTTATTTTTCTTAATAAAATTTATTTTTAAAAAGTTAACTTGATTTTAAAAATCTAACATGAGAGAGAGAAATGTAGAGAAAATTGATTTTTAATAAGAGAAATAAATTAGTTTGACTTTTTATATTTCTATAATATTATTTTGGATGAAAAATTATGTGAGAATGTCTAGAAAAAATAACAAATGACAAAAACTTGGGTCAAGACAAGGAGAAGTGGCAAAAAATTCTTCTATTTAATAACAAGAGATTTTAATGTCCGACTCCTTTTATCTTTAGATAATATAACATATAATTAACCATGTTTAAAAATAGGTTGTCTAAAAAATAAATTTACTTTGGATAGTGATTGTCCTTAAATTTTGTTTATTGTCATTGCAATAAGACAACGAGTAAAAACTATTTTTATTTGAAAGTTGAAAGGAATCGTTTTACCCGAAGATGTCAAACTAAAACATGAAATACAACTTTGATTCCTATGTTACTTCCTGTTAGGACTGTTTTTGAACGGAGTACTAACGGATTCTACGTGAGACCAGATCAAATAGTGCGGAATCCTATTTGATAAGCGATCCAATCAGTGAGAACGACAACCTGATCAATCTAACGATGAAACAAACGTTAAGAATTGATTAGAAATCGATCAGGAACGAACTATGAAGTTGGATAGGCTGCTTAGGGAGCTCTGGACGTCTAGGATTTGTGAATATTCAAAGTCCTTGTTTTCCATGAATTTTGTGGTATTTATAGTTTTTTAGTTTTCATTCGTACGACTGAACCATCGACAGACTCATGCGGTTGATTCATACGCATGACTGAATGTTCAGTCGTGCGACTGAATCAACCTTATGTGTCAGTCATACGACTAATCCAGTCTCCTGGTTTAGTCGTGTGACTGGTCCATAAGTATGATTCAATCGTGCATATGATCCATACGTATGGTCCATTAGCATAAATAATCACCTGACTAAGTTGAACATATTTCTCAATCATTATTGACTTAGAACTATGTACAACAACCTCAAACCTATATATGATATTCATACATGTGAATTATATATGAAATATTTAAAGACAAATAAACATCAAGATTCATATCATATTTCATTAAGAATTCACATTACATATGTGTAAGAAATGAACAAACTCCCCCTTGGACCTAGTCTATCCTATTTTCTAACATTCTTCACATGCTCTTGGAATTTCTTGTTCTTCTCTTCTTTGGTGACTCCCGCGTGTATCTTAATTGCAAAGCAGAGCCGTATACATGTTGGAATTGTAGAGCTTCTGTTGATACATGTATGTCCCTAGATCATGATATGAATGTAATATATCTTGTTTGTCTGATTTCG
The DNA here is from genome assembly GCA_025506515.1 of Flaveria trinervia. NCBI lineage: Eukaryota > Viridiplantae > Streptophyta > Magnoliopsida > Asterales > Asteraceae > Flaveria > Flaveria trinervia. Next base: position 24,807,503 of record CM046444.1, read on the forward strand.
AGGTAATGATTGGAATGATTAATGAAATGATATTGCTTGTTTCATATTTATAATGTTTAATATTTTATTAATGAGTCGACATTGAATTGGTTAATTAGGTTTGTGGTTGTTTGAAGTGTTACACATAATGTTATATTAGTTAATTAATACATTCAAACTTAACAGAATGAAGTTCTCATGCAAGTGGCCCATGCGAATGGACCATAAGCATGAATAACTTCATACGAATGACTCAGTCGCACGACTGAACCAGGAGACTGGATCAGTCGTATGATTATAACATGAGATTGACTCCTTAACCTATAAATACAACCCAATTCGTGAAAAATAGAGAGCTTTTGATTAATTACGACTCCAGAGGTACCCTAGCCGTCTAGAAGCCTCACAATTCGTTCTCCAAGTTCATAAAACACATTAGATCGATTTCCAATCGATTTCTAACGTTAGTTTCAATTCTTGATTGATTCTTCGTGTGTTCTCACTGATTGGATCGCCAATCAATAGGATTCCGCACTATTTGATCTGGTTTACACGCTAATCACTAGGTATTTCATTCAAGTACCAGGTCCTAACAAGTGGTATCAGAGCTTTGGCTCTTGATTACGTGTGATTCAATCAAGATTGATAAAAAGTTTGTGTTTTTGCACTAAAAACGCAATCTTTTGCGTCAAAAGTGATCTTGGACGTTCCCTGCTCATCAAAGTTTGGTTTCTACGGACTTAGGCGATTAGACCTTGCGAAATTTCGAATTTTTACGGCTAAAACACGTTTAACCTAGAAATTTTCGCAAAACAGCAGCCACAGTCGCACGAGTGTGCCATTCGCACGACTGGACTTCATTCGCATAGTCCAGACGCACGATTAGACCTAGTCGTATCTCCTTTCATACGACTGAACCGTTTGTTCGCATTGCTCATACGCATCATATTCATTCGCACGACGGAGCTAATCGCTTAGTTCAGCCGCACGATTGAACCAGCCGCAGAGTTCATACGCACGACTAGGCCATTCGCATCCTTCAGTCGCACCAGTGACAGTTTGGTTTATTAGACTTAAAGTTATTCGCCATGGAAGATCAAATGTCAGCCTTTACTGCTGGAAAGGACTCTAGGATACAGAACCTGTTGTTGCTTGAGAGTGAAGTGGGTAATCATAATAAACCACCAAAGCTCTTTACATTAGATGAGTTTCCCCACTGGAAACAGTGTTTTGAGATCTACCTCAATGGAGTGGATCCGAATCTATGGGAAGCATCGAGATTGGATATAGTACACCGGTGGAGCTGATGGAGTTAAGCTAACGTTAGGAGGGATGACAGATATGCAGAAAGTTAAATAATGCAGAGAAAAGAGTTTATGCTTTGATTACACAGTCTATTCCTAAAGACATATTCCACCAGTACTCAGAGAATAAGCAGTCCAAGAAACTTTGGGATGAGCTAGAAAAGAGGTATGACGGGAATGCTTCATTGAAGGCAATCAAAGCTAAGGAGTTAAAGAAGGAATTCGATAACTTCTCATCGATGGGAAACGAGAGTTTAGACGAAGTTATAGATAGATTTTACCATCTGATGAGTGAACTGCATACACATGGGGTGGCAACTACATGGAAGAGAACGTTACTAACTTTGCAGACGGATTGCCTGAAAAGTGGCCTCATTCGTGTCTAACCTTAGACAGAATGAAATGCTGACAAAACTGGATATTAATGACTTCATTCTTAAGTTGAGAGAAGAGTCACTTAGGATGAAGTACAGAGCTCAGAAGTATTCGTACAATCAAAATCCAGCCTTGTACAACGCCATGCCTCAAGCTAAGACATCTGGAGCACCTCTCCAGACTGCATTTGTGTCTAGCTCATCGAGTCCTTCACATGCGTCTCCTTCAGGATTAGACACGTCAGGACTCTCCTGCACCCACTATATTTGATCCGAAACAAGTGCTACTAAACTGAAGACCGAGAATCTCGGAATGTGACTGTGAAAGTAGCTCGAGAACACATGGATCTTTTGGCTGCAATGGTCCATTCTTATGATGAACTGTTGCTGAAAGATTGGAAACTGCCATCTGGCAGACGAGGACTACGAGCAGGTGGACGAAATAGAGCTTGAGAGGATGGACATAATGTGGGCCTTAGCTAGTGCTGTCCGGAGCAAAGAGTTTGTAAAACAAACAGGACAGAACTTAGTAGCTACTAAGGATACCACATTGGCTTTGACAAGAGCAAAGTGACCTGCTTCAACTGTGGAGAGAAGGGGCACTTCAAAAGAGAATGTGTCAAGCCTAAGAAGACGGGTAATGGGAACCCGTTCTCGTCCTTCACTTGTCAAGACAAGCAAGCTACCAGTTCTACTTCATCAAGCGAGGATCCAAAAGCCTTGACTGCTCATGATGATGAAGGAGAGGATTGGAGCTTTAGGTTTGTCTCACCAGGGGAATCAAACATTGCAAGTGTAGAAGATATTGATAGTGATTCCGCTAGTGAAGGAGATTTAGCAGTTGAGATAGCGATGTCACATAGTGAAGAAGCAATTGCAACTGAGGTCAGCTACAAGCCTAAAGAGGAGACTACCACGTTAGAGACAGAAAAGACAGAATCACCAAAACCAGACATCTGATGCTGCATTGATGGCTAACTCTTCTGAATCAACTCAGGTAAGTACTACTGACCAAATGTTTGATAATCATGCTTGTTCTGATTGTGATACTTTTAGGAATAGCATAGATGAAAAATTTGCTAGGTTATTAGATCATAATGATAGCTTAGTAAAAGATTTGCACCTGTGCACTGAGGCTAATAGGGTGTTAAAACAAAATGAGCATAGTTATAAAGAAAAGATAGACCTTTTGACTAAACAACTTAGGGAAACCGAAGTAGTTGCATTTAACCAAGCTAATGACATTAGGTATTATCTAAACTCCTAGAAGACACTAAGAAGCAAAAGGCAATTCTAGAAGTAGAAGTAAACTCATTAAAACAGAAACTGCACAGTTGGACTAGTTCTTCACACATAGTCCAACACTTAGTGAGAGAAAGGAACAACGGGGAGGGATTGGGTTATAAAATGGTTCCACCACCACCTGAGACTTTAATGAATACTAAAACTAGACTAATAAATAGTAATCCCATCAAGGATCATGTGGTGTCTACTCCTCTTGTTAGTGATCCAGATTCCTTATGTTCATCTATTGACTCTGGAAACAAACAAAAGGAGGCCACTTCAAAGGCAAAGGATAAATTGTCTTGTGTTAATCTGGAAAAGGAATTTGAAAAAGTTAACTTAAAGTCAGGATCAAACAGAGTAAAATCAGATCCTAAAAGGATTTCTAAGGTTAATCTTTCACATACTTCAAGTCAAAAACCTATTAACCAAAAAGAAAAGGAGGTTAAACAGGTGAAAACAGTTAACTTTGTTAAACCAGAGAAAACAACCAAAGAACCAGAGTCAAAACCTAGAGTGAGTAATGTTACTAGAGCGTCACACACTTCTCCACAAAGAAAGTTTAATCATAAAGTTGATAGCAGAGCGTGCTACAACTGTGGTGAATATGGACACATTGCTTCCTATTGTCACTTCTATCTATCGACACCTAGGAAGAAGATTGAACTTCAGGTTTCAAAGCCTAGGTCTTCTAAGAGGATTTCACTGACTCCACCTAGAAGAACTAGTGAACCTAAAATTCAACCTGTAAGTCAGTCGACTGTTTATCACAAACAGGCATTGCACAAATCTGGATTATGGAAGAGAGACATCCTCTGTGTCTGATAATAATGACAAGAAGAAACCTGAGCTACCCTCATCCTCTAAGGGTCAATGGGTAGAATTTATGATGTGTGATGCCTCTGGGAACCCAAGCCAGTAAAGGCTTGGGTTCCTAACCCAAACTAATCCTTTACTTTGTATGTGCAGGGTGTTCGATACAGTGCTGAAACTAACACGTGGATAGTAGACACGGAGCATCCAGGCACATGACAGGAAACAGGGCTCTTTTATCAAACGTCAAGCAAATAAAACGAGGGCATGTTTTGTTTGCTGGAAACAAGGGTGGCTATATCACAGCCCAGGGAGAAGTGGGGAATCAGAAAGTTAAGTTTGATAAGGTGAACTACGTTCAACAACTACAAAATAACTTACTTTCTATCTCCCAAATATGTGATAAGGGATTTAAAGTCATCTTCGACAAAAAGAAGTGTTACGTACTAAAGAAAGACTGCATGATCCCAGAGGACCAAGTTTTGATGACTGCTTCAAGATATAAAGATCTCTATGTGTTGGATCTGTCAACAGCTTCTACAACGGATCATGAGGTTCAATGTTTTCTATCTAAAGCTATTGAAAAGGATTCCATCTCCTGGCATAGGAGAATGGGACACATTAGTCAAAGGAAGATGAATCACTTGATTCAGAAGGATTTGGTGAGAGGAGTAAATGTCAAGAACTTCCAGCTTCTTGACTTCTGTGTAGCTTGTAAGAAAGGAAAACAGACAAAGAAGTCTCATTCAGAAAAGAAAGTTCATTCAATAAAACTTCCTCTTGAGCTTCTTCACATGGATCTGTTTGGTCCAGTCAGTACAAAGAGCATTGCAGGCGACTTGTACTGCTTTGTGGTCACTGATGACTACTCAAGGTTCACTTGGGTAATGTTTCTGAAATCCAAATTAGAAACATTTGAGTCATTCAAAGAGTTGGTAACCACATTGGAATCTCTCTACAAGCTGAAGGTTAGACAAGTACGCTCAGACTACGGAACAGAATTCAAGAACCAGTGATGGAGGCATACTACAAGGAAAAGGGAATTGTGCATCAATTCACTCTGCCTACACGCCTCAGATGAATGGCGTTGCTGAGAGAAAGAACAGAAGCTTGATAGAGACAGCACGGACTATGCTGGCAGACTCGAAACTGCCTATCCAATTCTGGAATGAGGCAGTGGCGAATGCATGCTATACACTGAATCAAGTCCTCATAGTCAAGCGCCACGGAAAGACATGTTATGAGCTACTACAAAGACACAAACCGAATCTGGAGTATCTCGAACCATTTGGCGCGCCGTGCACACTTCTGAAGAAGACACAAGGGGGTAAATTCAGCGAGAAGGCAGATGAAGGAATATTTCTAGGATACAACATACCGAACAAGCGGGTTTACAACAACTCAATGGGTCTAGTAGAAGTATGGTGTAATGTTGACGTTCAGAGATATACCACACCACCTACTGGAAAAGGACCCGCCTACTTTTTCGACTATGATGGATTCTTCAAGTCCTTCAACTTCCCCCTCTCTCCCTCGGATGAAGAGTTAGCTACACGGATGGTGTAAGATATCTTGAATACACCAACATCTAGCATACAGGGAGAATCCTCTATTCAGCCAGGGGGAGTAATCGACAACAGTGACTCCTCCTCTGAAGATGAAGTTGAAGAAGATAACCAGAATAGTCAGGAAAAACAGGTTCCAGTTCCTGAAAGTCCACAAGTATCTACCAGTGATGTACCTTCGACTTCGGAGCCTCAAACTCCAACTACCTTAGTTGCAGAACCAAATGTTCATAATCTTGGCTCTGAGGTAACTGTTCCTACTACTCCAGGAACACGACTAAACGTCTATCATCCCCTAAACAATGTCATTGGGGATGTCAGATCAGGAGTACAAACCCGAAATCAGCTATACTCAGCTGATTACGCCTCAGTTATGGAAAAAAGGATATATTCATGATGGTGCTTATCGGTGTTTTGTCTCACAGTTTGAGCCAAAATACGTCAGTGATGCACTAAATGATGAGGCGTGGGTGAGTGCCATGCAAGAAGAACTTCTTTAGTTCAAGAAGTTAGGTGTATGGACTCTGGTTGATAGACCTAAAGGTTCTAAGTTCATTGGCACCAAATGGGTTTTAAAATGCAAGAAAGATGACCAAGGGGTAATCATCAGGAACAAGGCTCGATTGGTGGTTCAAGGTTTTCGCCAAGTCAAGGGAATTGACTACAATGAGGTGTTTGCACCCGTGGCAAGGATGGAAGCCATTCGTATCTTCCTTGCCTATGCATCGTACATGAAGATTAAAGTATATCAATTAGATGTGAAGAGTGCATTCCTTCATGGGGAAATCAGAGAAACAGTCTATGTCAATCAACCTGAGGGACTTGAAGATCCTTATCATCAGGATAGAGTCTACAAGCTCGACAAGGCGTTATACGGACTTCATCAAGCTCCAAGAGCTTGGTATGAGAAACTCTCGACTCATCTTGTGAAACACGGCTTTCGCAGGGGAGTCATTGACTGCACGCTGTTCATTAAAGAAAAAGATGGCGACCTATTGCTCGTACAGATCTATGTTGATGACATAATCTTCAGTTCAAAGAACGAAGAGTTATGCAAAGAGTTTGGAGCAGTTATGAAGAAAGAGTTTGAGATGAGTGCTATGGGGGAGATGAAGTTCTTTCTCGGGTTACAGGTGGATCAAACACCAAATGGGATCTTTCTACATCAGACCAAGTATGTAGGAGACATTCTCAGTCGTTTTGACATGGAGAATGCATCTGCTGCTGGGACTCCACTGGCTACGAATCACGGCATAGCACCTGATGAAAATGGATATCTTATAGATGCCACGATGTACCGAGGAATGATTGGATCCCTCATGTATCTCACTACCTCAAGACCTGATATCATGTATGCTACATGTTTATGTTCTAGATATCAGGCTAAGCCTAAGGTCAACCATCTGATCGGGGTCAAAAGGATTTTTTGTTATTTGAAGGGTACACCCACACTTTGGTTATGGTACCCTCATGATGATGACTTTGAGCTCACTGCGTATAGTGACTCAGATTACAGAGGCTGCAAGATGAACTACAAGTCTACATCCGCAGGGTGTCAGTTCTTTGGGAAGACTAGTTACTTGGCATGTAAGAAGCAGACATCGGTTGCATTGTCAACCTGTGAAGCCGAATATGTTGCTGCTGCAAGTTGCTATTCACAAATCATCTGGATTCAACAGCAAATGCGAGATTACAGTTTAACGTTCTCCTCCACTCCTATTTGTGTTGATAACTCTGCTGCAATTGCAGTAACTAAAAATCGGTCCAACATCCTAAGACCAAACATATCGGTATTAAATACCATTTCATAAGAGACTGTTTTGAAAAGAACTTAATTGATGTGGTAAAAAATACTGATTTTCAACGCGCTGACCTCTATACTAAAGCCTTTGATAAACCACGTTTTCAATATTTGCTAGAGGTCAACGGCGTTAAAATGAAAAGTGATGTTATTCCTGATGATGATCATGTGTAGTCCGATGTAGGTTAGTTAATTTTTCTCTTATTTTATTTGTTTTTTTTGGTCTGTCTAAATTAAACTCATGTTATTTCACTGGTTATTAAAATCCTAAAATAATTAAACCAGTTTATGATTTTAGTTTTATAGGGGGAGAATAAGTCAGAAGTAACATATAAAAAAACAAATAAAAAAAAACGAGGGAGAAGGAGTGGAAAGCTGATTTAAGGTAGATCGTATCTGTGATACCGATTCAAACTCTTTGGAATATGATAGTACACAGGAACAAGTCAAGAGGGACTTTAATATTTTAATTTAGAAAAGGTGCAAAAATTCAAAGTATAAGTCTGTATAGTCTAAGCAATATAAAAGGGAAGATGATAGAAAAACTGGTAACTCCTAAGGTAACACAATGAGAGTAGACCTAGAGGTTGCTAGACCATAATTGATATGTCGGTAGATTCCACACAAGATGATTAGACCTGACTGGTGATCTCAAGATCAAACTAAGTTGTTCAACTGACTGTGGGCTTCCCTTATCACTGGTTAACACAATCGACAATATTCCAATAAGGGGTAATGAGCATGTAAACGCCACAAATGTGTGCGGATGACCATAAAAGAGCAAAGCACGAAAAAATGAAAGAAAAATGCTATCAAGCTAATGAGTATGCTGTTGGTGCATTTGGTGCAAAATAAAATTAAGCTGCTCTAACAAGGAGATAGGTTGTGTGCCTCTCTGCTGTGCGATGGCACTGACCTGAGGATAAGCATAACCTAGATATTCTAGAATTCATTGTGTTTGCCGCCTCTCTGCTGTGCGATGGCACTGACCTGAGGACTGGCTTCTCTTTGAAAGCTCTAAGAATAGTCTCTCCTTGTAAAAAAAATATCCGTAGACCGCTCAAAAGCTCCTGAGGAATGTTGATTACCATATAAGTGTGGGATCCACAAATTTTAGTTGAAATAATTAAACCTAAATCTATCACCAGTCTGTGTCAAAAGTCTGCGTATGGATTTAAGAGGACAAACATATTGACAATCATGTGGCTGCAATTCTTGAAAGTTCAAATCAATGTGGTAATCTAAGAGTTCCAGTTGATTTCCTAAAAGCTGCTAACGACTCTGGATGAAACCAAGAATAGAGCATCAAAAGATTTGATAACAAGTCCAAATGATTTGACTTGCCTGTATGATTCCAAATTGCTGGTCCAGGTGTGGTCAATCTAAGTTGAAGCTGTCTATTCCGGAAACAAATCCAGTAGATTTCCATCTCAGGACTTATCTCTCACAAAAAGCAAAAACAGTTCTTATTTTGATTCTTCAGTTTAATTTTTTTATTTAGTTAGTCGTTTTTAGTTTGTTTGTTTGTCGGACTACATCAGGAAAATCAGTAAGGGATCAACTCACTAAAAGGGTCATGTCTGAGAAGACCACATGTGTTTTTTTTAAAAAGGTTTCAAGCGATCATGTTTGAGATGATCAAATGCTCATAACGTTAATTTCTGAAATTAAATGGATTTTAAAAGTTAAATATTCAAATTGGCAGAAAATTTAATGACTATGACCTATTCGCACGAATGGACCATACGTGTGGACCAATCATACGAATGGAAGCCATTCGTATGAATGGACCATGAATATGGACCATCCAACCGAATGGCCCATACGATTGGCCCAGTCGGATGCTTAAGGGCGGATGAGTGAGTCAGTCATGCGACTGAGATCCAGTCGGACGACTGAAGAAGGACGACTGAACAATCGCACGACTGAGTCCCACTCGCACGACTGGAAGGTGCGTATGAGCTCAGTCGCACGATTGAATCTAGGGTTAGTATAAATAGAGGGGGAGTCGGTCGCAGAGACTCACCACTTTCAAAATAACCCTGAATCGCACGACTTAACACAAGTCTGCAAAAATTTCATTTGATCTCTAAACCCCCCGTTTCTTCATTACTGCCATCTACATCGATCTCTACAGGTAATTTACGGTATAGAAGCACTCTCATAACTTTAAAATTGATGAAAATAATCGGTACATTCGGACTCGCAAAAGAACGAGACTTAAGTGACTAAATAACCTACCTAAATGACTCAAACAAACGAAAGTAACGATGTTAGGTGGTTTAAGAAGTATTGCGAGTCAAATGAACCAGATAACGATGTCTAAAAACTCAAAATGTGAAAAAGTGATTTTGAATTGAACAGTCAGTACATCATGCGAATGGACAGAGTGATGAACTTCAGTGCACGACTGAAGGGTTCAACTGCTTAAATGAACGACTGAACCATGCGTATGAAGTTCAGTCGCATGACTGGTGTAACACATGAGGTTACATACGTTGAGCCCAGTCGCACCTTCGTGGTACGCATGGGATCAGTCGCACGACTGAACCCCCATCGCACTGTTCAATCGCATGACTGAAACAAACTCAGCGCACAATCGAAATCGCATGACAGAAAGATTTCTTCAAGTTAAGGTTTTCATGATTTTCTCTTAGCCAATTGGTACTAAGTTTATTATCGTGTGTAACAGATGGCGAGCGATGGATTATGAGCACGAAGCACAAATATGTGCTCATTGGACTTGACATCCAGAAAACGCTGTGCCGATTTTCTTGGCATCATCCACAGTTCTACTGAGATCGAGGATTTTGCAATTGCCATCTCTACTCTGTACTCCTTATCGATCCATCAGAAGCATTATGGGAAGGCGCTACAGTCGATAGATCGTCTGAGCCTCATGTTCAGAAGTACCATCTTTGGAGAGGCTTCTTACTATATCAGAGGAGATATTGAGGGATCGTATACAGTTGGGGATTGACACTGTTGTCCGACTCGATTACACCCCTCACAGTAGAGAGGATGCTTTCTTAGAGCCAAGTACCTGGGGAAATAAATGCCGGGGTAGGTATCAAACAAAAGTAACTCGTCCACAGTTAAAATATGTTGGACCAAAAGAACCAAGAGCCAAGATCAGAAAACTCTAAGTCCCACATGATATCACAACTGCTGAAGGCTTCATCAGCAGTTCGACAAGTGCTGAAGACTTCAACAGCTGAAGATCAAGTACTGAAGACTTCACAGCTGAAGACTAAAGTGCTGAAGTCCACAGCTGAAGAACAAACAAGTGCTGAAGCTGAAGACCAAAGTACTGAAGGTCAACAGCTGAAGAATACAAGTGCTGAAGCTGAAGACCAAAGTACTGAAGTTCAACAGCTGAAGAGTCTACAAGTGCTGAGATCAACAGCTGATGAAACGTCTGAAGTTCAAGTCTGAAGACAAGTGCTGAAGTTTCAGTAGTTGTCACAACAGCTGAAGAGTACTTCTTCAGTAGTTGGTTTATCAGTAGTTTTATGTTTTTACTTTCAGTAGTTTTGTAAAACGACTGAAGAGCTTGTTCTTCAGTCGTTGTAGTTTCAGTAGTTTCTTATCAGTAGTTTTGTAATAAGTAAACACTTAGCTTCTTGTAAGAAGATGTCAGCTGCTTGACATCTTCAGTAGTTTGTTTCAGTGTTCAGTAGTTGTTAAATAACGGTTAGATGTCACTATCAAGTGACATCAGCCTACGTCATCTTTCTTATATAAGGAAGAATGACCTAAATGTAATTTTGCGAAAGCCATGCCAAAGCGTGTGATTGAATGAAATATTCCTTTTGCAGAAACTTTCTCTCTCTATAACTAATTCTGTTCATTGCTATATCTTTGGTATTCTTGCTCGAATTGTGCTAGTTGGTACTCTATTCCGCTGCTGAAATCATTCGAATCGATCAAACTAGATGCTGAGATCCTATCAAATGGTATCAGAGCAGGTTAATCATTGATCGATCTAACAATTGATCATTGAAACTGCTCATTTGCTCTAAGTTTGATCGAACTAGCAAATTCGCACGAATCTGTTATAGAGATTGAAGTTCTGTCGCTTTTGGCTATTTTAATTGAGGTTCTTAGTGGTTTTGAGCTAAATTTGTTTTGCTTATCTTGAATTTGTCTGAATTTTCGAAAATGACTACACCTTCTAATGATCCACACAATACTGGTTCCTCAACCAAGCCTCCGATGCTGGTTAGGAATGAGTATAACATTTGGCAACGAAGAATGCTCCATCACCTGTCTGTCAATAGTTCAGGTTGTTGGACATCCGTGGTACATGGACCACATAAGCCAATGGTGAATCATCCGGAAACAAATCAGTTGATTCCGAAGAAAAGGAACAATACTCTGATGAGGACAAGAAGTTGTTTGAGATTGATGCTAAAGCCCATGGAATTCTGGCCATGGCACTGCCTAATGAAATCTATTCCGGGCTTATGCATCATGAAACTGCTCATGACCTTTGGAATGCACTGAAAGAACAATTTGGTGGCACTGATGAGGTCTTAGCAAACAACAGGGAATCCTCGCCCAACAGTATGAGACTTTTGCTCATAGAAGGGTGAGACTCTGACTCAGCAGTTTGAGCGGTTTTCATGTTTAATCTGAGTTGAAAATGGTTAAACATGAATATACCAAAAGCCAAATGAACCACAGATTCCTCAGATCACTGCCTGAGAGATGGGACACATATACAATTGTCCTACGCTCCAGTGCAAATCTGGATAGTCTATCTCTCACCCAACTTCATGGGAAACTGCTTACATTCGAAAGAGAGATAGAGCAGAAAAGGAAACTGGCTTCATCTGGTAAGCTCACTGAAGACTTTGTACCAGGCAACACTGCCTTGGTTGGTCATGAGTCAGAATATGCTTCATCTGAATGCCAGTATGATGAGCATATTGATTTCTCTTCAAACACTTCTGATTCTGCATTTGTGAGTGTTGATAGTCAGTTTACTGGGTGTAATAATGACAATCTATGCTTCATCATGGATGATCTCAAGGGGATTGCTGATGATGACTTAGAAGAGATGGATATTTGAGCCAAATGGCCTTGATAAATATCAGATCTCAGAAGTTCTACAAAAGAACTGGAAGAAAGTTCCCAGGACTCTCTGGCAAAACCAAAGTTGGTTTTGACAAGAGTAAGTTGAGGTGTCACAAATGCCACAGGCTTGGACACTTTGCTAGAGAATGTAGATCATCTGGATCTAATTCTTCTGCACCCTTTGTGACTTTCCCTGGCAATAGTCAACAACACAGAGGGCAACATCCTGTCAATTCTGGTCATCATTCTCAACCACAATCTCCTGCATATTTGTTCCTCAGGGTCCAATGCCATATCCTTACCCTTGTTATTACATGCCACAAACCAGTCAGGTTCAAGCACCCATTGCTCAACAACCACATGCTCTTCCTGAGCCTCAACCATCTCAATCTCATCAACCTCCTCAACCTCACACAACACAGCTTCTTCACCCCTGGAGTTTTGACTGGAGCAGTTTACCAGATGACATGTCTGGTCATGAACAACTGTTCACAGGTGCTGGTCAACATGGTGGTGACAGTCCTTTTGGGAATCTGGCACTTATGGCTCTGGAGTCTGCAGATGGATCATCCTCAAATGCCTCTTCATCACAGGTATCACAGGTATCCTCTGAGGCTAAGGCCAAATTATGTTCTGAAACATGCATAGCAGCATTTGCCTCTATTAGAGAAGCAAATGTAGCTTTAATTAATAAGAACATAGAGCTAGAAAAGATCATTTCCAAAAGAAAAGCTGAGTTTGAGTCTATGCTTAAAGAGAAAAATGATGAGATTTATAAACTTAAATGCCAAATCACTGATGATAAGGCTAGGGAAGAGGTACTTTTAGAAAAGTACAAAGACCTCAAAGAAACCCTTGCAGTCACCCAAGTAGAGTGTGATCGATGGGTACAATCATGCAAAGGTTTTGAAATGCTTCTTAGTAAGCAATCAGCTTCCAATGTGAAGTTTGGCATTGGTTATAATCACACTGCTCCTCCTACAGATTTTGCTTCAAGAGCAGAAGTGAAATCTGATGGAGAAAGCAATAACCAATCCACCTCATCATGTGATTCACTTTCTGATAGAGCACCATCAGAAGTTGAAGTTAGTATTCCCTCGTTGAACCTATCAGCTGATCTTGATGGTTCAAATACTGACACTCACATGATCAAAGAGTTGATCAACTCAGGAGTTATTTCTGGAAGTCCTGAAAGGACTGGAGAGCAAGATTTAACACCTGAAGTTCAAACTCCAACTACTGTCAGCACTGAAGAGAAGAAAACTGTCAGTAGAAAGGGTTTGAAGACTACTAAAGAGGAAGTCAAGAAAGCAAATAGTGCTTCCAAGTGCTGAAGAACAAGTCTTCAGTAGTTTCATTCTCTTTAGTTGATGATCAACATAAGATGAAGAAGAAACCATGTGAAATATGTGGTTTGTTCAATCATCTTACAGATGATTGTTGGTACAAAAGAGGATCCAAACTCAAACATAAAAGGAAATTAAAGAGAAAATGGTTAAAATGAAAACTGAGTTTGAAGCCACATTTGTACCAGCAACATCAAATCCTGTAACCCTTAAGTCCAAAAGAAATCCAAAAAGGAAGGGGTTAAACAGGTAACAGCTGAGATTGCTCAAAAGAAGAAGGTGCAACATAGGAACTTATCAAACTCCAATGCCAATGTGTCTGGAGAGCTGAAAGCTTTATCACAAAATCAGACACAGCTGGTTATGATGGTTCAACATCTATTGGGAAGAGTTAACCAATTAGATGTTCCTATGTTGAAACCACAGAAAAGGAGGTCCAAGCCAAAGGATTCCTCTTCTTCACCATCTTCTTCCTCTCAGGCTTTGTTTCCAACAAACCTGTTAGTTTACCATCTGTTGATGAGAACAGGCCCAAAACCAAAAAGGTTTGGGTCTCAAAATCTAACTAATTTGTTGTGTTTTGCAGGGTTCTTCAACATGCCACAGAGGCATCTGGTATGTAGACAGTGGAGGATCCATGCATATGACAGGAAACAGATCACTTCTTAATGACTACTCTCAAGGAAGGAAGGGGTTTGTGTCATTTGGCAATGATGCAAAGGGTTACATCATCGGCAAAGGCTTTGTTTCCAATGGGGAAATAAAGTTTGATGATGTTAACCATGTGGAAAATCTCAAGTACAACCTCTTGAGTGTCAGTCAAATGTGTGACAAAGGCCATGTTGCTCTTTTCACCAGTCAGAACTGTCGGTTCTTCTGTCATCCAAAGTTCTAAGTTTGATTGATAAGGTGTTGGATGAATACACTCTCCTGAAGGCCAACAGGACAGGAAGAGTGTATGCCTTAGATCTTTCCAAGAAAATAGATCTCAAAGGCCATCCTTGCCTATTTTCCAAGGCTTCCCCTCAAGAATCTACTCTATGGCATAGAAGGCTGGGTCATGTTAATCTCAAAAACATAAATCAGCTGATAAACCATGGTTTAGTAAGGGGACTGCCTATGAAGGAGTTCAAATGTGAAGATAACTGCACTGCTTGTTTAAAAGGAAAACAGCACAAAGCTTCATTTCCCTCCATAGAAGAACCTAAGTCCACTGCCTGCTTACAGCTTCTTCACATGGATCTCTTTGGTCCTGTGAGAGTGATGAGTATGGCTAAGAAGAAATACTGTCTGGTAATTGTGGATGATTACTCCAGATTTGTATGGACTTTCTTCTTGCATTCAAAGGATGAGGCAGCTCAGAAGATTATCAACTTTGTGTTGTATGTTGAGAAGCAGTATTCCCTCTCAGTCAAGTGTATTAGAAGTGATAATGGAACAGAATTCAGAAACAATACACTTGATGAGTTCTACCTCTCAAAGGGAATCAAGAGGCAGTTTAGCATTCCAAGAACT
This sequence comes from Flaveria trinervia, assembly GCA_025506515.1. Lineage (NCBI taxonomy): Eukaryota > Viridiplantae > Streptophyta > Magnoliopsida > Asterales > Asteraceae > Flaveria > Flaveria trinervia. Next base: position 24,822,563 of record CM046444.1, read on the forward strand.
CCTGAACAAAATGGAGTAGTGGAGAGAAAGAACAGGACCCTTATTGAAGCTGCAAGGTCCATGTTGGCTGATTCTGGACTGCCAATGACTTTTTGGGCTGAAGCTGTCAATACAGCTTGCTATGTACAGAATAGAGTTCTAGTAAATCAGAGGTTGATGAAGACTCCATATGAAGTTCTTCATCATTTGGCCCCTCTAATTTCATTCTTCAGAGCTTTTGGGTGTCCTTGTTTCATTCTCAACACACGGGATCAACTCCAAAAATTTGATCCTAAGGTGGATGCAGGGTACTTTGTTGGTTATTCATCAACTTGCAAAGCATACAGAGTCTTCAACTGCAGAACAAAGATGGTTGAAGAGACTCTACATGTTAAGTTTAATGAATCTCCAAAGGACAAGATTCCACAAAGCCCTGTGGAGCTATTTGATTTGGACATACTGCAATATGTTCCTTATCAAACTCCTGCTGTTGCTCCTGTCAACAGTTCACCACCTGGTGGTACTGCTGGTGCTGATGATGATGATGATAGCAGTACTCACCTCTTCAGGTTTAGTGACCAACTGCCTGTGTCCTCTAAACCTGATGCTCCTGTAGCTTCAGTAGCTTCATCCACAACAAGTGCTGATGAGATTTCTGCATCTTCAACTTCATTTGAGTTGCCACCATCTACATGGTTTCAAGAGTCTACATCAACATCTGTTGCTGCTGAAGGTTCTACAAACACTTGCACTGATCTCATTGTTTATCAAGAGCTGAAGAATCACCCAATGTCTCAAATCATTGGTGATATCAATGCTGGAGTTTCAACCAGAAGTCAATTGTCCAATTTCTGCTTCTATGCTCTCTTCATCAGTCAGCTAGAGCCAAAGAATATATCATGTTGCACTTAGAGACAATGGCTGGGTTGAAGCAATGCAGCTTGAGCTTCTTCAGTTCAAAAAGCAGCAAGTGTGGGAGCTTGTTCCTCTTCCCCCAGGTAAGTGTGCAATAGGCACTAAATGGGTGTTTAGGAATAAAACAGATGAAAATGGGCTTATTGTTAAGAACAAGGCCAGACTGGTTGTTCAGGGGTTTGCACAAGAAGAAGGTATTGATTATGATGAAACCTTTGCCCCTGTAGCCAGACTGGAGGCAATTAGATTGTTCTTAGCCTATGCTGCACTCCACAATCTTAAAGTTTTTCAAATGGATGTTAAAAGTGCATTTTTATATGGTAAAATAAAAGAAGAAGTTTATGTGTGTCAACCACCAGGTTTGAGGATAATAAACACCCAGAATGGGTATACAAGCTTGATAAGGCTCTTTATGGGTTGAAACAAGCTCCTAGAGCCTGGTATGAGACATTATCTAACTTTCTTCTGCAAAATAATTTCACTAGAGGCTCCATAGATAAAACCTTATTTATTAAGAAGTGGATCAGCATAAGCTACTTGTTCAAATTTATGTTGATGATATTATATTTGCATCCTCTGATCCCCAGTTGTGTGATGATTTTACAAAATTAATGCAAAGGAAGTTTGAAATGAGTGCAATGGGAGAATTACAGTTCTTTCTAGGCTTGCAAATCAAACAAAAAGCTGATGGAATTTTCATTCATCAGTCTAAATATACAAAAGATCTTTTAATAAGTTTGATTTACAAAACTGTAAGCCCTGTTCTACTCCCATGTGCAACACCACACAATTGGATATTGATCAGAAAGGTAAAGCTGTTGATGAAACGCTTTACAGATGTATGATTGGGTCCTTGATGTATTTAACAGCTTCTAGACCAGATATTATGTTTGCTACATGTGTTTGTGCTAGATTTCAGGCTGCACCTAAAGAGTCTCATCTGATTGCAGTCAAGAGGATCTTTAGATATTTGCAAGGTACACAATCTCTAGGTTTATGGTATTCCACTGGGCACTCTTGCAAATTAGTTGCTTTCTCTGATAGTGACTATGCAGGGTGTAAGTTAACCAGGAAATCAACTTCTGGTGGATGTCAATTCCTAGGCAACTGTTTGATTTCTTGGCAGAGTAAGAAACAAACATCTGTTGCTACATCCACTGCTGAAGCCGAGTACATTGCTGCTGCAAGTTGTACATCCCAAGTACTCTGGCTTCAGAATCAACTTTTGGATTATGGCATTACAGAGACTAAGACTCCGTTATTAATGGATAGTGCTTCAGCTCTTTGCATTGTCAAAAATCCAGTCCAGCACTCTAGGACCAAACATATAGAAATTAGACATCATTTTATAAGAGATTGTTTTGAAAAGGGTCTAAAATCCTATGTTTGTGCCTAGTGCTGATGAGCTTGCAGACATTTTTACTAAGCCTTTGGATAGTTCAACTTTCCACAACCTGGTGTTAAGGCTTGGTATGCTGCAGCTAGAATAAGTGACAACTACTGATGATCTCAGTAATAAGTACTGATGATCATTGGTAACCATGTCACATGTAAGTACTGATGAGTTCTTTTACCCTCAGTAGTTTTTATAACTACTGAAGTACTTTATCTGTTCTAAACTACTGATGTAGTTACAACTACTGAAATCAGTAAAAACAGATAAGTACTGACGTCCTATGAAACACCTGAAAAGCAGATGAAAAGTCTGATGAGTAAGTGTTGAGGACAGTATGAAACAGCTGAAAAGCTAAGAATTGACGAAAACAACTGATGAGTAATTTCTCTTCAGTTGTTTCTACAACTGCTGTTTCTAAACAACTGAAGCAAGACCACAGTCTTCAGTAGTTTCACAACTACTGATAACTAATACCAAGTCTTCAGTTGTTTACAACAACTGATGGCAAAACCACTGTCTTCAGTAGTTTCACAACTACTGATGACAAACACCAAGTCCTCAGTTGTTTACATCATATGAAGTCAAAACCACGACCTTCAGTAGTTTCATAAATACTGATGGTTAACACCAAGACTTCAGCTGTTTCAACGTCTGATGGTCAAAACCAAGTCTTCAGTTGTTTTATAACACCTGATGACAACACCACCACTGTCAGTCGTTTTAAACCTCTGAAGGTTAATACCACGTCATCAGTAGTTTCAAACAGCTGATGACCACACCAAAACCTTCAGTAGTTTTCTTTCAGCCTTTTCCTATTCCAACCCTATAAATACCTGTTTTCTCAAACGTTCCATTAGCCGTTCTTCTGACCTTCATACTTTCAAAAATGGCAATCATGAGTCTAAAACCCAGACATAATTGCGTCGCCTACCTCACGAAATCGGCCTTCTGGACAAAGTTTGATCACGCCATAGACCTAATGGCTGATTCTCAGTATAGTACTGCTCTGCTCTTAAACCGACCATCTACCCAGAGTCACTAAGTCAGTTTTGGTCCAATGCCTACGTTCACACTGATGTGCCTTCCGGCCAAATTTCTGTTCGGTCATTGGTCAACCAAAAACAAGTAGAGGTTACACCTGATAGCATTCGTCGAGTGCTAAATTTACAAGATGCTACTGCTGTGACTGAGTACCCGAAGGGCACAACTGATATGTCCTTCATCAACAATGGGTACGACGGAAATCTTCGAGCTGCTACCATACTGAAGAAGAACTTCCCTGATGCTGAAAGACTGATATTTCATATGGTGAATGTTTGCTTAGCCTCGAAGACATCCTCATGGGATCAAATGTTCTTCCGGTGGCAACAGGTATTATATTCAATTCTAGAACACCAACCTTTAAATTTTTCACAAATTGTGTTTCTAGAAATCAAAGATCTGGCACAGAAACCTGTGGGAAAAAGATGGCTATTATATCCCAGGTTTCTGATGGCCATAATTTTAAATGAATTACAAACTGATGGCCTTGTTGGCCTTGGAGTCCCTGCACCAGCTGTTCTAGCTGAGGTATACTCCAGGCATAACTCCGACCAATCTCTCAAAGAAGCTGCCCGTTTGCTCAAACCCAAGCAAAGGGAACCCACAGCTTCAACTGCCAGATCCAAAGTCCCCACCAAGCCAAAATCCAAACCCAAACAAGCTAATCAGGGAGATGAGTCCCCTGATGATGCTCCTGTACCACCCAAACAGGATAAACCTACTGGTTCAAACCCTCCAGTAGTGTTAAAGACTCAACCAGCAACAGCCGCACAGGTATCCTCTCAAAAGGATCCTGTTGCAACCACTTCAGGGGAAACCACATTACTGAGACCTCTCTCACTTGAGGAGGTTATCATTGAAGAGCATCCCTCTCCCCGGATGCAATCAGCTTCTATCCCCTCTCCCCATGCAAATGCCCCCCAAAGTCCAACCATTATAATTGCTAATGTGCTGACTCAGCTGCATGCCTCTCCTCCTCCCCTACAACCACAACAAAGGGGAGAACAACAACAATTGAGGAAGAGGATACACATGCTTCTGACAACCCACAGCACCGGGTTTAAATGTTCTATCTCCTGGTGTGGATATGGAGATCAGAACATCTGGTGAGGCTGCCACCTCTTCTGAATCAGCATATGATCAGACTGAGGTTGGTAACATAACTAAGACCTCACCAGGCAACAGCTGATGAAGGACAAAGTCCTGAGGCTGGAAGTCCCCAGTTCCAAGACAAAGGGGCACATGCTACATCTGGTCTACACCCAGTGCATGTACATCCTGCTACAAGCAGGAGGTCAGGTGATTCAGCATCTGCTGATGATGACCTGGGCTTCTTTTATGATGTTCTTGCCCAGAACATAATCCGGAGGAAGTCAGTAGGCTGCAAAAACTACTTGACCAACTCTCTCAGGGAGAAAGACCATCTGCCACCACATCAACCCAACAGATGGCACCTTCCTCTGAAGGTCACTTAAACACACAGCCACTCAAAGAATCTCAGCCACCTGCCTCTGTTTCTGGCACCATTTCTCAGGACCAAAACCCCCCTGAGCAAATGGATGCTATCCCTCAAAATCCCCTATCTCTCATCACACCGCAGATAACTGAACTTGTCATTAAAACTGTTGATGAGAGACTTTCTTCTGTCTTACAACCTATGGTGGAGGATGTACTGAGCCAAAAGCTTTCTGCTGATCAACCCTTAAAACCAATGCACCCAAAAAGGGGGAGATTCCAGCAGTGAAAGCTAAAAGAAAGAGGATGGAGAGGAGAAAGAGAAAGAGAAGGACAAAGAAGTGGAAATAGAGAAGGACTGTGTGTATGAGACCGAGAAAGAGAAGGAGAATGAGAATGAGAAAGAGGAGCTGAAAAGGAGAAAGTACATGAAAGTCAAAGGACTTTCATGTCACATATAAGAAAAAGAAAAGTGCTGAAAAGAGAAAACTTGAATGAAATGGTTAAAGAGGCTGATGCTGAACACAGCAGATCAATGGACAATATCATTGATCAGCTGTTTAGGCAAGGTTTCAATACTGAAAAGCTGGACTCTGAAATAAGAAGATTAGAGATCGAAGAGATTCAACAAAGATGGGCCAGCTACAGCACAATGGATAGAGAAGACTTGAGATCATGATCAGATTTATCAGCAAATACCTTGGGAGATCATTGATCGAAATAAAATCATGGACCAGGGACAGCATCTTGGCCATAACCTCCAAGATCTGTTCGTCTGAGGCATATACTAAGGGATTAGTAATAGAAGCTTTGAATGAAGCAGGAGCAGGGAGCAGGACTGAGCTAGCCAAACACTCAAAGCCACACTCACCTCCAAAATGCTAACTCAGCCTGTCAACATTCCCTCTCCAAAACAACCACAACCACAACCCACAAAACCAACTCCCTTACCCTCAAAACCAACAGCCGATGATGCACCTAAGCAGAAGAAGAGAAAGGTGTTGAGGCTGGAAGAAGAAGATGATGATGATGAAGACAGGCTGCCGATCTCAGCTGTTCTGCAGTTGCCTAAGGCCAAAGATCTCTCTCTTGCAATAACTCCTGAGCAACAAAGAGATGCAATCAAAGTGAAATTGGAAGAAGAAGAACAACACAGATTGCACGATGAAGAGTTATTGAGGAGAGTAGATAAAGCATATGCAGCCACTTCCTCCATCATTAATATGAAAAAACAAGCTCAGAGGATTTATACTCTTAGACATACTTTTCAGTATGTGAAAGAAAGAGTAAGAATTGGCCTGATCCCAGGGTGGCTCACAGAATACAAAAAAAAATATCCCTCAGAGATACAATGGGCAAGTGAAAAGATTGTAGATGAAGTGATCTCCTTAGCCTTGTAGTCTCACCCTGGGAAATCCTGGAAGATTTCAAAAAGGCCTACACCTCAAACATGCCCCCACAAAAGATGCTGGAGAACAGAATGATCAAAAAGGGGCTGGTGTATAAGAGGCTGAATGAGATCAGAAAGGATGAGTTACCACTGCTGTTAGAAGGTCATCATCCTGATGAATTTGCTTACAGACAGATTACAACAGTGGTACTCAAAAATGGAAAACAGGTCAAATTCCTGTCTGAGTACTATGGGCCAGAAGGATTCTTCGATGGTGAGGCAGAGGAGCTCACCATGGAGGAACAATTGTATTTTTGGAGGCCTACACCAGGGAATCCTACAAGCTCATAGTTGGGAAGTGAGTCTCATGGATGGGGGAACAGCTCAGTGTCCAATTCCCCAATACAGAGCTCCCATCCATACATTGCCAACCAAATCATCAGAGACTCATTCCCAGGCCAGTGCTTATATGGGTCATCTTCTCAACTGATCAAGAAGGAAAAGACCAACCATTCTGCCAACAATAAGTGGGAAAATAAATCAATTAGAGGTTTTGGCTGCATTGGTTCAGGGGGAGTTTGTTGGACCAAAAGAACCAATGAGCCAAGATCAGAAAACCTCTAAGTCCCACATGATATCACAACTGCTGAAGGCTTCATCAGCAGTTCGACAAGTTGAAAAGGCTGAAGACTTCAACAGCTGAAGATCAGTACTGAAGACTTCAACAGCTGAAGACTAAAGTGCTGAAGTCCAACAGCTGAAGAACACAAGTGCTGAAGCTGAAGACCAAAGTACTGAAGGTCAACAGCTGAAGAATACAAGTGCTGAAGCTGAAGACCAAAGTACTGAAGTTCAAAAGCTGAAGAGTCCACAAGTGCTGAAGATCAACAAGATGAAACGTCTGAAGTTCAAGTCTGAAGACCAAGTGCTGAAGTTTCAGTAGTTTGTCACAACAGCTGAAGAGTACTTCTTCAGTAGTTGTGTTATCAGTAGTTTTATGTTTTTACTTTCAGTAGTTTTGTAAAACGACTGAAGAGCTTGTTCTTCAGTCGTTGTAGTTTCAGTAGTTTATATCAGTAGTTTTGTAATAAGTAAACACTTAGCTTCTTGTAAGAAGATGTCAGCTGCTTGACATCTTCAGTAGTTTAGTGTTCAGTGTTCAGTAGTTTGTTAAATAACGGTTAGATGTCACTATCAAGTGACATCAGCCTACGTCATCTCCTTATATAAGGAGAATGACCTAAATTGTAATTTGCGAAAGCCATGCCAAAGCGTGTGATTGAATGAAATATTCCTTTTGCAGAAACTTTCTCTCTCTATAACTAATTCTGTTCATTGCTATATCTTTGGTATTCTTGCTCGAATTGTGCTAGTTGGTACTCTATTCCGCTGCTGAAATCATTCGAATCGATCAAACTAGATGCTGAGATCCTATCAAAATTTTGCGACGTGCGGCTTAAGTGCATAGCTTCTAGAAAGGGAGGTTTTGATGAGCTGTATGACCAGATGCAGAACGCATATGTGCGTTGGTGCGGAACCATCCGTTCAGCTTCTCCAAGATGGATCTTCACCTATCTGTGGAGAACACGAGGGGAAAGGGAAGGAAGGGCTTCTGTATGTACCGCAAGGTTTATGCAGATGATCCTAAATCAGAAGCTTCCCTCCAGTGCATAAGGAGAAGGAGGATGCAGTAGTCCTCGAGTGATGGTGATACTACCCTTGGGAGGATGAACGTGTACGTGGAGCAAGTGAAACCTCCTGTCAGGAATGTTGGTCATCTGCCGGGATGTTACGTGGTGCCTAGCAAAGAGAAAGTGGCGCCACGATGATAGGACTCTGATGTTGGAACAGATTGCTTACCCACTCAGACCTTAGATGATGATGACAGGGGGATGCTGGAGACGGTATGCCTCATCCCCAGAGGAATGTGTTGATATTGTTCCTCCAGTGTCCGTCCCAGCTGGGGAGAAGGAGCAGAGCAGCTGGATTTAATCAGGATTTTGTTCAGTGTGAGGAAGGAGGAGGAGGAAAGGATGAGAGCCTAATCGCGAACTTGGAAGTCAAAGTTGTTCCCATAGAACAATGGGCTGAGGGTGGTTGGTGAACACCAAGAGACTCCGGAGAGACTAATACTGAACCAAGCTATGCACCGGGGTCCGCAGGCAGGGTTGTAGGGGGAGCTTCCACCTCAATGGGGACGAGGAGGAAGTGAGGTGGTAACCCCATGGTCAGAAGACGAAGAATGAGTCGGGTGGACATTCTCACCAAACTAACAATATCAACCACAGCCACACACACACCACAGCCACCACAGACACACAGCCACCACACTCCACACAGCTACCACAACACCACCATACCTCCCACACCGCACAGGGACTCCACCACCACCATATCCTTTACTCCTACATCACCTCCATCATTTCACAGACCTATCTTTACTATAGCCACCACCACCACCACCACCACTTCACACCAAGCAATACCCCAGCCCATCCCTCACATACTTATGGATCACCTCTACCTCCAATCGGGGTAGAGGAACAGCTGTCTGCGCTTACAGAATGCGATGCGCTACTTGCTGCAGATGAGGAAAAGGCAGCCCAGATCCGCCAGCTTACTGACCTGACTGCTGCACAATCTCACAAAATTGCAGAGCAGGCTCGAGTTATAGAGGAGCAGGCCCAACAGATGGCTGCTCAGTGCACTGAGATAACCCAACTCAATCACATAGTGTCTCATCAAGCAAGAAAATAAAGGAGTTGGAAAAGGCAAAGAAGACTATCCTGTTAAAACTGAAAGGATCTAAGGAGGAGCCATTAAGATCAATGAAGGGGACAGAGATGATGATGATGAGATGATGATGAGGATGTTGAGAGTGATACTAAGGAGAATGAAGAAACCGAAGGAGATAGGACAGAGGAGAAGGACGATGATGATGAAGTAGAAGGAGGGGATGCAGCTGCATTGGCCTCTGCTACAGGTCAAGAAAAGGTCAAAGAACAGACAAGATCAATCAGCTTCTACTTCTGCTCCTCCAAGTGATGATATTATGATACAGGATAAAAGTAAAGACTAGATGTTTATGTATTTATTTACTTTTGTATTTGAATCCTGTATTGAAAACGATGTATTGAATGTTTATTAAGTGAATGCATTTCTATTTGATTAATTACTAATGACTTATGTGTTGAATTTTAAATCAAATAGATCCAAATTACCAAGAGATGAGCTTGATGTTGCTCCCCTTCAGCAGGTCAAGACTCAGCTAACAATGATTCTTGATCTGCAAGGGATTGTCAGAAGGTCAGTGAACTATACCCCTGAAGAAGGGAAATAATTCATGACCTATCAAATGAGCAACTGGCAAAGATTTTCAAGCTAAATCCAGATGAGATAGTGAAAGATGCTCCGACATGCGATTCGACTAGTGACAAAGAGCTCAATGATGTTGATGAAGTCGAGATCGAAGATGTTACTGCCGAGGATTACCCTCAGTACGCTGACAATGAGGGTAATGTGGTCCCCAATCTGGGTGAATCCCTTGTCAGCGATACTTTTGAGGTGTTGAACAAGATGGAGCAAGAAACAGAGAAAGCAGTAGGAACAGCCCAAGCCTCAAATGATGATGTCGACATTCGAAAGGCTGAGTAGGCTGCATGTTTTGAAGAAGTTAGAGCCCAACGTACTGCACCAAGAAAGATTCCTACACCAAATTCTATAGTGTCAAGAACATCACAAGGTGTCAGGAAGGATCATAGCATGGGCGTATTTTGAGGATCTTAATGCTTATATGGTTAAGAGAGAACAGGGCATAGAGTACTTCAGATTCCACATGATCTGAAGACTCTACCAGGTTTGAGCTCACCAGCTGGCCAAATTAAAGCTTTTGTATGCTGATCCGAGGAAGATGTCAGGCTGGTTTGAGGCTGCCCTAAAGAAGGAGTACACACAGATGGGTTAACTTCAGACCCCAACAACCTACTAGGTATATCAGAAGGTCTGAGGTTAATGCCATTATTGGCAAGCCCAAGATAGTGTTGAAGTGGAATCCTCCGCACACAATGTCAAGAATCCCACTCAGGGAACTACCACAGGATTTCACTCCACACTTTAAGTGGTGGTACTACGATTGGAGAACAGCTGAAGCGGTCTAGTCCTAAGCAAAGAGGGACAAATGGATACAATCAGGGTATTCGACCCGATGTGGCTTACAAACTTGTCGGAAAATGATGTATATACGCTATACAAGTGGCCATTGTTCTATGATACACAAGATATTGTACAAGCCTCTAGTTCCAGACGTTATACGACTCTGCTTCACGTTTGAGATTCACACGAGAGTCGCAAAAGAGGAGAAGTACAAGAAATACAAGGAGGTTATGCAAAAAAAGAGATTAGAGAGATCTAGGTCCAAGGGGAGTTTGTTGATACATGTATGTCCCTAGATCATGATATGAATGTAATAGATCTTGTTTGTCTGATTCTGAGGTAATGATTGGAATGATTAATGACATGATATTGCTTGTTTCATATTTATAATATTTAATATTTCATTAATGAGTCGACATTGAATTGGTTATTAGGTTTGTGGTTGTTTGAAGTGTTACACATAATGTTATATTAGTTAATTAATACATTCAAACTTAACAGAATGAAGTTCTCATGCAAGTGGCCCATGCGAATGGACCATAAGCATGAATAACTTCATACGAATCTCAGTCGCACGACTGAACCAGGAGACTGGATCAGTCGTATGATTATAACATGAGATTGACCCAGTCGCACCACGACTGAATGACTCATCGTGCGAATGAATCAACCGCATGATTCAATCGCACGACTGAACCATACTAATGGTTCAGTCCCACGAATGAATAATACTAACCATAAATACAACTCAATTCGTGAAAAATATGAGCATTTTGATTAATTACGACTCCAGAGGTACCCTATCCGTCCAGAAGCCTCACAATTTGTTCTCAAGTTCATAGAACACATTAGATCGATTCCCAATCGATTTCTAACGTTAGTTTCCATTCTTGATTGATTCTTCGTGTGTTCTCACTGATTGGATCGCTAATCAAATAGGATTCCGCACTATTTGATCTGGTTTACATGCTAATCACTAGGTATTTCGTTCAAGTACCAGTCCTAACAGCTTGTATAATATCTTGCGTGTCATAGAACAGTGGCCACTTGTATAGAGTGTGACATCTTCAGCAAACAAGTTTGTAAGCCACATTGGGTCAAATACCCTAATAGTCTCGATCTTACCATCTTTGTTCAGAACTATGACTGCTTCCCCCGTCCTCCAGTCATAATACCACCATGTGAAGTGGAGTGAAGTCCTGAGGCATCTTCCATAAAGGAATCTTAGACATTATGCATGGGGGACTCCATTTCAACACCACCTTAGGTCTACTAGATATAGGATCAACTTCAGTGTTACGAATGAACCTTTTAGGTTGTTGAGGATTGATGTTTACCCATCTCGTGGTATTCTTTCTTCAAAGATTTCTCAAACTATCCCGACATCTTCCTTGGGTTGGCATACAAAAGATCTAAACATGCCAATCTGTTTAGCTCAAAACTAGGAAGAGTCTTCAGATCATGTGGATATCTGAAGTACTCAATCCCCTTCTCTCTTTTCACAGCATATACATCTAGATCTTCAAAATAGGCCCAATTGATGATCTTGCCTAACACTTTCTGATGCTTCTTTACTCGGTAAAGTTTGTTGTAGGCATTCAGCTTTGGAGGTGCACGTTGAGCCTTCATTTCATATAAACAGGTTTCCCATTCAGCCTACTTTATATCAATATTAGAATCTGTAGCTTGGGCTTTACTTTCATCGTTTGCTTTCTCCTTCTCTATCTCATCCGGCTTGACAAAAGTATCACTGCCAAAATTTTCACCCAAGTTGGGGATAACATTGCCCACAGGGTCAGTGTAGTGTGGACAGTAATTAGATGTGACATCCTTGATCTCAATCTCATCCACACCTTGTAGCTCCTTGTCACTCAAAACATCTTCTTCCGAAGTATCTTTGACAAGCTCATCTGGATTTAGTCTAAACATATCAGCGAGCTGCTCATCAGTCAGATCATGAATGATTTCTCCTTCCTTTGGAGTGTAGCTCACAGACTTCTCACAATCCCTTGCAAATCAAGAATCATAGTTAGTTAAGTCTTGACTTGCTGAAGGGGAACAACCTCATAATCCTGAGCCTGGGCAGCTTCGCTTTTTCCTTGATCGTGTGTCTCTTCAGCTAGATCTACGGAGGATGCGGCTCTTTTGGAGCGCCTCTCCTGTGCTGCTTGATTTGAGGCTGGTGCAGATACATCACCTTCTGATCCTCCTCCTCATCCTTATCATCTCCTTTTCCTTTTCCACTTCCTCCAGCTTCCTCATCATCATCATCATCATCATCTTCTTTTGATTCATCATCTGTCAACTCATCATCATCATCTCCATCATCTTTAATCTTCAGAGGCTCACCCTTTGTTCCCTTCAGCCTCAATATAAGCTTTTTGTTCTTTTTCTATAGCCCCTATATCTGCTTGACGGATGCCATCACAAGTTCATTTTTAGCCTTTAGGGCATGATGAGCTCGAACTAATGCTCTATCATGAGCAACATTCTTCTCTATAAGCTGAGCAATTTGCTTGCCTTGTGCGGTACCATCAGCTGATTCATCTGGTTGGCTCTCAGATCATCTGTCACTAGAAGCTTGGCACCACCGTTCTGTTTAGGCTCGCCAACTGTTCCTCTAGCCTAACAGTGGGTAGAGTAGAGCCCTGTGTAGGTGGGAATTAGGTAGATGTGCCAACTTAGGGAGTAGTGGGTGTAGTGGTGGATGTGTGTTGATACATCATGTTCCTAGTTTATGTTCTTAATGTAAAAGTCTTTCATTTCTTACACATGTTAATGTAACTACTTAATGAAATATGATATGCTTTTGATGTTTATTTGTCTTTAAATATTTCATATTATTATTGTATTTGGTATAATTCATATTATGAACATCATATAGTGTTTGAGGTTGTTGTACATAGTTCTAAGTCAATAATGATTGAGAAATTTATTCAACTTAGTCAGGTGGTTATTCATGCTAATGGACCATACTTATGGACCATACGCAAGAATGAATCATGCTTATGGACCAGTCGCACGACTAAACCAAGAGACTAGATCAGTCGTATGTCTGAGTCATAAGATTGATTTAGTTGCACGACCGAATGTAAGGCCCCGATCCCGGGACGCTTACAACAGGTAAATCATTGCACATAAAACACATATTTACATTTATCTTAAATAAACACTGCAGCCGAAACATTCAAAAATGACATTTCATTTCATTATAAAGGCTTTTGTAGAACAATACATCGTTATCCAGTTACAAAAATATATGTTGCATTACAGCACAAAAAGCATTATAAAAGTGGATGCCATCCCAAAAGAGCTGAGTAGCCACCTCGTGCCATCCTCAGCAATCATTACCTGCCTACTGGAAACACATAAAAGTCAGTGATACTGAGTGAGTTCTAGTTTTATATTAAAACATACTTTTCTTTCGTTAAAACCGTTCTTTACTTTCATGCGATAATACATCACACGTACGCATAAATAATATCATTATTATCTTCATCATTCATTTGTTATCTTTCATTCATTCATACATTCTTACTTTGATTTATTCGTTCCTCATTACATCTTTCCTTTCCATCAAAACCATAAACTTTACCCTTCAGTCTCCTGGTACTGGGCGTAAGCCTATCATAGACCTTCTATTACGGTGCACAACACCTCCTGGCCATAATACCTAAGATAAAGTTGTTAGGATCTGGTATTTGAACGAAACCACCACTGATTAAATTAAGTGTAAAACCAAACCAAATAGTGCGGAATCCTATTTGATTGGCGATCCAATCAGTGAGAACGCATGTAGACATAATAATGTATTGAATCTAACGTTAAGAATCAATTAGGAATCGATCTACAGCGTTCTATGAACTTGGAGTACGAACTTAGAGGCTTCTGGATGGCTAGGGTACTTCTGGAGTCGAAGTGGATTGAATGCTTACGTTTTTCCATGAATTAAGTGGTATTTATAGTTAGGGTTGCTCATTCGGCCGAATGAACCATTAGCATGGTTCATTCGTGCGATTGAGCCATGCGATTGATCCATTCGCATGACTGAGTGTTCAGTCGTGCGACTGACTCAGTCGCATGAAGTTGTTCAGGCGTATGGACTATATAGACGCATGGACACTCAGTCGCAGGCCATTCGGAGGCATGACCACTATTGGGTGCATGGTCCAGTCAGACGCATATGAACTTCACTTAACCCAGTTTGAATGTATTCATTATATAACATTATGTATATCAATTCAAACAATCACAAACCTATATAATCTAGTCAATATGTGTTACCCAACTCATTAATAAATACTAAACATTATAAATCACAACCAACATTATCATTTCATTAAGTACCCATATTACATAAGTGCAAGACATTAAAGACATATTACATTAAGATCAGAATCTAGGTACATATGTGTAATAACAAACTCCCCCTTGGACCTAGATCTATCTATTGTCTTACATCTTTCAATTTCCTCAAACTTCTTGTACTTAGCTTCTTTGGTGACTCCTGTATTTATCTTGAAAGCAAAACAAAGTCGTATTACATTCTAAATTGCAAAGCTTGTACTATATCTTGTGAGTCATAGAGCAATGGCCACTTGTATATGTATAAAACATCATTAGCTGACAGTTAGTAAGCCACATTGGTCAAACACCCTTCTGGTTTCCACTGTACCATTTTTTCAAGACTATCACCGGCCTCTCCGTTCTCCAATCATAGTACCACCATTGAATGTGGAGTGAATTACTGAGGCATCTCACGTAGTGGGATCTTTGACATTGTACGTGGTGGACTCCACTCAACACTACTTTTGGTTTGCCAGTTATGGCGTCAACCTCAGATCTTCTGATGTACCTTGTTGGTTGTTGAGGTTTGAAGTTGACCCATCTGGTGTGGTACTCCCTCTTTAGAGCTGCTTCAAACCAGCTGACATCTTACGAGGGTCAGCGTATAAAAATTTTAATTTTGCTAACTGGTTAAGCTCAAAACCTGGAAGAGTCTTCAGATCATCTGGGAATTGAAGTACTCAATTCCATTTTCACATTTAACAGCATAAACATTGAGGTCTTCAAAATGTGCCCATGCTATGATCCTGCCTGCCACTTTTGATGTTTCTTGACTTTATACAGCTTGGTGTAGACAGTGACTTTGTAGCGTTGCGTTGGGCTCTTAGTCATCAAAGCAAGCAGCCCACCAGCCTTTCTGGTATGACTTCAGCATCGTGGCTTGGGTGTATCTTCTTCTTGTCTGACGCTTCTTCCATTTATTCAGAGTCTCGAAGGTTTCACTGACAAGGTTGTCACCCAGATTGGGTACCACATTGCCTTCGTGTCAGTGTACTCTGGATAATGTTGATCAGTGACATCTTCTATCTTGATCTGATCAATTTCATTGAGTTCGTCGTCACTATCACCTTGGACTGTGGAGCATTTTTCACGATCTCGTCGGCATTTAGTTTGAACATTTCGGCAATGCTCGTCAGTAAAGTTGTGAATTATCTCCCCCTCTTCTGGGGTGTAACTCACAGATCTCCTTACTAACCATTGCAGATCAAGAATCATGGTTAATTGAGTCTTAACCTGCTGAAAGGGATCTACATCATATTCATCCCTCTGAAAATTTGGATATGGTTGATTTACACATTCAAAACAACAATCATTCGTTCATAATCAAAATAGAAACATTGACATTAAATATAAACAGTCATTACATTAAGTTAATACATAATTTAAATACATATGATTCCAATAACATAAATAACTAAACATTACTCTTATCCTGAATCATCTGCTCTTCTGCTGACAGGGCGGATGTGGAGGCACCTTGATCTTATGCTTTTTTAGTCCTCCTTTCACCGGTAGGTGTGGCACCCACAGTAGGTGAGTCATCATCTTCATCATCACCCTCATCGTTTCCAGCATCACCAGCAACATCATCACCATCCTCATCCTCATCATCACTGTCATCTCCATCCCCTTCCTTAATCTTCAGGGGCTCTTCCTTGGATCCCTTGAGACACAATATGATGGTCTGTTAGTGGTCTTCAACTCCTCAATCCTCTTTGCTGATTGGACATTCTGGTCCGAAGTTGGGACATCTTTGCACGCTGAGCATCCATCAGCTGGGCTGCTGAGATATCTGCAGAGCTTGGGCAACAGTAAGGTCTACTAGCTATCGTAACTGAGTAGTCTTCTCTTCATCTGCATCCAACAGCCTCAGCACCATACGGTTAATGCTGAGAGCTGTTCCTCTACCCAACTAGGGGGCAGAGGTGATCTGATGTGTAAGAGGGGAATGATGGTGGTACAACATGGTGGCTAGTGGTGGTTGTGGTGTAGATTGGGGGTGGAATAACTGGTGGAGGTGTGGCTGTAGTAGTGGAGGGTGGAGGTGTGGTAGTGATAGTGGGTGGTATGGTAATGGTGGTAGCTGTGATGGTGGTAGTGGGCGGAGTAGTAGTGGCAGACGTAGTGGTGGTGGTTGTAGTGATGAAGGTGAGTCGTCTCTTCTTCTTCATGTCGTGGGGCTGAGCCATCCTTTCTTCCTCGATCTTGTCAAGGAGGATGCTCCCCTTAGAACACGGCTCGGCTGATCGGGAGCATACGTGGGATCAGTATCAGCCTCTCCGACCCGCCGGGGCGTTCACCAACCGCCCGGAGCCCCCGTTCTATGGCAACGACTTACTGCCCACAGTCGGGTCAGAGGCTCCTCACGACTCCTCCTCCTCACCAGGTATGAATTCCTGGTGGATTGCAGCAGTCTCTGCTACATCTCTAGTGGGGGCAGATACTAGAGATGCAGTATTAGCAAGGGGCCCCTTCTTTGAGTGGGCCCTTCATCTCCAGCATCCTCGCTATCATCATCATCGGAGTCGTGCTCCGGGAGCTGTAGCTGCTCTGAGTCGCTGTCTACGTGACACCACTTACGCCTGCCTGGCGCCATGAAGTTCTCCTTGGCCAGATGGCCTATAAGTCTCTTACCTGGGGCTTGACCCGCTTACCCCGGTAAAATCTCATACGACCCAATGTCGTATCATCATAATCTCAAAAGCCACCGCATCGTGGCTCTCCTTTGGACAAGCGAGGGCAGCTTCTCGTCAAAAACCATCTGTAAGAATCTAGGGTACATGCAGAAACCCTCTTTGCCCTATGTCTCCAGGTTATCTATAAGGTATGAGAAGATCATGCTCGAAAAGCTAAAGGGGTAGTTCCGCACTAGGCCACGTAGGCATTTTGTATCTGGTCTAAGAGGTCGTCGAACCCACCCCTTCTGGAAGCAATGCACTTCAGAATGATGTGTGCCAAGTACTTATACTGGGGGCACAGGTTGCTCTTGTTGAGCACACCTGAGTTTATATCCCCATAGTACTTAATCCTCAAAAAATAACCTCTCATCGTTAGTGGTGAAGCTTGGTGGGGTATCCATTATCATCTCCTAATCCAAGTACACGCTGAATGTCTTAGCTATAATCTCTATGTCCATACTAAAGATGGAGCTCCGAATGCTGTATGGCTCTCGTGATCTATCAACAGATGCATTTTCCCAGAAGGCTGTTGTATAGACTTGTAGGGAGTGCATGGAGTAGAGATAGCCTTGTGGATCCTTGATCGCTTGAGAAAAGCGATGATCTCTCCAAACTCGACACCATTCCGAGTTGTGTGGTCTAAATGTGCACAGATATTATGCTTGGAGTTGATAGACATCTATCAGCCATCGATCTGCAACACAAGTGACATAGACATTAGATAATCACACAATACAAGTCATTCTTAATTAACTTGGTTGAATTCAGCCTGGTTCATTCATGCGATTGAACTATGCGACTGTGTTCTCGGTTGTCTTATCATGCGACTGGACTCATTCGGGTGAATGAACAGGCAACTGAGTTCAATCCGTTTGCTAAACCTGTATTAGTTCAGTCGACCGACTGAGCTCATTTGTATGATACATTCGGCCGATGAGCTATTCGGCCAGCTCAATCGTGCGTTTGGAGTTAATCCGGACGACCAGTCGCATGACCCACCGTTCGGTCGACTGAGGTTCGAATCTTGACCAATTTATGAAATTAAACATTGTGTATAGGTTCTTTAGATTCGCAATCACTTAACTAATGACCTAACAACTTTAGTTTTAACATTTTACCTGGTTTCAGTAGGTCATTAGTCCATTTAGTTGTTCGGTTCTTGTTTCAATCGAGAATCACAAATTAGGGCACCATTTCTCCTGATTTCTGTGAGGTTTCATCTCATTATACCTGTATAAATGCACACACACGTCAGAAGATCCATAGGAATGGTATAATCGGGTCTAATAAAAATTGGACAGCGTAATGGTAGGATGTGCGATATAAGGGAGATTGGGGGTGATGAGCTGAATGCGATCGACTGTGTCCCTATTTATACTGAATCTGAGTTCAATCGGCCGACTGGGCTCATTCGCTCGATTCATTTGGGCGAATGGAACTTAGTCGGGCGATTGGCTCAGTCGTTCACTTTCAGTCGGCCGACTGGAGCTCAGTCGGCCGACTGGAGCTCAGTCGGTCGACTGACTCATTCGCACACTCCCATTCGGTCGAATGGGTCATTCTCATAAGCCATTCGGGTGAATGGTTCATACTCATGTCCGTTCGGCTGTTTAATGCATGAGTATGGTCCATTCGTATGATTGGTCCATAGTCATGGTCCATTCGTGCGAATGGGTCAGACTCATGAATTTGACTTTATGACCATACCACATATTCTCTATTTAACTTTGAATAAACGTTATGAACATTTGATCCTCTCATACATGATCTTTTTATCTTGAAAAACCTTTGATCACCTCAAACTTGATCCTTTTAAAACATTTTATCACCTCAAACGTGACCCATTTTTATTAGAAAGCACGTGTGGTCACCTCAGACGTGACCCTTTGGATGATAAGGTTCCTTATTAACTTCCATGACATAGTCCGATACTAAACAAACTGAAATTGACAGACTTTGTACAGAAATAAAAGAAATAATACTGAAACTTAAAACTTCGACATGGTTTTGTGTTTTGTGAGGGTTAACTCCTAGGATGCAATTCTAAGGAATAATTTTTCTGAGAGAGCAGCCTCAATCATTTAAAACATACATGGACTAATTCAAGTTAGAATCATACATGATATTCAAATCATTCAGGACAAGATATTTAAAAAACTTTGATGCTCTATTTTTGTTTTTCATCTGAAGTTAGTTAGCAAATCTAGGAAGTCATGCTAGTACTCTCAGGTCCCCACACTGATTTGAACTTTCAAGAATTGTAGCCACAATGATTGTCAGTATACTTGTCCTCTTAAATCCATAAACAGACTTTCAACATAGTTTGGTGACAGTTTAAGGTTTGTTTATTTCAACAAGCATTTGTGGATCCCACACTTATATGGTAATCAACATTCCTCAGGAGATTTTTGAGCGATCTCAGGGTAGTATTCAAGAAAAGACTATTCTTAGAACTTTCAAAGAGAAGCCAAGCCTCAGGTCAGTGCCACCGCACAGCAGAGAGGCGGCAAACAACAATGAGTTCTAGAATATATAGGTTATGCTTATCCTCAGGTCAGTGCCACCGCACAACAGAGAGGCACATAACTATCTCTTGTTTGAGCATTTTCATTCTTTTTGCACCGATCTCACCAACAACTTAGGTTATCAGTTGATTGTATTTGCATTTTTAT
Organism: Flaveria trinervia; assembly: GCA_025506515.1. Lineage (NCBI taxonomy): Eukaryota > Viridiplantae > Streptophyta > Magnoliopsida > Asterales > Asteraceae > Flaveria > Flaveria trinervia. Next base: position 24,842,588 of record CM046444.1, read on the forward strand.
GTGCTTTTGCTCATGCTTTGGTCTTACGCACACATTTGTGGCATTTATTTTGCTCGTCACCCCTTATTGGAATCTTGTTGATTGTGTTAACCAGAGATAAGATGTTACCCACAGCTAGTCAAACATTTTAGTTTAATCTTGAGATCACCAAAAAGGTCTAGTCGTCTATTGTGTTGAATTTAACGACATATCATCTGTGGTCTAGCAACCTCTAGGTCTACTTTCTTGTGTTACCTTAGTGGTAGCAGCTTATCTATCATATTTCCTTTTATATTGCTCAGACTACATAGGCTTATACTTGAGCTTTGCATCTTTTTCAATTTTGATTTTTAAAGTCCCAAATTGTTTTGTACCTGTGTACTATTATATTCCAAAAATTGAATCGGTATCACACATACGATCTTATTATTATCAGCTTGCCTCTCCTTTTCCCTCGCCTTTTTTTATACTGCCTAAACCTATTCTCCTCCTAAATTTATAAAACCATCACGGATTAGCATTTTAAGATTTTAATAGGCAAGGAAATAAACCAATTGTAATTAAACTAATTAAAATTAAACAAAGACAAGAGAATAAATAAAATAAAATTAAAAATTGAATAAATAAAAGAAACTAGACACGACGCATCGGACTATATATGGTCATCTTCAGGAAAGACCTCACTTTTCTTTTTAACTCCGTTGACCTCTAACAAATATAAAAAACATGGTTTGTCAAATGCCTTTGTATAGAGGTCAGCGCGTTGAAAATCTATATTTATTTTTACCACAACGATTAAGTTCTTTTCAAAGCAATCACGTATAAAGTGATATTTAATACCGATGTGTTTGGTCTTAGGATGTTGGACCGGGTTCTTAGTGACTGTAATTGCAGCAGAGTTATCAACAAAGATAGGAGTAGAAGAGAAGTTCAAAACATAATCCCGCATTTGCTGTTGAATCCATATGATTTGAGAACAGTAGCTTGCAGCAGCAACGTATTCGGCTTCACAGGTTGACAATGCAACTGAGGTTTGCTTCTTACACTGCCAGGTTACTAATCTTCTTCCAAAGAACTGACACCCTGCTGATGTAGGCTTGTAGTTCATCTTGCAGCCGCCGTAATCTAAGTCGCTATAAGTTGTAAGCTCAAAGTCATCATCATGAGGATACCACAACCCAAGTATGGGTGCGCACTTCAGTTAACGAAAAATCCTTTTCACCCCAATTAGATGGTTCACCTTAGGCTTTGCCTGATATCGTGAGCATAAACATGTAACATACATGATATTAGGTTGTGAGGAAGTGAGATACATGAGAGATCCGATCATCCCTCGGTACATAGTGGCATCTACCAGATCACCATTCTCATCGGGTGCTACATCATGGTTTGTAGCAAGTGGAGTGCCGGCTGAGGAAGCATTCTCCATGTCAAACCGACTGAGAATATCCCCTACATACTTGGTTTGATGTAGGAAAATCCCATTGATGTCTGATCCACCTGTAACTTGAGAAATAACTTCATCTCCCCCATTGCACTCATCGCAAACTCCGCCTTCATTACTGCTTCAAACTCTTTGCATAATTCTTCGTTCTTGGAACCGAAGATTATGTCATTGACATAGATTTGTACCAGCAGTAAATCTCCATCCTTTTCTTTGATAAACAATGTACAGTCAATGACTTTCCTACAAAAACCGTGTTTCACAAGATGAGTCAAGAGTTTCTCATACTAGGCCCTCGGAGCTTGATGAAGCCCATATAGTGCCTTGTCAAGTTTGTAAACTCTGTCCCGATGGTAGGATCCTCAAATCCCTTGGGTTGACTGACATACACTGTCTCTCGAATCTCACTATGAAGGAACACACTCTTCACATCTAGTTGATAAACTTTGATTTTCATATAAGATGCATAGGCAAGAAAGATGCGGATGGCTTCCATCCTTGCCACGGGTGCAAACACTTCATTATAATCAATACCCTCAACTTGTCGCAAACCCTGAACAACAAGCCGAGCCTTGTTTCTGATGATCACTCCCTGATCATCTTTCTTGCATTTCAAGACCCATTTGGTGCCAATGACTTTAGCACCTATAGGTCTATCCACTAGAGTCCATACACCTAACTTCATAAACTAAAGAAGTTCTTGAGGCATGGCACTCACCCAAGCCTTATCATTCAGTGCTTCACTAACATACTTTGGCTCAAACTGAGACACAAAGCAGTGGTAGGCATCGTCGTGAAGGTATCCCTTTTCCATCACAGAGGCATAATCAGCTGAGTACAGCTGATTTCTAGTCTGAACCCCTGATCTCACATCTCCTATAACATTATCCAAAGGATGATAGATGTTTAGACGTGAGCCGGGAGTTGTTGGAACAACTACCTCAGAATCAAGATTGTGAACATTTGGTTCTGAATCTGAGGAAATAGGTTCCGAAATCTCAGTCGCATCACTATGAGATGCTTGTGGACTTGTGGTCGGCGGAACCGGTACATCCTGGATGTTCTGTTCATTTTCCACATTTTCTTCATCAGAGGAAGAGTCACTCAAATCAAGTGCTCCCCCTGAGTTGGTAGATGATTGACTTTATGAACTGGATGGTGTTGAGTCTTGAGACGGTGTGTTCAAGACATCATACATCATCTTGTTTGCCCACTCGTCTTCTGAAGCAGAAAGAGGAATGTTGAAGGACTTGAAGAATCCATCATAGTCGAAGAAGTAAGCAGGCCCTTTTCCAGCAGGCGGTGTGATGTATCTCTGAACATCAACGTTACACCACACCTCTACTTGACCCGTTGAGTTGTTGTAAACCCTCTTGTTCGGTATGTTGTATCCTAGAAAAATCCCTTCATCAACCTTCTCACTAAATTTTCCCTCCCGAGTCTTCTTCAGCAGGGTGCACGGAGCGCCAAACGGCTCGAGATACTCTAAGTTAGGTTTACGTCGTTGTAATAACTCATAGCACGTTTTTCCATGGCGTTTCACTACCAGAACTCGATTAAGTGTATAACACGCATTTGCCACAACTTCATTCCAAAATTGAATACCCAGTTTCGAGTCTGCCAGCATAGTCCATGCCGTCTCTATCAAGCTACGTTCTTCTGTTGAGCAACGCCATTCATCTGAGGAGTGTAGGTAGAGGTAAATTGATGCACAATTCCTTTGTCCTTGCAATAAGCCTACATCCACTGATTCTTGAACTCGTTCTGTTGTCTGAGCGCACCTGTCAAACCTTCAACTTGTATAGGGATTCCAGTGTTGTTACCAATTCCTTGAAGGATTCAAATGTATTTGTTTTGGATTTCAGAAACATTACCCAAAAGAATCTTGAGTAGTCATCAGTAACTATATAGCAATACAAGTCGCCTACGATGCTTCTTGTACTGATTGGACCAAACATATCCATCTGAAGGAGCTCAAGAGGAAGTTCTATAGAATGAACTTTCTTTTCCTTATGAGACTTCTTCGTTTGTTTGCCCTTTTTGCACACAACACTGAAATCCGGGAGTTGGAAGTTTTTGACATTTACTCCCCTCACTGGATCATTCTGGACCAAGTGATCATCTTCCTCGGATTTATGTGTCCCATTCTCCTATGCCAGGAGATAGAGTCCTTCTCAGTAGCTTTGGACAAGAAGCACTAAACTTCATGATCCATTGTGGAGGCCTTTGAGAGATCCAAAACATAAAGATCATTATATCTTGAAGCTGACATTAGGATTTGCTCCTCCGAATCATATAGTCCTTGTTCAGAACATAGCACTTCTTATTGTCAAAGACTACTTTGAATCCTTTATCACAGATTTGAGAAACTGAAAGCAAGTTATTTTGTAGTTGTTGGATGTAGTTTACCTTATCAAACTTAACTTTCTCATTTCCCACTTCTCCTTGGGCTGTGATATACCCACCTTTGTTTCCAGCAAATGAAACATGCCCTCTTTTAATTTGTCTGACATTTGATAAGATAGCTCTATTCCCTGTGATGTGCCTGGATGCTCCACTATCTACAATCCATGTGTTAGTCTTAGCACTATAACGAACACCCTGCACATTCAATGAGAACATTAGTTCATGTTAGGAACCCAAGCCTTCACTGGCTTGGATTTCCCCGAGGCATCACACATCATAAACTCAACCCATTGACCATTCGAGGTTGAGTGAATCTCTTATTTCTGTTTGTTCACATTTTCAGACACTGAGGCATATTTTTCTTTCCATAGGCCAGCTTTGTGTAAGGCCTGTTTGTGATAAACAAACGACTAGCTGATGGATTGAACTTTGGGTTCATTAGCCCTTTTTGAAGGCGTCACTGAGTTCCTCTTAGAAGAGCTAGTTGTAGATGCAGAAAGTTCAACTTTCCTCCTCGTGTCTGGTAATAAGGACAATAACACTCTATGTGACCATACTCTTCACAATTATAGCAGGATCTGCTTTCAACTTTACGGTTTATATGTTTTGGTGGAGATGTAGATGTCACATAGTTGACCTTATTATGTTTGGATTGAGGTACTTTTTTATTAGATGTATGATTTGGTTTTAAAAACTTAATTGCTTTACCTGGTTTTACATCTTTTATCTCTTGTTTACCTGGACTTTGACATGACGCTCGTGATTAATTAGGTTTTATAGTCTTTTTGGTTCTGGTTTGACTTTGTTTGACCCAGACTTTAAATTAACCTTTTCAAACTTAGTTTCTAGGTTAACACAAGGCATCTTTCCTTTTGCCTTTGAAGTGGCCTCCTTTTGTTTAGAGTCAGATTCATTTGATTTACTTATGGAATCTGGATCACTAACAAGAGGAGTGGACACCACATGATCCTTGATGGGGTTATTGTTAATCGGTTTACTTTTGGTGTTCATCAAGATCTCAGGTGGTGGTTGAACCACTTTGTATCCCAACCCCTCCCCATTGTTTCTCTCTCTCACTAAGTGTTGGACAATGTGTGATAAGCTTGTCCAACTGTGCAGTTTTTGTTTTAAAGAGTTGACTTCTACTTCTAAAATTGCTTTCTGCTTCTTAGTGTCCTCTAGGGAGTTCAGATAGGACCTAATGTCATTTGCTTGGTTAAAGACAACTACCTCTGTTTCCCTAAGCTGTTTATTCAATAGGTCCATCTTTTCCTTGTAACTGTGCTCGTTTTGTTTTAACATGCTATTTTCCTCAGTGCACAGTTCTAGATCCTTTACTAATCTATCATTATGATCTAATAACCTAGTAATTTCAAATCTATACTTTCTCTAAATTTATTGCATTCTAAACAAGCATGATTATTAAATAACTGGTCAGTAGTACTTACCTGAGATGTTGAAGAGGAATCAACCATGAGTGCAGAATCTCTTGTTTCTGATTCTGGTGATTCTGACATTGATGCAGAGTTTTCTTCTTCAGGCTTGTATTTGACCACGGGTGTAGTGTCTTCAGAATTTGACATTGCGAGCTTTACTGCTATATCTCCCTTACTAGCAAATCGTCATCAATGTCCTCCACATTAGCTATGTTGGACTCTCCCGTGAGACAAACCGGAAGCTCCAGTCCTGTCCTTCATCCTCATTAGCAGTCAAGGCTTTGGGGTCCTTGCTTGATGAAGTAGAACTGCTAGATGTGGTCTTGTCTTGACGATTAACGGACGAGAAGGGATTGCCATTACCAGTCTTCTTTGGCTTCACACACTCCCTCCTGAAGTGTCCTTTCTCACCATAGTTGAAACAAGTAATCTTTGACTTGTCGAAGCCAAAGGTTGTGTCTTTGGTAGCAACCAAGTTCTGTCCGATCTTTTTGACAAACTTTTTAGCTTGTCGGACAACACTTGCTAAAGCCCACATTATGTCCATTCTTTCCAACTCCATTTCGTCCACCTGTTCATAATCTTCATCTGCCAGGTGACAATTTCCTATCTTTCCAGCAACTAGTTCATCATAGGAGTGGACTACAGTAGCTAAGAGGTCCATGTGTTCTTTGGCCATCTCAACATTCACATTACCGAAATTGTCGTTTTCAATTTGCTGCATTAGCTTCAGGTATCATATACTGGGTGCCAGACGACCCTGACGTTTAGGACCCTGAAGTTGACGGTTGTGCTGGAATTGCTGCGCTTGAGACGAAGGCAGTTTGCAGTGGTGCTCCAGATGTCTTGACCGGAGGAGTTGCATTGTAGAGTGCAGGATTCTGATCGTAGTTGGCCTTTTGGGCTCTGTACTTCATCCTAAGCTCCTCTTCCCTCAGTTTAAGAATGAAGTCATTTATGTCTAACTTCGAGAGCATTCCATTATGTCTGAGATTTGAAACGAAGGAAGCCCTTTCTCCGGTAGACCATCTCAAAGTTGGATACCTTATCCTCCATTGACGTAGTTACACCATGAGTGTGCATCTCACTCATCAAGTGGTAGAATCTGTCGATCACATCATCCAGACCTTCATTTCCTATGAAGAGAAGTTGTCGAACTCCTTCTTCAAGCTTTGGCCTTAATGGCCTTGAGTGAGGCATTTCCGTCATACCTCTTCTCTAACGCATCCTATAGTTTCTTTGCTTGAGTATACTCCGAATACTAATGGAAGATATCCTTCGGAATAGACTTAGTGAGAAAAGCGTATACTTTCTTCTCAGCATTGTGTTTTACCTTCTGAGCATCTGACATCCCACTAAGAGTAAGTTTAACTCCATCTGCTCCTACGGGCATGCTGTGATAGGATCAAATGAATAGATCTGTGATGATTTGTAACACAATTCAATGAATTTCACACAAAGTAATCAAATCAAAACAAGATATCAATAAAATTCAGTTTTCATTCATATCAAGCTAAGACAATTACAGGTATGAAAAGCAGATTCAAATAACTTGTGTATTCTTTCTTACATACCTGCAAATCTAAGCTATTTATACTGAAAACAAAAGTAAAGGAACTAACAAATACAGAAATAGTCCCTATACTATTACAAAATATCAAAAGACAAATAAAGAAAACATGTTAATATTTTTAGAGCACTTAACAATACTCCCCCTAAGATTTACATGTCTTAGTCTTCAAAATCTTCAAGCTTGACTGCTGACTCTATCTTCAATTCTATCTTCAGCCTTGATTTCATCATTCAAAGAAATCTGCTGATTCTTCTTTGACTTTGAACATAGGCTTCTGTTTGTACATTTCTAACTCTTTCAAAGCTTTTGATATAGCAGACTTGAATTTACTTGCAAGATGCCTTGTTCAGGTTTAACTTCATTGTTTTAATCTCCATCTTGTCCATTCTTTCCAATGTATTTTTTGAAAGACATGAAATATCAATGTTTGCATATAACTCAATAGGTTTATTACTTTCCTTTGAGTACACTTCTAAGACCCCTTTTCTTGATATTCTCATGAATTCAATATCTTTGATATCTCTCTTAACAATGTTGGCATACGCAAGTGCTTTTCTCAAAGAAATCCTTTCCATGGCAGCGTTCATCACATTGATATAGAAATAAATATTTCTTGTCTTGCTCAGCCACTTCAGGAGAAACCTTCTCAAAATTTTGTACTGACAAAAATGAGATATAACTTGGATGTATGTAACAATTTTAGCTCAAAAACTCCAAATAAAGTAATCATGTCCTCATCCCATCTTTCTAGATTTCGGACTAACTTAGCTCAAATGTCTCAGTGTTGTAAAACCATCTGAGAATTGGCTTTGAGTTTTGATTACCGTCAATCACTTTAAGTCCTGGAGTTGTAAATTTTTCAAAGTATTTATCACAAAATTCTATCAACGAATGTTCTTCTTCTGATTGAACTCCTTAAGTTTCTTGTTTTTCTTCAAAGTAACAAAATACTCCTTGTCTTCTTGATCGCATCTTGTGTTAAGGAAATTACTTGATCTATCCAATCCACGTCTTAATAATTCTACAAACATCTTCCCACGTTTTGCATCAGTAGGATTGATCAGAGGTAGTTTATTTAGCTCTTTTAAGTCTTGCACCGGAAGTTTTATGATACTAGAGTAAAAATGATAAACGTCACATACAACATTTAATCTTTTTATCAAGAAGGCATCAAACACTTCATCATACTTCCATGCAATTATCTTTACTTGGTTTGTAAAATCTGGAGCAATCATTGCATTCAACATTCAGCAACTGATTGTCCTTTTGCAGTATATTTCTTACTAAATCTCCTGTTGTCTTGAACTATCGAGAATATGCTTTTGATCGTTGATGCTTTATAACTTTGTCTTTCAGGATCAGCAAACATTTCCATCAATTCTTTTCTATGAGTGTGAGCATCATCAAGTCTTGACATTTGTTTTATTTCCCGAGCCTTCAACATTCTTGTTCTTTTTGTTATCTCAAGATACTGAGGGTTATATGTATCCAGCACTATATCTTCTTTTCATTTGTTTCTCAGTTTCTTGAAAGCTTCTCACAAGATTTCTTAGAGATACAGATTGTAATCTCTTAGCTTCCTCCACGGGTAATTTCTAGCTTGCAACCATGATCTAAGAGCAGGAATACTCATATCATCAGGATCAGGATGGTGCAGCACAGAACTAGACAGTTCTTCTACATTTATAACTCCTTTGTTCTTATCCATTCACCATGCTCAACCACTATCCTTTGGATCTATTGAAGCAACTGACTCTGCATAGATGCATTTATCGTATTCATCATTAATATGGAAACAGTCAGTCCATCCAAATACACTCTATTGTATTTCATGTTCACAAGATAGTTATATTTTTCTTCAAAATCCTGTGGTACTTCATCTGTTCTTGTATATGTTCTTGTGAAGAGAAATGTGACACAAATTTAGCTTCATCAATGTCTTCATTCTCAAGAACTTTGTCATACCAATCATCATTATATACTTCTCCAATATCATCTAGAGCATTAATCTGTTCTTGAACATTTTGCTCTTCAACCAATTCTTCAGTTCTTTGAATTTTAGAAGAAGATTCAGTCTGATCAACTTCTTCTAATTCATTACTTTCGTTTTCCTTTTCTTTGTTCAAGATTTTCTTCAATTTGCACTTCAGTACTAATCACATGTATTGGAGATATAGCTTTCTGAGCTTCTCTTTCCTTTATCAATTCAGCTTTAGATTTTCATTTTCTTCAGATAGCTTCTTGAATTTCTCCTCAAGACTATCATAATCTTTAATCATGACTTCAAAGTTCTTTATCACATCTTCTTTATCTTGAGCAAAACTAACAATCTTTTCATCTTTTAACACAATTTCTTCAGACAACTTCAAATTTTCATCTTTGAGCTTTTGAATTTCTTTTTCACAAGCATTGATTATCTCTTTCATTCTTTCATTTTCAACTTTCAACTTTTCAATCTCCTTTTCTTTGTTTACATTTTTTTTTCAACTTTTCAATCACATCAACTTAACTATTTCCTTGTTTGTATAGACACATTGTGTGACATACTAACAGGAATTTCTTCTGCTCCTTAATTTTCATCAATTTCAAATACTGGATTGAATGAAATATCATTGATAAAATCAGATAAGATGTTTGATGTTGAGAATTCCTTTCTGTTACAGCTTCCTCAACATTTTCTTCATCATAGCCGGTGGCTCATTTTCAGTATTTTCAACATTCCCTTCTTCATTTCCTTCTTGAATTACTTCAGTGACATTATCATTTTCATCATCATCATCATCACTTTCTTCACTTCATCACTTTCTTCATCAACTTCTACATCTTCAATAAGATCATTTGGATCTATTGGTTCTTCTTCAGTTAGATGAAAGTGTGGCTGAGTAATATCAACTTCATCCATAGATACATTTCTGATATAATCAAAAACTGGAATGTTTTGAGCACCGTTATCATTGCCAGTCTTTTGTACACACTCTGACATGTGCTCTAACTGAATTCTATCACCAATAACTTCAGCAGCATACAAATCTGGATTTTTCATTAATGAGAAGTTGAAGAAATCTTGGGTACATCAGATACTTATGCCTTACTCCTCTTTCCAGATTAAAAATAATCCATTCATCATCCACTTAGCCATATTGAATCTTCTGTTAGTGGATAAGGCTACAATTGGAGATGCAATGTCAACAGGGAATGAATCCCAACCCGCACTCTTTTTGACATGCAATGTTGAAATATGTAGCATAAAAGCTTCCAATGTTTAAATACACGAGCTCTGAAAAACTATTTCTTGGGAAATGATCTGGATGACCCATCTGTAGAAAAACTTCTCTACATTCATTAAATGTATATTCAGATAAATCTTCAGGATCATTATCTCCTAGTCTTAGAGCTTGTCTAATTGCTTCTTCAAACTTCAAGCATTCTTTCTAAAGTAATGAAGGCTCTTAAAACTTTGTTTCCTTGATCATCTCTTTCAACTTTTGCAGTTCTCCAGAATTTTTTAATCATTCTTCCATTAATCATGGGCCTTGCACACATGGCATAAACATATTTTGTTCTGAGTAAAAATCTGATAATGTCTTCATATCCCGTAGCTTCTCTGTTTTCATCATCTAAAAAACAGCTACATGGTGTTTTGTTCACTTTAATTCAGCCATCTGCAACACAACAAAAGAATTATGAGAACATTACAATACATCAAAAATTAACATTTCAATTTTACATTTCAATTTTGATTAAATTTTAATTTTTATTTATTTTTGATCAGAAATTAATTGTCTGTTCATCTTCTTCTTCTTCGACTATGCAAAGTCGACTGATTTCTTCATAAAATTTTTTTTCACTTTAACATCAAAACAATACATCAACAGACTCGCAAATGTGTTCTTATCAGTAATCCATTATCAATATTTGATATGATTCTCATTTATCAATTAACTAGGATTATATATGCTCGAACGCCAAAATAGCATTCAACTGTCTCTTACAAATCACTGATTTAATCCAAAATTTATGTATTGAATCACAAACTTACGTTTATATATCCAAATGCAATGTATACTCAAAGGATTTGATTGATTTAAGATGAAATAAGGTTGTGTTTATGCTTGACAGACGTAGTTCAAGGGTTTTGGTTCTGAAATTTTGAAAAGTGAATGAGAACCGCATAAGTGTTCAATATATATAAGTGAAATTTTAGGCGTATGAGCCCTGTTTGGACCTATGGTCCCTGTTTGGGCGTATGAAAACCTAGAATTCACTTATTTTGTTAGACGTATGAGCACTATTGTGCTTTTAAGTTAGACGCATGAGAACTGTTCAGACGCATAAGCACTGTTTAGGTGCTTTTGCACTGTTCAGTCGCATGGACTTTGTAAAACGTCTAACACTTGAATTTGAAACTATTTAGACGTATGAGACGACAAACGTCTAACACACTATTTAGACGCATGGGATTATCACAACGCCCAATACTTGAAATTTTCAGATGTATTACAACTGTTTAGACGCATGGGAATGAATCAAACGTCCAACACTTGTAATTTTCATAGACGTATTACAACTGTTTAGACGCATGGAAAACGTCCAACACTTGTATAATCCTGAAAATTCATCATGCTCCTATTGAGACGCATGTGTACTGTTTTAGGTGCATGAGATGAATTTCAAACACTTTCACATTTTTTACCATTTAGATCCCCAAATTTTGAACTTTTTGCATTTTGCACTTTTAATTTATAAAATTTTTATTATTTTATTTTTATTTTGTATTTCTTTTTAATTTCTTTTTAAATTTCTTTTTAAATTTCTTTTTAAAATTTTTTAAAATTTCTTTTTAATTTTTTTTGTCCCCTCATTTTAGTCTCATCATAACATCAAATATCATCTAATTGTCAACTTAAAAATCATTTATTTGCAAAGATTATGTATATTCATATTGTAATTGTCAAACACATTCTATTTTCAGTTTACACAAATACTTTGAACACAAAGCATCATCCTTTCAATTCAACATTTCAAATTTTGATTATGATTATTGAATATTTTCTGAGAACAACTCTTTCATTTATTAGTCCCCCTAAACTTTTAAGTTTGAAAAACTTATAAGTTTCTTATGAAAGAGAATAAGATCACACATCACATGAGATATTGCCTTCACACACAAAGACATGCATAAAAAAAATAGAATTAAATTTTATATTAAACAAAGAATAAATATCTGCAGAGAGATCATATTAATGAAGATCAGCATTTAAAATAAAATGATATGGGTAGTCATAGACAATGAATAAATCCTGATGAAGTATGTTCCAGGTCAGTGATATCACAGCAAAGGAGATACAAGATCTAAGGACAGACAATGAGTGATTTTGACACAACTATCAACTCACTTACTTTTCATTCTTGGATTGATTAGTGTTGATTCAGATATGACATGATGTAAAGCATACAGAGGCTAAGAGAATTCACCTATCACATGAAATGTAAGAAAGAACACATGCTCAACTTATTACCTGAAACATAGATATCACCAGAGTTCATGTTACTTAGTTAATAGAGGATGATCATGGATAACCTTTGATCAGCTCTGACTAATCTTTTGAATAGGTTGTGCACATTGGCATCTTTTGCACCAAAAGAGAATCCAGGTCTGTAATGACTTACAACAGAGGATATCTCAATACTTCAGGTCTATGATGACTCATAAGAAGAAGTGAAATGATGCTTTGTAACAGATCTCATGATTTCACATAGTTTCAACAGGTGTGAGAGGTGTATTTAACAAACATTCATTCTGATAAGCTAAAGCTACTCAAAGTACTCAGATGATACACACAAGCATGTATGTTTAGTTTGATCACAAGATTTACTTTTCATCATAATAGTCAGATATTAGCTACACATCATATCTGATCATGTCTAGACTTTATGAATGAGTGAAGTATGCAACTGATCTCACTAATGTACTATCATTTCTCACATATTGCAAAACATAATCCTTTCCAAAAAAATATTTTTGTATTTTTTGATATATTTTTGTATTTGTTTTTCTATGAAAAACATAAAATCACACACACACAAAAATATAAACAGGCAATTCACAATGAGAGTATCACTTATTATGATCTTTTGATTTAGGGAGATCACATATGATTTATAAGACCATTGATTCTACTAAGTACTCAAACCGTCCTGGTAGGAAGGCTTTAGTAAATAGATCTGCCAATTGTTTTTATGTTGCAATTTGAATCAATATTATTAATCCTTTTTGAGAGTTATCTCTAAGAAAATGATATCGAATTTCGATATGTTTTGTTTTTGAGTGTTGAACAGGATTAGCTGTTATGAACATAGCAGTGTGTTATCAATATAGATTGGTGTTTTAAGAAAGTTGAATCCATAATCTAGTAATGTTTTTGCAACCAAAGAATTTGAGAACATCCTGCTGATGCAGCAATATACTCAGCTTCTGCAGTTGAAACAGAGACATTTGTTGTTTCTTGCATTGCCATGAGACTAATCTGGGACCAAGAAATTGACACCCACCCGAAGTAGATTTTCTATCTTGACAACATCCACCATAATCACTATCATATCCATATAGTTCAAAGTTACCCTCGTAAGGATACCAAAGCCCTAAGGCTGGTTTACCTTTGAGATACCTGAATATTCTTTTGACAGCAATTAAGTGAGATTCTTTCGGGTTTGATTGATACCTAGCACATACACAAACAGCATACATAATGTCTAGTCTAGATGCAGTAAGATACATCAAAGAACCGATCATTGATCTGTATAACGTTTGGTCAATAGATTTTCTTTTTGGATCAGGTTCAATCTTGGTGTTAACATCTGCTGGAGTTCGTATGGACTGACAGTCTTGCAACTTAAATTTCTTTAAGAGCTTGATAACAAACTTTTCTTGATTGATGAAAATTCCATCTGCAGTTTGCTTGACTTGAAGTCCAAGAAAGAACTTAATCTCTCCCATAGAACTCATTTGAAATCGAGATTTCATTATTTCTTCAAATTCATTGCACAATTTTGGACATGTAGAACCAAATATGATATCATCAACATACACTGTACGCATAAAAGATCATTATTGTCCTTCTTTATGAATAAAGTAGGATCAATTTTCCCTCGTGTGTATCCATGTTGGATTAAGTGTTGTGATAACGTCTCATACCAAATTCTAGGGGCTTCATGAAGTCCATATAAAGCTTTACTCAGTTTATATACTCGATGTGGAAATTGTACATCCTCAAAGCCTGGAGGTTGCTTCACAAATACATCATCAGTAATTGGACCATATAAAAATGCACCCTTTACATCCATTTGATAACACCTTAAATTTCATGAATGAAGCATAAGCCAGAGAAACTCGAATAGATTCAAGTCTTGCAACTGGTGCAAACACTTCATCATAATCTACCTTCTTCCTGTGTGTATCCTTGTGCAACAAGTCTTGCTTTGTTCCTTATTACAACACCACGATCATCAGTCTTATTTCTAAATAACCATTTCGTGCCATTACATTTCTCCTTCAGGTAGATCCACCAATTCCACACTTCTTGTTTGCGGAATTGAAGTAATTCTTCTTGCATGGCTTCTATCCAACCATTGTCCTTTAATGTTTCGGTAACATTTTTAGGAACACTTTGAGAAAGAAAACAAGAGTATAAGCATACATTTGCTTGTTCTGATTTACTCTTGTTGTTCTCTCATACAATGAACCAATAATCTGAGAAATTGGATGATTCTTGTGAATACGAGATGTAGTAATCTCATCACATTGAACATTAACATCCAGATTTGTTTGATTCAAGTTGGAAAACTCATGTATCAAAGTAGAAGAATGTGGATTGAAGTTTGGAACTTGAGTAGGTGAGTTGACAAAGTAATCAAAGTTACCTGTATCAACTACATCACCTGAAACGGATGATGTTCCTGACTCAGGTATCACAAACTCATTACCATCATTAGGAATATTTTGTGGTTCTTCCTGATTAATTGACTCAAAATGATTTGAAAATGTATTATCATGATTTTGTATTGTTGAATCCTTAACAAATGATAAAATGGGTAGTCTGAGCTTGAATCATCTGGGTCATCAGAATCTGAATCTTCACTGAAAGATCCAAGATATCCTCTTGAGTTCTTCTTATCTATAGAATTAAAACAATTTGGTTGATCAAACAAATTAGATTGAAAAGAGTTTGATAATGAATTTAGATCAAATAACCATGCAGGACCATTTGAAACTGATGGAAAAGAATTTCCATAAATTTAACGTTGAATGTTTCAATGATTACATTTGTCCTAGAGTTGTAGACTCGATAGGCTTTTGAAACTCATGAATATCCAACGAGAAATCCATTATCAGATTTTGCATCAAATTTCCTAATTGATCACTTGAATTAAGAATCATAACAGGACAACCAAATGATTTTAAAAAGTGTATGTTCGGTTTTCTACCAAACATTAACTCATATGGAGTTTTCAGTTTATCTTTGACAATTAAGATTCGATTTTGAACAAAACACGCAGTTGATATTGCTTCATCCCAAAATGATAGGTATTTTTGCATCAGCTAACATAGAACGAGCAGCTTCAATCAGTGTTCTATTCTTCCTTTCAGCAACTCCATTTTGTTGAGGAGTTCTGGGAGCACTGAACTGATGAGCTATCCCTTTCTATGCACAAAACATTTCAATGTTAGCATTTTTGAATTCTGTTCCATTATCACTTCTTATAATTTTCACTTTGTTGTCTAATTGATTTTCAACTTTAATGATAAATTCTTTTAATAATTCAGCTATTTCAGATTTGGCATATAGAAAGAAAACCCATAAAAATCTTGTAAAGTCATCAATGATAACTAAACAATATGATTTTTGTCCAATACTCTTGACATTTGTTGGTCCAAAAAGGTCCATATGTAACATCTGAAGAGGTTTGGATGTTGAGTTTATAGGCTTGGACTTATAAGACCTCTGTGTTGCTTTCCCTTCAAACATGCTGAGCAGTGATCATTTGTTGCAAACTTCTTGGATGGAAGTCCAATGACATGATTTCCTGCTACGAGCTTGTTCATGTTCTTGAAATTTGAATGACCGAGACGTCTATGCCATAGCTGGCTTTCATCATTTGATGCCTTTGCAATTAGGCATGTTGTTTCAGTTGAAGGATCAACTTGGACATATCCAATCCAATTTGTATACATCTCTGTCTCTCTCAGCTGTAACAATAATCCAATCTTTACTTATCTTGAAACCTGGCTTCAAAACATAACAGAATGAATTATCAAACAGAACAGAATAAGATTTTTCACAAATTTGAGATACGCTTAAAAGATTAAAGTTCAACTGTGAACAAAAGTTGACTTTATCAAAGCTTATTATCCCATTGGATACTGTTCCTCTCCAGTTATTTTTCCTCCAGCATCACCACCAAAGGCAACGTGAGTTCCATCTTTTGACATAAAATCTTGTAACAAGGCAGTATTGCCTGTCATGTGCCGACTACACCCACTATCCACATACCATGTATTGATTGGTCTTTTTGGGCGTACCTGCACTACAAGAAAGTTAAGTTGAAATATCTACCCAAGCCGAAATGGTCTTGGCTTTCCAAATTTGTCAACAATTGTAAATTGTTAATAATGGAGATTATTCAAATCAGGTTTATTTTTGATGAATTTCCAATTTTATTCTAAAAATTGTTTGATTTATTTTTGTGAACATTATACCATTGATTTGTCATCTTTTGAAATGTATTGACGTCTAACATTTTTATTAGTCATCCTTACAGATCTTGGTATAAAGTGTTCTTGCATGTTGTGTTTTGAGCTCATGTAATTGTTCTTAGGAAAAGATCTCAAACCTACATTAGGTTGATTAATGTCTCTTTGAAATCCATTAGTTTGATCTCTCAAATACTGTGGATTAGCAAATCCTTTGCTCATGTTTGATTTTGCAAAGTTTCTAGTGAGAGATCTATTTCTAAAGTAACAATCTGCAGTGTTGTGAGTCTTTTCATCACAATAAGTACAATATTGTTATAATAACAATCTGCTGTCGAATGATTTCTCATGTCACATATGTGACAGTACTTGTTAAGTAGCACTCAGCAGTATTGTGATTTTTCATATCATAAATTTCACAGTACTTTTGTGGAGTTAAAAACAACTTTTTGTTAACTTTTGACAATGACATAATGTTTGATTTTGTTGTCATATAGTTAAACTGTTGTCTTTCATTTTTCACAGTTTGATTTTGTGTCAGATTATTGTTCATTTGTTTAACATGAATTTCCTTCTTGATGTATTAGAAACAAATCTTTTTGCTATAGCGGAAGTCTTTGAATCTGAACTAGATTTCAGATCTGAGTTTGATTTGTTCATAACATTTGATTTATTATTGAAAGAGAATTCATATTAACATACATGCTGACACAAATTTAATTGGTTTTAGTTTTGATGTTTGATTGTTGCTTTAATCAATTTTTCTGAACTTTTGTTTTGTTCAGATGTTACTTTTACAGATTTCTTTCTTCTTCTTTGATTCTTGATTTAGAAGAGCTTGGTTTATTTTTAGATTGAACATCATCGGAAGAAGATTCCTTTTCTGATTGAAATTGTTCATATTGATGGTGTGTGAATCTTCTAATGTTCCTATATGTGTTTTTATCCTTGTTTTGAACTCTGACTTCTTCTATTACATTGTGAATTTGATCAGAAGAGAAATTTTGTTTTGGTTGTTTTGGTTCATATGATTTTATCTTGTTTGGATGTCCATTTTTGATTTTTTCTTGATCTTTTTCAACAAACACTTGAACATTTTCTTTTTCCTCTTCTGCATTCTTGGTTTTGATCTGAAAGGCTTTAAGCTTGCTTGTTTTCTGTGAATAATCATTAGTATTGAAATTCTCTGGTAGTGTGTTTGTGATAGATTCAGGCATAGGTTCATGAGTGAAACCTAATCCTGCTTTTGTTTATCTTTCCTTTCACTGATTAGTTTCTCTACTATCATTTTTGAACTCTTAACTTTGCTAGATCAAATTGAGTAGCAGCATGTGCTATTTTCTCTTGTTCAGATTCTTGGTCATCTCTTCTAGTTGTTTTGTAACAATTTCTAAATCTTTGATTGTTTTGTTCCATGATTTTGAAGAGAGATAATCTTTTGATCTGCAGTTTTATGATCAGATTTAAGTTGGTTATGCATAGATTTCCTCTTGTTTTAGCTTTTCATAGATTTTGAATGAATAGTTTCTATAGTGTTCAACATCTTCAAAACATGATTTGATGCAAAGATTTTCTCTTACTTCTGATGGTATTTTAGGAAATTTTGAACTGTGGTTTCAGATGATAAAGTAGAAGATTTAACCTTGGTTGATCAGATGAACCATTAGAGCTACTTCCTCTGTATCCTCTTTAGGATCAGACTTGTCACTCCAATCATAGTATCTTCCTCTTCATCACTTTTCCCTTTTGGGTCATTGTTTTCTGACCAATCTTCCTCTTGAATTTCTGCAATAAGAGATAAACTTGATGTTAATTCATTTGTAAATTGATCTGCATATGAACTCCAATCATATCCATCTTTTATGTTGACTACTAGTGCTTTCGTTGTTTCATCAGATGGTTTGGTTTCATCTTTAAGCTCTGGCATGGGAAGACTTTGATATGGCTTTTGAAAAGTCTTCTGAGCTTGTTGAAACCTTTGATTATTTGAGCTTGAATGAGCACTTCCTCCATTATTCCTTGGAGCTTTAAATTTTCTTGAGAAGTGTCCATAACTATTGCAGTTGAAACATCTGGATTTTGACTTGTCAAATCCAACAGTCTTGTTTGCACTAGGCTTGTATTTCTTGTTGACATAAGAATGTTTTTGAGTCCTGTAGGCAATCATCAGCATCTACGAGTTCAGGTCCATCTCTTCAATATCTTCAGGATCTATCTCAAATAAATCCTGTAAAACAAAATCTAGTTGAGTTAAATGGCTACCTTGATATGCTTGAAAGCTGGCCATAAAAGCAGTAAATGCAGTTTTGGACTCTTCATCCTCTAATAGGATGTTAATCATATCTTTAACTTTGCTAGATTTAGCAGAGTTAGATGATGAAGAAGTCTCTGTCTGAATATTTGATGATTGTGACTGTGTTTTAGGAGGAGATTGAGAATGAGATTGAGTTGTATATGCAGGTGCACCGGTAAATGATGAGTCAGTGAAAAATCCTGCTCCTATAAACAGATCTCCTTCTTCTTAGGACTTTTCTCACTCTTTGCCATGAATGCATTTTCTATGGTGGTTGGAGGAGAAGCAACAAACTGATATTGAGACATTGATGCTGCTCTATCATTGTTCCTTGAGCTTTCATCAATCTCCACTGATTCTATTTTTGCAATAAGAAGATCTAGATCCATTGGAACTTCTCAGTATGCTTTAGTAAAGTTACAGTTTGTTTCCATGATGATGGTAAAGCATTGAGTAGTCTGAGATTTAAATCTTCAAGATCAGGTTTGATACCAGCTGTTGACATCTCAGTTATGAGTTGAACAAATCTGTTCATCATTGATTTATTGTCTCTTAGACAAATGTTGAAACAATTCTAATTGTCTTTTCAGCTTTTGTTTCTTTAAATTTTGATTTCTTTACCTCCTTCACAAATGATCTTCAATGCTTTATATAGTGTATATCCAGTTTGATATGCATCTAGCCTTGTAAGAACTTCCAAAGGTGTACTTTACACATTAATGAATAGGCTTAATATCATTCTTAACTCTTTTTAGATCATCTCCTTGAAGATCATCTTCTGGATAAGGTTCTGGAGAATCTTTAGTATACACAAATCCTCTGTCTGGTCCATCAGTTATTATAGGAATGTATGGTCTTTTTCTATAGATTTCTAGAGATCAGTGTCAATAGAATTAAAATGTTGTTTTAGTCTAAGAGACCAATTTTGAAATCAGCTCTATTTTAAGCCTGGAACTCTATTTTCAGAATCTTTGATTTTACCATTCTTATATTTTAAAAAAAATCTAAGTATCAAGGTTAAAATGTCTGAACAGTATTCAAACGTCCTCACAGTTGATGCGTCTAAGTTGAGAAACGTCTAAGGGAATGCCTTAGAAAAAATTTCAAAATGTCTAAGTATTAATGCGTCTGAAAGGTTTCAGCGCCTAAACAGTTGTCAAACGCCTGAATAGTTGTAAAACGCCTAAACAGTTGTCAAACGCCTAAACAGTTGTCAAGCGTCTAACAATTATCAACTTAACACAGGTGATACGTCAGGGATTCTCTTCAACAGTACTCAAACGACTGACTAAAAACGTCTACACGGTGTTAATGCGTCTAACACTTAGACATTTAGTCAATCTCAGCTCATGCGACACATTCATCATCTTCAAATGAATGTAACAAACTTAAATCTTCTGAATTCTTCAAATGTTGATGAATTTGATTGAAATTTTTCAATTAGATGAGTTTTATGCCGATAAACATTCTTCTTAATATCAATTTCTTCAATTTCAACAACAAATCAATCAACTTTGAAATTTCAGTTCGAAACTTCAAGCTATTTTCGAAAAACAAATTCAACAGTTTACTTGAATTTGATGAATTGATTTGCTAATTGTGATTCAAATCATGTTTTTGATGATGAAACACAACTGAAATTCACAAATTTTCAATTGAATTGTATCTCAATCACAGATTCAGTGAGATTTTTAGGTTTTCAAGTTCGATGAACTTAAAATGAAAATCAATCACTAACAGCTTACCAACAGCTCTGATACCATTTGATAGGATCAAATGAATAAATCTGTGATGATTTGTAACACAATTCAATGAATTTCACACAAAGTAATCAAATCAAAACAAGATATCAATAAAATTCAGTTTTCATTCATATCAAGCTAAGACAATTACAGTATGAAAAGCAGATTCGAATAACTTGTGTATTCGTTCTTACATACCTGCAAATCTAAGCTATTTATACTGAAAACAAAAGTAAAGGAACTAACAAATTACAGAAATAGTCCCTATACTATTACAAAATATCAAAAGACAAATAAAGACAACATGTTAATCTTTTTAGAGCACTTAACATGCTGTACCCTGACTCTATTACCTCCCATAGATTTGTATCTACTCCATTTAAGTAGATTTCAAAACGTTTCTTCCATTGTGGGTAGTCATCTAACGTGATAAGCTTCAGGGGTTTATTGTGAATTCCTACTTCATTCTCCAACAACAGTAGATTCTGGATACGAGTATCTCTACTTACTGTGTATGCTGAAAACTGGTCCCCCATTTCACTTAACTTTACTCTGTAACAAACTGCTGATGTATGCGAATGAAGGTATGCGATTGGGCTTATTTGGGCTATTGAACAATTGAGATGGTTCAATCGTGCGACTGAACAAATGCGGATGAGTCAGTCGGCCGAATGAACTAATGCGGTTGAACAGTCCGAATGAGGTTCTTAGTCGTACGAATGAGTCCAATCGTGCGGTTGGAGAATGCGAATGAACTTAGTCGTGCGATTGAGCCAATCGTGCGACTGAACATGCTGAAGTTTGATAATTCGTAGGTTAAACGTGTTTTGGCCGTAGAAACTCGAAACAAACACTAATCGACGTTTGCCGGAAAAACTAAACTTTTAGGTCAGGTTACGTCTAAGACTCCGTTAGACACAAAAAGATTGCGTTATTGATGAAAACACATTTTTTGTATCAAAACTATTGAATCAACACATAATCAAGAGCCAAAGCTCTGATACCACTTGTTAGGATATGGTATTTGAACGAAACACCAGCTGATTAACATGTTAAACCAAACCAAATAGTGTGGAATCCTATATGATTGGCGATCCAATCAGTGAGAACGCACGTAGACACAATAATGTATTGAATCTAACATCAAGAATCGATTAGGAATCGATCTACAGTGTTCTATGAACTTGGAGTACGAACATAGAGGCTTCTGGACGGCTAGGGTACTTCTGGAGTCGAAGTGGATTGAATGCTTATGTTTTTCCACGAAATAAGTGTTATTTATAGGTTAGGGTTGCTCATTCGGGCGACTGAACCATTAGCATGGTTCATTCATGCGATTGGGTCATGCGGTTGATCCATTCGCATGACTGAGTGTTCAGTCGTGCGACTTAGTCAGTTGCATGAAGTTGTTCAGGCGTATGGACTATTTAGATGCATGGACACTTAGTCGCATGGCCATTCGGACACATGACCACTATTTGGGCGCATGGTCCAGTCGGACGCATGTGAACTTCACTTAACCAAAGTTTGAATGTATTCATTATTATAACATTATGTATATCAATTCAAACAATCACAAACCTATATAATCTAGTTAATATGTGTTACCCAACTCATTAATGAAATATTAAACATTATAAATCACAACCAAACATTATCATTTCATTAAGTACCCAATATTACATAAGTGCAAGACATTCGTGAGATATTACATTGAGATCAGGATCTAGGTACATGTGTGTATCAACAAAAGTTTAGGTGTGCCATTATTGTGTGCTATGCCTTTCTGTCTCATGGTACTGGACCTAAGCCTATTATAGACCTCCCATTATGGTGCTCAGCACCTCCTGGCCATAGTACCTAAGGCAAGAAACAATGTTTCCATACAAATAGTCAATCACAAAGAAAGACCCCAATGTGCATCCTCCCGGGGTAGCGAACCCGCACACCGTTGGGCTAACACCTTACAAAGGGGCGTGTCCCGACATACAAGGCTTGCAAGACTTTCATTACTTTCATCATTCATTAATGTATGCATTCATCATTTCGTTCCTCTTTTCGTTATCTTCCACTTTACGTTACATAATACTTTCATTTCATTCATTAACATTCAACGTAAAGCCACGGGAAAGATAAACATACAAAGTAAGGAACATAACATACACAGTCAATAACATCATCATACAGGGCATCATCATACATACCTAACATACATCATGCATAAACATACAATATCATACATAATCATCATCATGCCCAACGTAACCTCTAAGGCCTCAAAAGTCACCTTACATGAACTTACGGAAACCATCCATGTCAAAACTTACATCTGCACTTTCCCCCGAAAGTTAGTAAATACACTACATTTTCCTCGGGTACACAAGCCCTACTTGGGCATATGGGCACCATTCAGTTGCATGAACTCTCATGGAACTGAACACCATGCGAATGGATAATATGCGAATGAGCACCTATGCGAATGAACCAATGCGGATGAATACTTGTGCGAATAGACCTAATGTGCATGGAACTAGGCGTATGGGCCTCAGTCGCATGACTCCCCATACGAATGACTCTCAATCACATGACTGGTAGGCGTATGGGCTCCAGTCGTACATGCGAATGAACCTCAATCGCATGACTGGCATGCGTGTGGACTTCAGTTGCAAGACTCGCATGCCATTCGGTCGCATAGCCCTAACTGTGTAGAATGCAGATTCCTCCACACCCAATCTGCCATTTTCAACTTCCAAGCTCTTCCAAACCTCTTCTAAGCCCAAATCAACCATCCTAAACCTTAGGAATGCATACCACAACACCATACAAGCACACACAAGCCCGAAATCATACATCACTCGCATCATACACAAACACATACACACGGGTCAAACACACACATACTTCAAAAATGATTTTCAGATGTGTTCCAGCCCCAAAATCATTCAAAAACATGTAAAAAAGGGGTCCTAGAACTTACACAAACAACACCATCAAGAGAGCGTCGATTAGACCTGCTACACTTCGATTTTGCACGCTTGAATCCCCTCAAACCAAGCTTTTTCTCCCTTTTCTTCTCTCCTCTCTTTGGCTGAGTTTTTGCAAGTGTGGGGAGAGGGTGAGGGCTGCCTTCTCCCTTTAAATACCCCCACTCACCTAGCTTTCTCTCGTTGGCGAGTTTGGTCCCTCAACTTTGGACTTTATTTTTTTCTTCTTTCGTCGTCTTTAAAGAAAATATCCGGGTGTTACAAGTCCACCCCCCTTAAATAGGTTTCGTCCCCGAAACCTGTTATTTCTCTAACAAACATGGGTAATGCTGTCTCATCTCTTTTTCAGTCTCCCACGTAGACTCGGATCCCTTCCTGTGCTTTCACTGTACACACACAAGAGGTACCAGTTTATTCCTCAGTTTCTTCTCTTTTTGATTGATGATTGCCACTGGTTGCTCCACATAATTGAGCCGTTCATCTACTTCATCTGCCAAGCACTTCCTCAGATGAGATATAGGGAATGTCGGGTGAATTCCACTTAACTCATTGGGTAAATCCAGTCAATAGGCCACCTCTCCTACTCGAGCAAGGATTCGAAAAGGCCCTATATACCTTGGGCCAACTTGCCCCGCTTTTTGAATCGGATGCTACCCTTCCAAGTTAAGACCTTCAACATAACCCAGTCACCCACCTGGAACTCAATCGGTCTCGGTACACCATGACAAGTTACAATTTCCTTGATGAATAGATCAACCAACCTCTCAGATGAATATGTCTCGCGGATCGGTAGGAAGTATGCACTCTTCATCAAGCGGTTAACAATCACCCATATGGAATCATACCCTTTTGGGGTACGCGGCAACTTCATAATGAAATCCATGATGATGTGCTCCCACTTCCACTTCGGTATATCCAAAGGTTGAATCTTCTCATATGGCTTTTGATGCTCGGCCTTCACCTGTAGGCAAGTAAGGTATATACTCACATACTCCACCACGTCACGTTTCATACCTGACCACCAATAATCCTTCTTCATGTCTTGATACATCTTTGTGGCACCTAAATGAATGGAGTATCGAGTCTTGTGAGCCTCATCCATGATCCTCATGCATAGATCCGCAAAACGAGGAATCCGCACCCGTCCAAATCGGGTTTTAACACCAAGTGTGTTTTCACCCATTCCGAAACCAGACCTCTCATTCTTTTCGAGTTAAGATGATCTTCCTTCAGTGCCTCATCTTGAAACTCTTTAACTTGCTTCATCACATCAGGGGTCATGATCATCAGGTAAGCTTTTACCCGAATCGGCTCATGCCTTTCTTTTTACTAAGGGCATCCGCCACCACGTTGGCTTTGCCCGGATGATAATGGATCTCGCAATTATAATCTTTTATAAGCTCCAACCATCGTCTATGTCTCATGTTCAGGTCCTTCTGCTCAAAGAAGTACTTCAAGCTCTTGTGGTCAGTGAAGATGGTGCACTTCGTCCCGTACAAATAGTGCCTCCAAATCTTTAGTGCAAAGACCATGGTTGCAAGCTCCAAGTCATCAGTAGGATAATTGACCTTATGAACCTTCAACTGTCGTGATGCATAGGCTATAACCTTCCCTCTCTACATTAACACACACCCCAACCTCGGGTAGGAAGCATCAGAATAAACCACTAGAGTTTCACTTCCATCGGGTAATGACAGAACAGGAGCTTGAGTCAATCTCGCCTTTAATTCTTCGAACGCCTTCTCTTGAGGTTGAAAATACAAACTTCACATCTTTCCGGGTCAACTTAGTTAGTGGAGAAGCAATCTTGGAGAAGTCTTGGATGAATCTTCTGTAGTAGCCTGCCAAACCCAAGAAGTTGCGAATCTCGGATGGCGTCTTAGGAGATTTCCATTGCATCACCGCCTCAACCTTTGCCCGGTCCACCATAATCCCGTCGGGATTCACCACATACCCAAGAACTGAACCTCGCAAAACCATAATGCACACTTGGAGAACTTAGCATATAACTTCTCCTTTCTCAACGTCTCCAAAACCTCCCAAATGTGCCGGCATGCTCAATCTCGCTCTTCGAATAAATCAGGATATCATCAATAAACACAATCATTGATTTATCCAACATTGGCCAACACACTCGATTCATAAGATCCATAAAAGCAGCTGGCGCATTGGTCAAACCAAAGGACATGACAAGAAACTCGTAATGACCATAACTTGTGCGAAAAGCTGTTTTAGGGATGTCCTGCTCCTTCAACTTCAACTCATGGTAGCCCGCTCGAAGGTCTATTGTTGAAAACCAACTAGCACCTTGGAGTTGATCGAACAATTCATCTATCCTTGGTAAGGGGTATCGATTCTTGACCGTCAACTTGTTCAACTAACGGTAGTCAATTTACATTCTCATACTACCGTCTTTCTTCTTTGCGAATAAGACCGGAGCACCCCAAGGAGAGATACTCGGTCTAATGAACCCCTTATCGTCCACCCGTGCCTTCTTATTACCCGTCGAGGCATCACCCCGACCAAACCTCTTCCTATTCCAGTTCTGATCACCACCGCCCTTCTTGCTACCTTTAGCCGCCACCAGTACAACTCTCTTATCATACAATCTCCCTACCAAGTCAACCGCCGCCCTAAACGTGTGTAACATCCGCCTAAATTCAAATTATAAATCCGAAACCTGACCATTTTAAACTTTCATGCCAAGAAAGTTCACTATCAAATTAATGTCATTAGTTCTAATGAATCATATGAATTAGAAGTGAAGTTTAATCTTTAAAAAAATGGGGTTATTTGAATTTTTTTTAAATTATTTCAACAATTTACTATATATATTTGTTTATTTGATTTTATAAAGTAAAGAGTTATAATTTTCATATATGATTCAAATTTAAAAAGGAATAATTATATTTTTAAAGTTTCTACAAGACTTATAAAATATATAAGTTTATAAATAATTTGGATTATTTTTAAATTTACGGCTTTAAAAGTTTAGGGATTAAAATTGTAGATTTTAAAACTTGAATTAAAAAGGTTTGACATAAAATAACAACTTTTAAAAACGCAAGGACCAAAGTTGTAAGTTACTTAAAAACAACCCAAACCAAACCCCCTTCCCGTATTTCCGGCGCCGAGCCGGCCAAGTCCGGCAGCAACTCCGGCGACACTCTAGTAGCCAAAAATCGATCCGTTACACTCGAATTAACCATTCATTAACCTTCGTGCGTTGGTTTCGAACTTGAAACCATGCTTAATTGTGTTAATTTAACCATTAAACGCAAGAAATCAAAACTAAAAACTTCAAATCAAATCCATAACTCGTTCTAAAAGAAACTGATCGAATTGAACTTTTTGAGCAAGGGCAAACGTTCTAATTAACCTCTTAAAGCTCTCTGTAACTTTGATTTCAATTGAAAAACACACGCAACTTGGATTTGATCATTATCAATACTCGAACCTGCAACTTGGTCGAGCTTCATCTTCTGAGCATTTTAAGTCCAAATTAAGTGAGGGCTTTTACTCGACATCACCATCCGAAGCTTCATATAAGTTTAATTTGGTTATCAACCTCGTTTGCACCTTGAATCAAAAATCAAATCGTCGCGACTCGTCCTTAAACTTGAGATCATCAAATCGAACTCAATCACGTAAGTTACATATATGAACATGCTCGATTTTACATGAGGATCAAAAGCCCCATGATAATCGACATTAACAACAACAGATTCATGCTCAATTAGATTCAATTAGTTTCTAGGGTTCATATTGATTTGGGGTTTTTCTTAATTAATTGATGTATAAAATTATTTTCGAAAACTAAGCAGATTGGGGCTTTAGCCCATCTGGTAACGGGTCCCGACTCTAGGCAGGAGGTCCCGGGTTCGAACCGGGCCTCCGCCAACCTTTTTATTTAATTATTGTTTCACATTTCGTTTATTCTGAAAACTATTATTATACTAATTAATCTAAATAAAATTTTTTTTGCTAACTAAAATATTCCTGAAATTATTAAACTAAATTTTTGAAAGGTTTTAAAAACTTATGTTTTTTTTAATTTAATTACTTTGTAAAAGGTAACAAAGATAATAAAAATATTATTAGTTATTTTATGTAACAAAGATAATAAAACTATATTGGTTCAAATGTAGATTATTTAACATTATAAACCTACATATTTTAAATAAATAATTATTGAAATAGTTATTTTAATAGTTATTTAAATAATTAATTATTCATTTATATATTTAAACATGTTATATATAATTAGTCAATAATGTATTCTTTAAAATTTTATTTGAGTTTTTTTTAAACTTATAAAACAAGATCACTTTCTATTATACGTTATTTTAAAGTCTTGATGATAAATCATATAAAAGCTTGATATTAAATATTACACTTTACTTTTATTATAAGAATTTTATAATACATCATTTAAAAGTTTAAAACTCTATAAAATGATTTTAAATAATTTTAAAGTCATTTAATAAGCATGTAGTTAATCACCTTGTATCAAGTTTTAAATAGTTAATTATTAATTAATTTCTTTTCACACATTATACTTAATTTTTATTAAATCAATAAATTAAATTATTGAATCATTTTAATCATTCTTGGATTTAATTGATTTATATTATCTTTATTAAACCAAAACGTAAACGATTCATTATTTCATTTAACTATTTAAACCCGAAATTTCCAATTGAAACCCTAGTTCACGTTTATTCATTACTCTTACATTTAAATTTGACCTTGGAATATATATACGTTAGGTATCTTGTAAAAGAAATCGTTGGAGCCTCGTTTAATCTCTTATCATCATTCTTATACTTATTTTACATGTGAGTATTTCTATACCCCTTTTGCATATTTTTACATTTTGGGGTGAAACATGTTACCTTATAAACATTGCACTTGTAAATACGTTTGATGCTTGTAAACTTATGGCAATTCACTTGTATGTTATGGTTAGTTGATCTTTGTAGCTACCATGTAATGTCAAATATAACAATCATTAACAATTGCTAGCCTGGTGACGTCATAGATCTATGGGCCTGACAAGCCTGCTTGGTTGATCCAAGTACACTTAGCTAATCGTATATACTTGTAAACATTTGAGAGTTGTAAAAATTTGTCAAGGTTTGATTGTGCATTCTATCTTACATCCCTAGTTACTTTGCTCTCTTAACATGAATTGCCATCTTTTATATACTTATGTATTGCAAACTATAGAAATCTCACCAACTTTCAAAGTTGATCTTTTATTTTTAACATGTTTCAGGTTTACTACTTGTGGATTCTCTTCGTGCTCATATAAGACTTGGGCGTAGTTTAACTTAACATGTTATTTCTTTGTTTGATGATTTTGTAATGTATAAACGTATTTGTCTTGTAATGTTTTAATAAATAATGATATTTAATAATATTTCAACTTAATTTGTTCCATGTGCTATGAGCAATCGTCTCCCATTCGTCCGCCTGATGATTCCGCTGTCGGTCGGGGTGTGACAGATTGGTATCAGAGCCATGGTTATAAGGATTTAGGTTATTAAAAATGGAATGAGCTAGACTATAACTAAGTACTCTTACACATGAGTCCTCTCATGTATTTTATATGCTTAGATAGGAATTTATGTGCTTTATGTGTTTATACTTGATTATGTGATTATATGCCTTATGTGTTTATGCTTATACCTTGAATCTTATCAATGCACACACGTATCTTAAATCATATTCTACGGCATTATATGCCTGAATCAAATGGTTTTAAAAAATGTGCTTTTGAATCGTTATTCGTGGTTTTCAAGTCTCGTCAAAGTCTATGTCCTATAATTTGAAAATGCTGGAAGAGTAGGACGCATGTATCTCGAGGTGTTCTGTCTAGGCAAGGTATTCATATAAATCCAAATCAACCGATGGATCTGTTTACCTTACATGGGAACCCTTGGGGTGAGTGTCCGCTTATAGGTACGCATGTCTTCATTACGGTTAACATAATGTTTTGGTTTGTAAACCGAACGTTACATTCAAAACATCTTTTTATTTTGACTCGTTTCTTCATTGATTTTGTTTCCTTGAATCTTAAACTCATTACCCAAATCTCTTAACGACCCTTAATAATATTTTCGAATGTCTTCCCCTCAAAACCGAACTTATCCTGAAAACCTATTGCAACGTTACCCTCATTCTACATTGAATCCTTAATCATAACAAACATGATTCTCATATCAATTTTAAGCCAATAAAACTTTGAAATCTCAAAGATATAAGTAAACAAGAATCAATCATATGGAAACCCCGTAAAATTTATTTACTTGAAAATCTCTTATGAATTTCATATCTTATCCAAAAATGTCTTGACCATATTTTTCATGTCATCAAGCTAAGCCTTGTATTAATCTGACTCTTGGTGTTGTACTTGTGACAAACCTTCCTAATCATCTTGAACCGTTTAAAATAGAAAAAGCTTATCAATAAAGATTCTAGATTTGGAATCGTGCACCCTTTGCCAATAAGAGCATGAAATCATAAATAATGAAGTTAACAAACTTAAGCATATTGTAACACCCCGAAATTTTATTTAAACGGAATAAAAAGAAAAGTAAATGGAAAGAATAGAAATTGTGCACAAGTGGAGGGGGAGAATGTGTACAAAGTACAAAACCTTATTATTTTAAGGATTTGAGGGGCATGGTTGCCCATTCTTTCTTCTTCACCTTCTTCAATCGGCTAAAAAGGAGAAAGAAGAGAGAGAAGCCCTAGTTCTAGAGAGAGAAAGTGGAAGAAGCAGCTGCAAAGGTAAGTCTTCTTTTATATGAGTTCGGTTTCAGCTGGGTTTCGAGTTCTTGACCGAAGTTCTGGTTGCTTAGTGTTTGTTTTCGGGATTCAAGAGCTGAATCGAAGGTGGGTCTCGACCTTGAAGTGTTTTGCTCAAAGGCTGCTCAAGGTGAGTTTCTAGAACCCATCTTTTACTGATTTTCAACTGGTTCGGGGCTATTATGCATACCAAGTAAACATTTTGAAGGAAACCGTGGGTTTATAGCTTGATGTTCAAAACGATGTATGTATATATGTATGTTATAGTGTTGATTATGGGTTAGTGATGATGAATAGCATGCTTAGATGGCCTTAGTATGTTAGATCTGTGTTTGGGTATGATTAGAATGGCAATCGGGTGAAATTGATAGCATAGAAAATATTTCAGAATGTTTTGATGAACATGAACAGTGGTTCATGCGCCCAAACAGTGGCCCATGCATCCAGCATGAGTGAATGAAACGCCTAAGTGTTGGCCATGCGCCCACGGGTGGGTCATGTGCCTAAACAGTGGCCCATGTGCCTAGCATATTGGCCCATGCGCCCAAGTGTTGGCCATGCGCCCAGAGGGGGTCAATGCGCCTAAACAGTGGCCCATATGCCTAAGTGTTGGCCATGCCCCTAAATAGTGCCATGCGCCCAAAATGAATGAAACGGGTAAGTGTTGATGCACCTAAACAGGTGCCATGCGCTGCATAGTGGTAAAGCGCCTGAACAGGGCAGAAACGCCCAAATAATGCCCATGCGCCCAGACTGTTTTACACTTAGAATATTATGCCCATGCGCTTGGAAGGCCCTATGCGCCTAGATTTGGACTTAAGGTTTCTAAGTGGTTTTTAAGGGGTAAAATGGGTAGATAGGCTGGTTATGATGTGATGGCCTATGTTTGGTGTGTGTTATGCATGTATGATGTTGCCTGTATGGTGATGGTGCATGTTTATGATTATGTATATGTTCCCTATTATGTATGTCTTCCTTGGCTTTGCGTTGAACGTTAATGAATGTAATGAAAGTATTATGTAACGTAAAGTGGAAGATAATGAAAAGAGGAACATAATGAGTGAATGCATGCATTAATAAAAGAGAAAGTATAGAAAGGCTTGCAAGCAATATGTACGGAGGTGCACAGCTCTAAATGCCTTTAGCTCTACCGCATGAGGTTCAACAAATCCTAAAGTGTGCACGCAAGGGTTCTAGTCTTTGTGACTGACCTTCAGTGGTGTTACCCATTTCGATGGGGGTGTTACCCATTTCGATGGGGGTGTTACCCATTTCGGTGGGGGTGTTGTTACCCATTTCGGTGGGGGTGTTGTTACCCATTTCGGTGGGGTGTCCGCCTCGATGATTCCGCCGTCGGTGGGGGTGTGACAACGTGCTCGGCCGAGTGGCGATCATGTGCCTGCGAATATCCACTGGCAAGCCCTGAATTTATCTTTTAATCTTTCATGACAAAGGCTTTACTTGGTCAGGCACCAAACGTGCCATCTCAATGAATTTAGTGGTGTACTGCTCATGTGTCATCGTTCCCGCCTCCAACTGCAGGAACTCCCTCTCAACATTATCCATCTCCCTATGAGGACAAAACTCCTTAATTACCAACTTCTTCAGCTCCGATCATCTCATCCCTCTAATTGCCCGACTACCATCGGCTTGGACTATATTGTCACACCAACACAGAGCCGAGTCCACAAAAGAGTGGGCAGCAAACTTCACCTTTTGGTCCTCGCGGCACTCGCTGATATTCAAAACAGCTTCCATTTCTCTCACCCACCGGTGAGCAGCAGCAGTGTCGTTACCGTTAAAAGTAGGGGGCTTGCATCGTTGAAACACCACATAGTTACAGCCTCATGCCGCCTCCGGCATAGGCTCTTCTTCTTCCTCTTCTTCATCATTAGAGAGAATCATTTTTGGCTCCGGTTGCTCCCGTCCTCCCGAGGACCTATTCCTCTCTTTCCGTTCCCCTTCCCGTACAGCCTTGATAACCTCAGTCACCACAGATGGTAAGATCGTCTGCATGACCTGATGAACTTCCTCAACAATAGCTTCCTTCACCGAGGCTCTCAGATTGGCACTCACATCACCGCCCTCCGGATGAGGGGTCTCGGGTTCTTCATGAACCACCTTTTCCACTCTGGGTCTTCCTCTTTGGGGTCGCGGTTCAGCACCATGACCTACACCACATTAAGCTTTTGAAGATCTACCACCGGTCGTCGTCACACACACACTGAAAGATTCAAACACCAACACGGTCATTCAAGGAAACAACTCAGTTTATGTCAAGTATAGTAAGTCTCTAATTAGAGTGGCCAGTTATGCTTAGCCACTTACTTTACTCTTCATACCCCAAGCATTACCTGTCCTGACTACATCAGTATTTAAATCTACAAACAACACATAACCATAACACATGCGCATATAATATCGGTTAACATTACGAAAATACCTGATGGCACGCAACTACTCAGACTGGCATCCCTTCCCTTTCCATCCCATTCTCAGTTGAAGTTAAGGTTTATTTTGAAAATTTACCCATTTCACTTAAACTTTGGCTCTGATACCAACTTCTAAGGCTCTTATACGAACTTGTAAGGCCCCAATCCTGGGACGCTTATAGCTGGTAAATCATTGCACATAAAACACATATTTACATTTATCTTAAATAAACACTACAACATAAACATTCAAAAATGACATTTTATTTCATTATAAAGGCTTTTGCAGAACAATACATCGTTATCCAGTTACAAAAATATATGTTGCATTATATCAAAAAAGAATTATAAAAATGGATGCCATCCCAAAAGAGCTGAGTAGCCACCTCGTGTCATCCTCAGCTATCATTACCTGCCAACTGGTAACACATAAAAGTCAGCGTTGCTGAGTGAGTTCTTGTTTTATAATACAACATACTTTTCTTTTGTTAAAACTGATATTTACTTTCATGCGATCATACATCATACGTACACATAGATAATAACATTATTATCTTCATCATTCATTTGTTATCTTTCATTCATTCATGCATTCTTACTTTCATTCATTCGTTCCTCATTACATCTTTTCCTTTCCATCAAAACCATGAACTTTACCCTTCAGTCTCCTGGTATTGGGCCTAAGCCTATCATAGACCTTCCATTACGGTACACAGCACCTCCTAGCCACAGTACTTGAGAAAAAGTTCAGGTGTACCATTATCGTGTGCTATGCCCTTCAGTCTCATGTACTAGACCTAAGCCTATCATAGACCTTCAATTACGGTGCTCAACACCTCATGGCCACAGTAACTAAGGCAAGCAACAATGGTTCCATACAAATGGTCAATCACAAAAAAGACCCTGATGTGCATCCTCCCAGGGTAGCGAACCCGCACACCATTTGGCTAACACCTTACAAAGGGGCATGTCCCGACATACAAAGCTTGCAAGACTTTCATTACTTTCATCATTCATTAATGCATGCATTCATCATTTCGTTCCTCTTTTCATTATCTTCCACTTTACGTTACATAATACTTTCATTTCATTCATTAACATTCAATGTAAAGCCATGGAAAGATAAACATACAAAGCAAGGAAGATAACATACAGAGTCAATAACATCATCATACAGGGCATCATCATACATACCTAACATATATCATGCATAAACATACAACATCATACATCATCATCATCATGCCCAACGTAACCTCTAAGGCCTCAAAAGTCATCTTACATGAACTTACGGGAACTCTCCACATCAAAACTTACATCTGTACTTTCCCCCGAAAGTCAATAAATACACTATGTTTTCCTCTGGTATACCATTCCTACTTGGGCGTATGGGCACCTTTCAGTCGCATGACCTCTCATGCGACTGAACACCATGTGAATGGATAATATGCGAATGAGCACCTATGCGAATGAACCAATGCAGATGAATACTTGTGAGAATGGACCTAATGCAGATGGAACAAGACGTATGGGCCTCAGTCGCATGACTCCCCATGCGAATGACTCTCAATCGCATGACTGGAAGGCATATGGGCTCCAGTCATATGTCTCATATGCGAATGAACCCCAATCACACGACTGGCATGCGTGTGGACTTCAGTCGCCTGACTCGCATGCCATTCGGTCGCATAGCCCTAACTGTGCAGAATGCAGATTCCTCCCGACCCAATCTGCCATTTTCGACTTCCAAGCTCTTCCAAACCTCTTCTAAGCCATGTCAACCATCCTAAACCTTAGGAATGCATACCACAACACCATACAAGCACACACAAGCCCTAAATCATACATCACTCGCATCATACACAAACACATACACACGGGTCAAACACACACATACTTCAAAAACGAATTTCAGATGTGTTCTAGCCCCAAAATCATTCAAAAACGTGTAAAAGAGGGGTCCTAGAACTCACACAATCAACACCGTCGAGAAGAGCTTCGATTAGACCCGCTATACTTCGAATTTGCACGCTTGAATCCACTCGAACCAAGCTTTTTCTCCCTTTTCTCCTGTTTCTTCTTATCTCCTCTCTTTGGCTGAGTTTTTTCAAGTGTGGGGAGAGGGTGAGGGCTGCCCTCTCCCTTTAAATACCCCCACACACCCAACTTTCTCTCGTTGGCGAGTTTGGTCCCTCGACTTTCGACTTTATTTCTTTTTCTTCTTTCGTTGGCTTTAAAGAAAATATCCGGGTGTTACACTGAACCTTCAGTAGTGCGTATCAATCAACCGCATGAGTCAGTCACACGACTGAACCATGATAATGGTTCAGTCGTACGAGTGAAATGATAAAAACCTATAAATACCACATAATTCGTGGAAAAACAGGTGACTTCGAATATTCACCTACCCTAACCGTCCATAGCGCCCTAAGCAGCCTATGCAACTTCATAGTTCGTTCTTGATCGATTCCTACTCATTCTTAACATTTGTTTTCATCGTTAGATCGATCAGGTTGCCCTTCTCACTGATTGGATTGCCAATCAAATAGGATTCCACACTATTTGATCTGGTCTCACGTAGAATCCATTAGTACTCTATACAAAAACGGTCCTGACAAGTGGTATCAGAGGTTTGGCTCATGATTTTGTGTGCATTCAATTGGTTTTTGTGTTAAAACCTACGTTTTCAATCAAAAGAGTCAACTTTTTGCTCCAAAAAGTGTTTTTGATATTTGCATGAGTTAAAGTTTCGATTGTTAATCAAATGGCATATTAGGGTGTCTGGAAAATTCGTATTTTGTGTCAAAGTGTTTAAAATATTCAATTTTTCAAACACAGCAGCCTTCAGTCGCATGATTGGACCATTCGTATGACTAAACCCATTCATATACACTCATTCGTATGACTGAACTCAATCGTATCTCTCTTTCACACGATTAAGCAACTCCAGTCAGTTAATTCCAATCGCCTTGCTTATTCGCACGACTGAATCCAATTGCACGGTTGAATTCATTTGTATCCTTCATTCGCATAGCTCATTTGCATGAGTGAATCTCTCTTGTTCTAATTTCACCAAGTTTAAAGCAATGGAAGACCAGTTTGCTGCATTCACTGTTGGAAAGGACTTGCATATCCAGAACCTTCTACTTCTAGAGAATGAGATTGGAAATCACAACAAACTGCCAAAGTTGTTAACTTTGGATGAATACCCACAGTGGAAACAACGGTTTGAAATCTACCTGAATGGAGTTGACCCAAACCTTTGGACATCCACTAAGACTAGTTACACGTACCAGTCAGTGCTAATAGAGTTATATTGACGTTGGGAGGAATGAGTGAATCCCAAAAGACTCTACATAATGCTGAAAAGAAAGTATATGCCTTGTTGACTTAGTCTATACAAGGATATATAGAAATTATAGGAGGCCTTGGAAAAGAGATACGAAGGACATGCAACTCTGAAAGCACTAAAGGCAAAAGCTCTTAAGAAGGAATTTGATAGTTTCTATTCGATTAGGAATGAGAGCTTGGATGACATCATTGATCGATTCTATCATCTGATGAGTGAGTTGCACACTCATGGCATGACCACATCCATGGAAGATAAAGTCTCTAGTTTTGTTGATGGTATGCCAGACAAATGGGATCCATTTGTGTCTAATCTGAGATGAAACGACACTCTTGCTACTTTAGACATAAATGATTTCATTTTGAAGTTAAGGGAGGAAGAACTACGTATGAAATACAAGTCAAACAAAGGATCCTATGTTCGGAATCCTGCACTATACAATTCAGTCCCAACTCCGGCTGCTTCAGGAGCACCGCTACAAACAGCGTTTGTGTCTAGCTCTTCTGCACCTTCCCAAAGTAGTACATCAGGAACCGTAATGTCAGGGTCACCTGGTACCCATACATAGTTTCTGAGGCAAATATTACCAAGTTGTAGACTGAGAATCTCGGAAATGTCACCGTGGAAGTTACTAAAGAGCATATGGACCTTCTAGCTGCTGTTGTTCAATCTTATGATGGATTAGTTGTTGGTAAGATTGGAAACTGTCATCATGCTGACAAGGACTATGAGCAAGTTGATGAAACTGAGCTAGAACGCATGGATATTATGTGGGCCTTGGCTAGTGCTGCTAGAAGAGCCAAGAAGTTTGTTCAAAAGACGAGGAAAAATTTGGTTACCACTAAAGATACGACATTTGGATTTGACAAAACCAAAGTCACGTGTTTCAATTGTGGTGAAAAGGGGCACTTCAAACGTGAGTGTATAAAGCCAAAGAAGACTGGAAATGGAAATCCTTTTCCCTCATTCAACCGACAAGACAAGGATAAGATTGGACCTTCATCTTCAAGTAAAGAGTCTAAGGCTTTAGCTGCTCAAAGTGATGAAGGGAAAGATGTTGATACATATGTACCTAGTTTAGGATCTTAGTGTAAAATGTTCGTCATGTATTACATATATGTAATGAATGAGTTGAATGAAATAAAATATGTAATTGATGCCTATAATGTTTAACGTTTCATTGTTTATTATGTAATAAAGCATATTGAACTAACTATATAGGTTTGTGGTTGTTTGCATAGTTCTTAGTCAATAATGATTGAGAAACGTGTTC
This sequence comes from Flaveria trinervia, assembly GCA_025506515.1. Taxonomy (NCBI): domain Eukaryota; kingdom Viridiplantae; phylum Streptophyta; class Magnoliopsida; order Asterales; family Asteraceae; genus Flaveria; species Flaveria trinervia. The sequence goes on from CM046444.1 coordinate 24,880,063, forward strand.
AAACTTGATCGTATGAAGTCTTCATGCGAATGGACCATGCTAATGGACCATACGTATGAATACTTCATGCTAATGGACCACTCGCACGACTGAACTAGGAGACTAGATCAGTCGCACGATTGAGACATAAGATTGGCTCAGTCGCACGACTGAATCTTCAGTCGTGCGTATGAATCAATCGCATGATTTAGTCGCACGACTGAACCATGCTAATGGTTCAGTTGTACGATTGACAAACCCTAACCTATAAATACCACCTAATTCGTGGGAAAATGTAACACTTCAAGAATTTCGACTCACATTCGTACCCTAGCCGTGCAGAGACTCCAGAGAACCTATTCCAACTTCATAGTTCGCAGTTGATCCCATTCTATCGTTCTTAACGTTTCTTTAATCGTTAGATTGATCTGGACTGCGTTCGCACTGATTGGATCGCCAATCAAATAGGATTCCACACTATTAGATATGGCTTCACGCATTATCAGTTAGTACTTCGTATGTACACGGTCCTAACAAGTGGTATTAGAGCTTTGGCTCTTGATTTTGTGTGTGATTTGATTAATTTCGTTGCAAAAATCTTGTTTTTCATTCAAAAGAGTCACCTTTTTTTAGTAAAACAGTGTTTTCGACGTCTCCAGGTCTAAAAGTTTACGTTTTTCGGCATACGACAGATTAGGGTTCTTGAAAATCGTGTTTTTATGCCAAAGTGTCAAAAACCTTTGAATTTCAAAAACAGCAGCTTTCAGTCGCACGATTGGCTCAATCGCATGATTGAACTCAATCGCACCACCCATACAAATGATTGAACTCAATTGCTCATCCATTCGTATGACTGAACATTCATTCGTGTCTTTCCAATCTCACACTCCATACGCATGACTGAATCCAATCGCACAATTGAATTCGTCGCACCTCTGATTCGCACACGACTGAGTCATCCGCATTGGCATCCGCATTTGTCCAATCGCATGATTGACTTATCCGCATATGTCCATTCGCATAAGTAAATCAGTTGAGTTCTAAAGTTCAAAGTAAAAGAGATGGAAGATCAATTCTCTGTGTTTACTGCTAGTAGGGACTCACAGATCCAGAACCTTTTGCTTCTGGAAAATGCGATTGGGAATCATAATAAACCACCTAAACTTATAACGTTAGATGATTACCCACAATGGAAGAAGCGATTCGAGATCTATCTTAATGGAGTTGATCCCAACCTTGGGAATCTATTGAGACAGGTTATAGTATGCCGGTTGGTGATGATGGTGTTAAATTAACCTTGGGAGGTATGACTGATAGCCAGAAGGCAAAGTATAATACTAAAAAAGGTGTATGCCCTGTTGACCCAGTCGATACCAAAAGACATATTCCATCAGTTTTTTTGAGAACAAACAGGCAAAGAAGTTATGGGAAGTTTTGGAGAAATGATGCGACGGGAATGCAATGTTGAAAGCTCTAAAGGCAAAGGCTTTGAAAAAGGAGTTTGATAACTTCTCTTTGATATGTAAAGAAAGATTGGATGATGTCATAGACAGGTTCTACCATCTAACAAGTGAGCTGTACACTCATGGGGTCTCAATGTCCATGGAAGATAAGGTCTTAAGCTTTGCCGATGGTTTGCCTAAGAAGTGAGACTCGTTTGTGTCTAACTTGAGACAAAACAATATACTGGCTAAATTACACATAATGACTTCATCTTGAAATTGAGAGAAGAGGAACTAAGGATGAGGTACAGGTCACAGAAAGAATCCTATGACTAGAATCCTTCACTCTATAAATCCTCTTCCACGCCAACCAGTTCAGGAGCACCACTTCAAACAATGTTTGTGTCTGATTCAACCGCTCCTTCTCAAACCCCAGCTTCAGAATCTGAAACGTCAGGGTCATTTAGTACCCAATATATTGCACCTGAAGCAAATGCTACTAAGTTGAAGACCGAGAATCTCGGAAATATTACTGTGGAGGTTGCAAAGGAGCATATGGGCCTTCTAGCAGCGGTTGTTCATTCTTATGATGGTCTAGTTGCAGGAAAGATTGGAAATTCCCATCTGGCCGATGAAGACTATGAGCAGGTGGACGAGAATGAATGGAAAGAATGGATATTATGTGGGCTTTGGCGAGTGCTGTTAGAAGAGCGAAAAAGTTTGTAAAGAAGACTAGACAGAACTTCATAGCCACAAAAGATACTACCTTTGGTTTCAACAAAACCAAAGTTACATGTTTTAACTATGGAGAAAAGGGGCATTTCAAACGTGAATGTTTAAAGCCCAAGAAAACAGGTAACGGGAATCCATTCTCATCTTTTAACCGTCAAGACAAACCGACGAGTGGAGCTACCTCGTCAAGCAAAGAGATAAAGGCCTTGACTGCTCAAGGTGATGAAGGACAGGACTGAACCTTCAGTTTTGTGTCTCTGGGTGAATCGAACATTGCCAATGTCGAGGGTTTGGATGATGACACTGCAAGTGAAGGTGACATCGCAGTTGAACTAGTGATGTCAGATAATGAAGATACTGCAAATGTGGTCAATCACCTGAGTGAAGAAGATTTCAAAATCTCATGTCAGAATCACCAACATCCAAAGAGTCAAACTCTGCGTTGATAGCGGATTCAACCGAATCTTCACAGGTAAGTACCAAAGATCAACTCTTTGAAAATCATGCTTGTAATGAATGTAACAAATTTATAGAAAGCATAGATTTAAAATTTGCTAGGTTATTAGACCATAATGATAGTTTAGTAAATGACTTACAACTGTGCACAGAAGCTAATCGGAATTTAAAACAAAATGAGCACAATTATAAAAAGAAAATAGAACTTTTAAATAAAGAACTAAGGAAAACTGAAGGTGTTGCTTTAATCAAGCCAATGACATAAAGTTCTACTTAAACTCCCTAGAAGAAACTAAGAAAGAAAAGGAAGTTTTAGAAGTCGAAGTCAACTCATTAAAACAAAAACTACACACTTGGACCAGTTCTTCTCATATAGTTCAACACTTAGTGAAAGAATGAAATAACGGGGAGGGGTTGGGTTACAAAGTGGTTCCACCACCACATGAGATATTGTTAAATGCTAAATGTAGACCAGTAAATAACAATCCTATTAAGGATCATGTGCAGTCCACTCCTCTAGTTAGTGATCTAGATTCCATAAGTAAACCGGTGGAATCTGTCCCTAAATAGAAAGAGGCCACTTTGAAATCTAAAGGTATGATGCCTATTGTGAATTGGAAGAACATTTTGAAAAGGTTACTGTAAAGTCATGTTCAAACATGTCTATTTCTGAACCCAAAACGACCAAACCAGTTAACCAACCACGTGCCCCACGTCACAGTCCAAATAAACAAAAGGCTAAAGATGTTAAAAACGTTCAAACAATGAATTTTGTCAAAGAAATTAAAACATCTAAACAAGAAGTGTCCAAACCCAACTAGACTAAAGTCACACCAGTATCTCACACTTCCCCATAAAAACAATTTTCCCAACATATACAAGGTAGATTATGCTACAATTGTGGAAAGAGAGGACACATCGCTTCTAATTGTCCTTATTATCAGACAACAAGAAAAAAAATTGAACTTCATGATACTAAACAAATTCCTTCTAAAAGGAGTTCTATAACTCCACCAAAAAGAAGTAATGAACCTAAAGTTCAAACAGTAAGCCAATCGTCTGTTTATCACAAACACGCCTTGCACAAAACTGGCTTATGGAAAGAAAAGTCAAGTCCAGTGTCTGATACTGAGAACAATAAGAAGAACGATATGCCCTCACCCTCAAATGGATAGTGGGTTGAGTTCATCATGTGTGATTCCTCTGGGTCACCCAAGCCAGTTAAGGCATGGGTCCCAAACCTAAACTAATAATTTCCTCTGAATGTGCAGGGTGTCCATTACAGTGCTATCATAAACACCTGCATTATTGATAGTGGGGCGTCTAGGCAGATGACCGAGAACCTGTTTCTTCTTTCAAATGTTAAACAAATTAAAGGGGGACATGTCTCATTTGCTGGAAATAAAGGAGGATACATCACCGCTCAAGGCGAAGTGGGAAATCAGAATGTCAAGTTTGACAAGGTGAACTACATTCAAAACATTACAAAATAACTTTCTTTCTGTATCCCAGATCTGTGACAAAGGATTCAATGTGTTTTTGACAACAAGAAGTGCTATGTGTTGAAGAAGGATTACATTATCCCAGAGGACCAAATCCTTATGTCAGCTTCAAGATATAATGACTTATATGCCTTGGATCTATCAAAGATCTCCACAACCAATCATCAAGTTCAATGCTTCTTGTCAAAGGCAACTGAGATGGACTCGATCTCCTGGAGAGGAGAATGGGACACATAAATCCACGGAAGATGAATCATCTTATTCAGAATGATTTAGTAAATGGAGTTAATGTTAAGAATTTTCAACTTCCAGATTTTTGTGTACCGTGTAAGAAAGGTAAATAGACCAAGAAGTCTCACAAGGCAAAGAAAGTAAATTCTATTGAATTGCCTCTCGAACTTCTACATATGGATTGTTTGGTCCTATGAGCACCAAGAGCATCGCTAGTGATCTGTAGTAGTGTATGTAGTCACTGATGACTACTCTAGATTTTTTTGGGTAATGTTTCTGAAATCCAAATCAGAAACATTTGAATCATTCAAACAGCTGGTGACCACATTGGAATCTCTCTTCAACCTGAAAGTACGTCAGATTCGCTCAGACAACGGCACGGAATTCAAGAACAAGTGGATGGAGGCATTCTGCAAAGAGAAAGGAATTATACATCAGTTCGCATCTGCCTACACTCCACAAATGAACGGAGTTGCTGAACGGAAGAACAGGAGCTTGATAGAGACAGCACGAACGATGCTAGCAGACTCGAAACTACCTATCCAATTTTGGAATGAGGCAGTTGCCAATGCATGTTACATCGTAAATCGAGTCCTGGTGGTCAAACATCATGGTAAAATGTGTTACGAGTTGCTCCAATGACGTAACCTAATCTAGAGTACCTCGAACTGTTTGGCGCACCATGTACGCTGTTGAGAAAAAACCAGTCAGGGAAGTTCATTGAAAAGGCTGAAGAAGGAATTTTTCTAGGATACAACATATCGAATAAGAGAGTTTACAACAACTCAACGGGTCAAGTAGAAGTGTGGTGCAACATCGACGTTCAGAGATACACCACCCCCTTGCTGGACAAGGACCCACATTCTTTTTCGATTATGATAGATTCTTTAAGTCCTTCAACATCCTTTTTCCCCTGCTGATGATGAGTTATTGACCAAAATGATGTACGATGTATTAAAATACCGTCACTACACTCGAGAACATCAGGTTCACAACGGTGCTTATCGATGTTTTATGTCTCAATTTGAGCCAAATATGTAAGTGAAGCCTTAAACGATGAGGAATGGGTAAGTTCCATGCAAGAAGAAATTCTTCAATTCAAGAAGTTAGGAGTATGGACACCGGTGGATAGACCAAAAGGTGCTAAGGTCATTGGCACTAAATGGGTCTTGAAATGAAAGAAAGATGACCAAGGGGTCATAATCAGAAACAAGGCTCGACTTGTAGTTCTAGGATTTCGACAAGTCGAAGGCATTGATTACAATGAAGTGTTTGCACCTGTGGCGAGAATTGAAGCAATCCGTATCTTCCTAGCCTATGCATCTTATATGAAGATTAATGTTTATCAGCTAGATGTGAAGAGTGCATTCCTTCATGGTGAAATCCGGGAGACATTGTATGTCAGTCAACCCGAAGGATTTGAGGATCCGTATCATCGGGACAGAGTTTACAAGCTGGATAAGACTCTCTACAGGCTCCACCAAGCCCCAAGATCATGGTATGAGAAGCTCTCGACTCATCTTGTGAAACACGGCTTTCGTAAAGGAGTGATTGACTATACACTGGTACACTGTTCATCAAAGAAAATGATGGTGACTTACTGCTAGTTCAGATTTATATTGATGACATAATGTTTGGTTCCAAAAATGAAGAATTATGTAAAGAATTTGAAGCAGTAATGAAAGTTGAATTTGAGATGAGTGCCATGGGAGAGATGAAGTTCTTTCTCGGGTTACAGGTGGATCAGACACCAAAGGGAATATTTCTACATCAGACCAAGTATGTAGGTGATATCCTCAGTCGGTTGGATATGGAGAATGCTTCGGCAGCTGGAACTCCACTTGCTACAAACCACGACGTGGCACCCGACGAAAATGGTGATCTGGTGGATGCCACCATGTACCGAGGAATGATCGGATCCCTCATGTACCTCACAGCCTCCCGACCTAATAACATGTATGCGACCTGTCTTTGCTCTAGATATCAGGAGAAACTGAAAGTCAACCATCTCATAGGAGTTAAACAAATTTTCTATTATCTGAAGGGTACTCCAACACTCGGGTTGTGGTATTCTCATGACGATGATTTTGAGCTTACAGCTTATAGTGACTCAGATTACGGCGGTTGCAAAATGAACTACAAGTCAACGTCTGCAAGATGTCAATTTTTTGGGAGAAGATTAGTCACCTGGTAGTGTAAGAAGCATACATCGGTTGCTCTGTTATCTTGTGAAGCTGAATACGTTGATGCTACAAGTTGTGATCGCAGATCATTGGATTCAACAGCAAATGCGGGACTATGGTTTGCAATTCTCTAACACTCCTATTGATGTTGATAATTCTGTTGCTATAGCCGTAACTAAAAATCCAGTCCAGCATCCTAAAACTAAACACATCGGCATTAAGTATCACTTTATATGTGATTGTTTAAAAAAACATTTAATCGATGTCGTTAAAATACATACGGATTTTCAACGCGCCGACCTCTACACAAAAGCATTTGATAAACCGAGATTTTTATATCTATTAGAGGTTAATGGCGTGAAAAAGAAAAGTGATGTGATCACAGAGGATGAAAATGCTTTGTCCGACAATTTTTTTGTTTTATTTTCATTTATTTTTTCTTATTTTATTTTCCTGTTTCTATAAAATCCAAAAACTAAAAAAATTATTTTCGGTTTTAGAATTTTAGGAGGAGAATAGGTTAGATTAGTATTAAATTAATCGTTTTATTTAATTACTCAAAAAAATGAGGGAAGAGGACAACTTGGCTAAAAGGAAAGAAATCAAATCTGTGATACTTATTCAACGTATTTGGAAAATGATAGTACATAGGGAACAGATTATTTAGGACTTCAAAAGGTTTAACTGATTAAGATGCAAAGGTCAAAGTTTATGTCTGAAAAGTCTAAGCAAAATAAAAGGAAAAATGATAGTAAAACTAGTTGGCTACCAAGGTAACATAGAGAAAGTAGACCTAGAGGCTGCTAGTTTATTATATGATGTGTCAGTAGATTCAACACAATAGACAAGTAGACCTCATTGGTGGTTTCAATTACAAACTAAGTTGTTCAACCTGCTATGGGTTCCCATCTTATCCCTGGTTAACATAATCAACGTTGTTCCAATAAGGGGTGAAGAGCAAAATAAACGCCACATATGTGTGCAGACAACCATAAAATATAAGCAAAGCACATGAAAAATGCAAAATGCAATCAAGCTAATAACTTATGTTGTTGGTGTGATATGTGCAAAAAGAAAATAATTGATCGAATAAGAAGATACGTTGTGTGCCTCTCTGCTGTGCGGTGGCACTGACCTGAGGATGAACATAACCTAAATATTCTAGAATTCATTGTTGTTTGCGCCTCTTTGATGTGCGATGGCACTGACCTGAGGCTTGGCATCTCTTTGAAAGCTCTTAGAATAGTTTCTTCTTAAAATATACCCGTAGACCGCTCAAAAATCTCCTGAGGAACGTTGATTACCATATAAGCATGGCATCCACAAATGCTTGTTGAAATAACTAAACCTAATTCATCACCAATGTGTGTGAAAAATCTGTGTATGGATTTAAGATGACAAGTATACTGACAATCATCGAGAGCTGCAGTTCTTGAAAGTCAAAATCATTGTGTGCATCTTATGGCTCGAGTATGATTTCCTGAAATTGCTATTGACTATCAGTGTAAAGAAGGATCAAGCATCAAGATTGTTTATTAAAATGTCCCAAGTGATTCTGATATACCGGTATGATTCCAAAATGAATTATACCAGAAATGATAAACTAGAATTGAAGCTGTGCTGTCCAAGAAGTAAAATCAATTAGAATTACTCTAATAGGTTTAAAATCCATCTCTAATCAAAAATACAAAAATATTCTTAATTTTGTTTTTTAAATTTTCTAGTTGCATTATTTATTAATTTTTAGTCATTTAGTTGGTAAAAGTCGGACTAGGCATCGGAATTCAATCTATGAAACACTCACTTAAAAGTGGTCACATTTGAGGTGACCAATCGGTTCTTTGTTAAAAGGATCATGTCTGAGGTGATCAACAGTTTTTAAAGTTAAAAGGATCATGTCTGAGATGATCATCGATCGTATCGTTTTATCTATAGTTAAAAAGGCTAAGTGTTTGAATGGTCATAAGGTCAAACTCATAAGTATGAGCCATTCGCACGATTGGACCATAAGTATGGACTAGTCGCACGATTGGATCATACGTATGAGCCTAATCGCACGACTAAACCACACGTATGGACCGGATGTATGGTTGGACCATAAGCATGGGTCAATTCGTACGATTGGATCACCAGAATAAACCAATCGCATGAATGGAGGTGACCGAATGAGTCAGTCGCACAACTGAAACCTAGTCGCATGACCGAATGTGACCTACTGAGCAAGTCACATGACTGAGCCCCAGTCGCACAAATCAATAGTGTGAATAGGTTCAGTCGCACGACTAAAGGAAAACCTAGTATAAATAGAGGGGAGTCGGTCGCAGACACTCATCACCCCCAAATCGCACTTAAATCGCACGAAATCAAGATTACTCTACCCAAATTTCATATTTGTGATTTAGCATCCTGTTTGTGAGACTAACAATTTCGCTTTGTTCCTACAGGTAATGCAAGACTAAAATCGACTTACATGCTTAGTTTAATCAAGCCCTAATGACCTAATTGGGTGAAAACTAAACCGAGATAAAACCTTCAAAATTAACCACTAACCTGGACTTAATCGTCAAATTATTTAGTACTAAGTGTTATTTTGATTGATTGCGAGTCCAATGAGTCTAACCTAAACGTTTAACATCAAGTATAGACCAAGAACCGATTCTATAGTGCCGTACAGAGATCTATGGGAATGGACACACTGATGAACTTCAATCGCACGATTTAAATAGGCAAATGAATCAATCGCACGAATAAACCATGTGTATGAATTCAGTCGCACGACTGGTTCAACCGCATAGAACAACATACGACTCAGTTAAGTCGTAGGTTCATTCGCATGACTGAGCTCATTCGCATGACTAAGACTTAGTCGCACTATCCATTCGCATGACAGAACAGAATGATTCAAGTCCATTAAATTCAAGTGTCATTCACTTACACAAACTCTAACGTTTATTTATCTTGTGTAACAGAAACATGGCGAGTAGATGGACTATGAGCACAAAGCCTAACCTCTGTGCATATCTGGACGTCACCTCCCGGAATGCTTCTGATTTTGCTCAGATTATTGCCTTCCTATAGAGATCGAGGATCTTCAAGGCCATATCTACCCCGTGCACACCATATCGACTTCAGCAGGCTTTCTAGGAAAGCGTTGTAGTACACAGGTCTGCTGAACCGCATTGTATTCAGAGCTCCATATTTGGTGAGGAGATTGAGATAAGTGAGGAAGATCTGAGGAGAGTTTTAGAGTTGGGTGATGATGGTGACTGCCCAACCAGACTGCATCCACTGACAGTTCGAGGTTGTTTCCTTCGGGCTAAGTACGTTGGGGACATAAACGTAGGTGTGCTAAATAAGAGCAACCTGTGCCCCCAGTTTAAGTATTTAGCCCATGTGCTGCTCAAGTGCATAGCCTCGAGGAAGGGAGGCTTTGATGAGATGTCTGGTCAGATCAAGAACGCTTATCCGGCTCTGGTACTGAATCATCCATTCAGCTTCTCACGGATGATCTTCACATACAGGGTAGAGAAGATAGAAGCCAAGGGAAAGGAGGGATTCTATATGTACCCACATTTCCTTCAAATGATCATTTACCAAAAGCCGCCCTCGCTGCCCAAGGAGAGTGAGGATGCAGTCACACTTCAGGTCATGGATGACACCACCCTCGGGAGGATGAAGGTATACCAGGGCAAGCAGGTGAAGCCCTCGGTAAGGAGACTGTTTGGGCATTTGGCCTGGGAGAATTATGTGGTGCCAGCTAGGAGGAAGTGGCATCACAACGACAGTGACTCGGATTCTGAGCCTAGTGCTCTACCTCCAAGGGCTCCAGGAAGTAGAGGATGGCTCACCCTTATGGCAAAAACGGTAAGAGGCCGAGATTTACTTTGACCCTATCCACTACCACTACCACAGCCACCACTACTGCCATAGCCACTATCACATCCACCACAGCTACCACCACCACTAACACACCCCCTACCACTATTACCACACTCCTAACCACCACTACTACAGCCACCCGTTCACCTTCCATTACTATCCCACCACCCATATTCACCACATCCACCGTTACCACCACCAGCAACCAAGTAGGTCCATCAACCACACTACCTTCACCACAGGACCCACTCTACCCTCCATTGGGGTAGAGGAACAGTTAGCAGCACTAAACCAGATGTAGCTTAAGCTGTTAGCTGCTGATGAGCAAAGAGCAACATAGCTAAATCAGCTTGTGGAGCTTAATGTTGCTCAAGCCCAATAGATTTCCCAACTCCAGGAGCAAAATGATCAATGGTTAAGAGGATTGAGGAGTTGGAGGCCAAGAATAAGAAGATCATGCTCAGACTAAAAAGATCAAAAGATGAGCCTCTGACGGATCAGAGAAGGTGATGGAGATGATGATGATGATGATGATGATGATGATGGTGATCATGATGAGTTTCATGAAGAAGATGATAGTGATAATGAAAGGTCAAGGGGAAAGAAAGATGATAATGATGAAGAAGGTGATGCAGCTGCATCAGCCTCAGCTCAAGGTCAAGAAAGAAGGACAAAGAAAGCACAAGACCAAGGAGCATCATCATCAGCCCCTGCGGTTGAAGAGTTGACTCATAAAGACAAAAGTAATGACTAGATGATTATGTATTTGATAACTTTTGTACTTGAATGTTGTATTACAGTTGTGTAATTAATGTTTATATATATTTATCTAATGTTTAAATGTCTTAATTAATTACTAATGGTTGATATGTTACATGTTTAAATCAAGTAGATCAAACAGCTCAGCAAGATGAATATGGTGTTGCTCCCCTACAGCAAATCAAGTCTCAATTCACAATGATTCTTGATTTGCAAGGGATTGTTAGAAGGTCGGTGAGCTACACCCCCAAAGAAGAAGAAATCATACACGACCTGACTGATGAGCAGCTTGCAGAGATGTTCAGGCTAAATCCAGACGAGATTGTTAAAGATGCACCTATTTTGATGTGACAAGTGATGATGAGCTAAACGATGTAGATGAAATAGAGATTGAGGATGTCACAGCTGAGCACTATCCAGAGTACACTGACCGAGAAGGAAATGTGATCCCCAACTTGGGTGACACTCTCGGCAGTGCTACATTCGATAAACTGGATGAGATGGAAAAGGAAACAGAGAAGAATGAAAGCCAAGCCCAAGCCTCAGATGCTGATGTAGATATAAAGAAGGCTAAATGGGCAGCTTGTTTTGTTGAGATACGAGCCCAACGCACTGCTCAAAAGCCAAATGCCTACACCAAGCTCTACAAGGTCAAGAAACATCTAAAGGTGTTAGGCAAGATTATTGTGTGGGCATATTTTGAGGATCTTAACGTTTATGCAGTTAAGAGGGAGAAGGGAATATAGTATTTCATATTCCCACATGATCTAAAGACTCTCCCTGGTTTTGAGCTCAACTAGATTGCACGCTTAAACTTGTTATATGTTGATCCCAAGAAAATGTCAGGCTGGGTTGAGGCTGCACTAAAGAAGGAATACCACACCAGATGGGTACCTTTAAACCTCAACAACCGAAGAGGTACATCCAAAGGTCTGAAGTGGATCCCATTTCACTCCACACTTCAAATGGTGGTATTATGATTGGAGAATAGGTGAAGCGGTCACAGTTCTACAAAGAGAGAGCAAAACAGAAACTATCCGGGTCTTTGACCCTATGTGGCTAACCAACTTGTCTGCGGACAATGTCTATACATTATACAAGTGGCCACTATTCTATGACGCGCAAGATATAGTACAAGCCCTCTATTTCCAAAATGTTATTCGACTCTGTTTTGCATTTGAGATACATACAGGAGTTACTAGAGAGGAGAAGTACAAGAAATTTGAGGAAGTAATGAAGAATGTCAGACACTAATGTAAACTAGGTCTAAGGGGGAGTTTGTTGATACATATGTACCTAGTTTAGGAGCTTAATGTAAAATGTCTGTCATGTCTTACATATATGTAATGAATGTGTTGAATGAAATACAATATGTGATTGATGCGTATAATGTTTAATGTTTCATTGTTTATTGTGTAATAAAGCATATTGAACTACCTATATAGGTTTGTGGTTGTTTGTATAGTTCTTAGTCAATAATGATTGAAAAACGTGTTCAAACTTGATCGTATGAAGTCTTCATGCGAATGGACCAGTCGCACGACTGAACCCGGAGACTGGATCAGTCGCATGGTTTAGACATAAGATTGGCTCAATCGCACGACTGAATCTTCAGTCATGCGTATGAATCAATCGCATGATTCAGTCGAACGACTGAACCATGCTAATGGTTCAGTCATACGATTGACAAACCCTAACCTATAAATACCACCTAGTTCATGGAAAAACGTAACACTTTAAGAATTTTGACTCACATTCATACCCTAGCCGTCCAGAGACTCCAGAGAACCTATTCCAACTTCATAGTTCACAGTTGATCCTGTTCTAATCGTTCTTAACGTTTCTCTAATCGTTAGATTGATCTGACCTCACTGATTGGATCGCCAATCAAATAGGATTCCGCACTATTTGATCTGGTTTCACGCATTATCAGTTAGTACTCCATACGTTCATGGTCCTAACACAAGACTGGTCCTTTCGATTCATTTCTGATGGTGAATCAAACATTGCTTTAGTTGGTACATTGGATGATGGATCTGCAAGTGAACGAGACATCATAGCTGAGCATACACTTTCAGATATCGAAGAAGCTATGGGTGTTGTCGATCGTTTGGTTGAAGAAGAGCTTAGTGCTACAAACTCAGAACCTCCAGTCACCGAAGAGTCTGACACTACTTTGATGGCTGATTCGTCTAGTTCTACACATGTATGTTCTAAAGACGAATTAATTGAAAAACATGCATGTATAGAATGTGATAAATTTAGGGAAAGCATTGATTTAAAATTTTCTAGGTTGTTAGAACATAATGATAATCTAGTAAATGATTACAACTTTGCACTGAAGCAAATCGTGTTTTAAAATAAAATAAGTGCAGCTTTAAAGAAAAGATACAACTGTTGGGGAAACAACTAAGGGAAACCGAAGTTGTTGCCATAAATCAATCAAATGACATCAAGTTCTATTTAAATTCTTTGGAGGAACTAAAAAGGAAAAAGTAGTTTTGCAAGTCGAAGTTGAATCACTAAAACAAAAACTGCACAGTTTGGCAAGTTCTTCTCACATTGTTCAGAACCTAGTGAAAGAATGAAATGCAGGGGAAGGTCTGGGTTATAAGGTAGTACCACCACCACATGCAATCCTTTTGAATACAAAATGTAGACCAATTAATAATAATCCAGTAAAGGATCATGTGGTGTCTACTCCTCTGGTCAGTGATCCAGATTCTATGGTAAACCTATGAAATCTGTCACTAAACAGAAGGATTCTACTTTGAGATCAAAATATAAGATACCTGTTGAGGAATTGGGTGATAAAATTGAAAAAGTTAAATTAGGTTCAGGTTCATAAATGTCTATTTCAGAACCTAAAAGGTCTAATCCAATGAATTTTAAAATTGTTAACCATCAAAATCCTAACAAAATGAAAATGAAAGACGTTCAAAATGTCAAAACAATTAAGTTTGTTAAAGAAGGTGAAACATCTAAAAAGGAAGAGAAATAACCCAACCAGACAAATCTCAAACCCCGACCTAACTCAACCCCACATCAAAACTTTCCACAAACTATCGAAGGGAGATCCTGCTACCGTTATGAAAAACGAGGACATATCCTTCCAAATTGTCCTTATTATCAGACACCTAAAAAGAAAATTGAACTTTTTGATGAAAAACCAAGATTTTTTGAAATTAGATCTAATGTGTTACCTAAGGTTAAACCTAAGATTATAAGTGAACCTAAAGTTCAAACCATAAGCCAGTCATCTGTTTACCACAAACAGGCCTTACAAAAAACTGGTTTATGGAAGATAAAAAATAGTAATGTGTCTATTAGTGAGAATAAGAAGAAGAAAGATGTGCCCTCATCCTTTGAAGGACAGTGGGTTGAGTTCATGATGTGTGATACCTCTGGGACACCCAAGCCAGTTAAGGCTTGGGTCCCAAACCAGAACTAATCAATTCCTTTGTATGTGCAGGGTGTCCGCTACAGCGCTATCACTAATACTTGGATTATTTATAGTGGGGCTTCCAGGCACATGACCGGGAATTCATCTCTCCTTTTCAATGTCAAGCAAATTAAAGGGGGACACATATCATTCACTAGGAATAAAGGAGGTTACATCACCGCTTAAGGCGAAGTAGGAAACAAGAATGTGAAGTTTGATAAGTTCAACTACGTTTAGCAAGTGCAAAACAACTTGCTTTCTGTCTCCCAAATCAGTGATAAGGGATTCAAAGTTGTGTTTGAAAACAAGAAGTGCTACATGTTGAAGAATGGGTATGTTTTCGAGGATGATAAAATTCTAATGCCAGCTTCAAGATATAATGATCTGTATGTCTTGGATCTATCAAAAGCCTCCATAACTAAGTCTACTGCTCAGTGCTTCTTGTCAAAGGAAACAGAGAGGGATTAAGTCTCCTGACATAGGAGAATGGGATACATTAATCCCAGGAAGATGAATCATTTGGTTCATAATGGTTTGTTGAATGTAGTTACAGTCAAGAATTTCTAGATCCCAGATTTCTGCGTAGCATGTAAGAAAGGGAAATAGACCAAGAAGTCTCACAAAGCAAAGAAAGTAAATTCTATCGACATTCCTCTTGAGCTTCTACACATGGATCTGTTTGGCCTAGTTAGCACAAAGAGCATTGCTGGTGATTGGTACTGCTTTGTAGTAACTGATGATTACTCAAGATTCTCTTGGGTAATGTTTTTGAAAGCTAATTCAGAGACATTTGAATCATTCAAGCATCTAGTCACTACCTTGGAATCACTCTACAAGCTAAAAGTAAGAAAAATCCGCTCAGACAATAGAACAGATTTCAAGAATCAATGGATGGAGGCATTCTATTGAGAGAAAGGAATTGTTCATCAATTACTTCTGGCTACACTCCACAAATGAATAGGGTTGCCGAAAGAAAGAATCGGATATTGATAGAGACAACAAAGACAATGTTAGCCGACTCTAAACTGCCTATTCAAATATGGAACGGGGCAGTGGCTAATGCACACTCTCAATCGAGTCTTAGTGG
The DNA here is from genome assembly GCA_025506515.1 of Flaveria trinervia. Classification (NCBI taxonomy): domain Eukaryota; kingdom Viridiplantae; phylum Streptophyta; class Magnoliopsida; order Asterales; family Asteraceae; genus Flaveria; species Flaveria trinervia. Next base: position 24,895,755 of record CM046444.1, read on the forward strand.
TCAAACGTCATGGAAAAACATGTTATGAATTGCTGCAGCGACGTAAATCCAACTTGGAGTATCTAGAACCATTTGGAGCGCCTTGCATGCTGTTAAAGAAAACTCAGACTGGGAAGTTTTGTGAGAAGGCAGAAGAAGGTATCTTTCTCGAATATAGTATACCTGACAAGAGAGTTTATAACAACTCAATGGGTCAGGTAGAAGTGTGGTGTAATGTTGATGTCAAAAGATACACCAACCCCCTTACTAGCAAAGGACTTTCCTTCTTCTTTGACTATGATGGATTATTCAACTCCTTCAATCTACCTCCTTCTCATCCTGATGATAAGTTATCTGCTCAAATGATGTACGATGTCTGAATACTCCTACACTAGACTCGACATCATCGGTTTCATTAGACGATACGTCTAGCCCTTCAGGAGAAGAGCTTGTGGTAGGTGAGTCTTATCTGATGATAAAGCAGTTGAGACTACAAATATGGACCAGGATGAACAGATTCCCACTATTGAAAGTACACAAGCATCTGATCTTGATGCCACTGGAACTTCTGAACCCCATACTCCAACAGCCACGGAAACTAAGCATGGGATTCAAAATCTGGATAATGAGGTAGTTGTTCCCACCACTCCCGGAACTCGAATTAATGTGCATCATCCCCTGGACAACATCATTAGGGATATTCTATCGGGAGTTCAGTCACAAAATCAGCTATACTCAGCTGATTATGTCGCAGTCATGGAAAAAGGATATTTACATGATTGTGCTTATTGATGTTTTGTGTCTTAATTTGAGCCAAAATAAGAAACTAAAGCTTTAAACAATGAGGCATGGGTTAGTGCTATGCAAGAAGAACCCTTCAGTTCAAGAAGTTAGGAGTATGGACTGTTGTGGACAGACCAAAAGGTCCAAAGGTGATTGGCACTAAATGGGTTCTTAAGTGTTAGAAAGATAACCAATGAGTTATAATCAGAAACAAGGCTCAACTTGTCATTCAAGGGTTTAGACAAGTCGAAGGCATTAACTACATGAAGTGTTTGCACCTATGGCAAGGATGGAAGCAATTCGTATCTTCTTAGCCTATGCATCTACATAGAAATCAAAGTTTATCAATTGGTTCCTTCATGGTGAAGTCCGTGAAACGGTGTACGTTAGTCAACCCGAAGGATTTGAGGATTCTTATCATCGGGATAGAGTTTATAAACTGGACAAGGCTTTTTACGGGCTTCATCAAGCTCCTCGCGCTTAGTATGAGAAACTCTCTACTAATTTGCTAAAACATGGTTTTCGCAGAGGGGTTATTGACTGCACGTTGTTCATCAAAGAGAAAGATGGTGATTTACTACTGGTACATATATATGTGGATGACATAATCTTCAGTTCCAAAAATGAAGCATTGTGTAAAGAATTTGAATCAGTGAGGAAAGATGAGTTTGAGATGAGTGTCATGGGAGAGATGAAGTTCTTTCTTGGTTTTAGGTGGATCAGACACCAAATGAAATCTTCCTGCATCAGTCCAATATTTAGGAGATATCCTTAGTCGGTTCGACATGGAGAATGCAATGGTTGCTAGGACTCCACTTGCCACGAACCACGATGTGGCACCCAACAAAATTGGTGATCTAGTAGATGCCACTATGTATCGAGGAATGATCGGATCTTTGATGTACCTCGTAGCCTCTCATCCTAATATTATGTACGCCACATGTCTTTGTTCCAGATATTAGGCTAAACCAAAAGTAAATCATCTAACTGGGGTAAAAAGGATCTTTCGTTATCTCAAGGGTACTCCAACACTTGGGTTGTGGTATCCTCATGATGGTGACTTTGAGCTTACAATGTATAGTGACTCGGACTATGGTGTTTGCAAGATACTTACAAGTCAACATCAGCAGGATGTCAGTTCTTTGGAAGACGATTAGTCAGCTGACAGTGTAAGAAGTAGACATTTGTTGCTCTGTCAACTTGTGAAGCTGAATATGTTGTTGCTGCAAGTTGCTGTTCACAAATCATTTGGATTCAACAGCAAATGCGAGATTGCAGTTTGAAATTTTCTATCACCCCTATCTTTGTTGATAACTCTACTGCAATAGCTGTCACCAAAAATCCGGTCCAACACCCAAAAACTAAACACATTGGTATTAAATATCACTTTATATGTGACTGTTTTGAAATGCAACTACTCGATGGTATTAAATTTTTGTGTGCCTCTACACAAAATATTTTGACAAACCTCGGTTTTTCTATCTTTTGGAGGTCAATGGCGTGAAAAAGAAAAGTGATGTGATTCTAGAAGAATCGAGTTCTTAGTCCGACAAATTTTATTACTTTTTTATTTTTATTTTATTTCATTTTCTATTTTATTTTCTGGTCTTTTAAAATCCAAAAACACAAAAACATTTTCAGTTTTAGAATTTTAGGGGGAGAATAGTTTAGTTTCATTATTTAACTACCTAAAAAAGGGGGGCGGGCAGATAAGCTGAAAGCAAAGAAATCAAATATGTGATATTGCTTCAAAAATTATGAAAAATGATGGTACACAGGAAACTAATTGTTTGGGACATCAAAAGATTTTAAATTATCAAAATGCTATATTCAAGTTACAAGTCTGAGAAGTCTATGCAAAATAAAGGGAAAATGATAGTAAACTAGTCTGCTACTGAGGTAACACAGAGAAAGTAGGCCTAGGGGTTGCTAGTTCATTATATGATGTGTCGGTAGATTCAACACAATAGACGAGTAGACTTCATTGGTGAAACAAATTAAAACTAATTTGTTCAATTTGCTATGGGTTTTCATTTTATCCCTGGTTAACACAATCAACACATTTCTAAGAAGGGGTGACGAGCAAAATAACGCCACAAATGTGTGCGGATGACCATAAAAACGAGCAGAGCACATGAAAAACTGTTAAGCGCAATCAAGCTAATGACTAATGTGTTGGTGCATTATGTGCAAAAGAAAAAGTGCTCTAACAAGAAGATAGGTTGTGTGCCTCTCAACTGTACGATGGCACTGACCTGAGGATAAGCATAACCTAAATATTCTAGAATTTATTGTTGTTTGCACCTCTCTGCTGTGCGATGGCACTGACTTGAGGCTTGGCATCTCTTTGAAAGCTCTTAGAATAGTTTCTTCTTGTCAAATACTCGTAGACCGCTCAAAAATCTTCTGAGTAATGTTGATTACCATATAAGTGTGGGATCCACAATGCTTGTTGAAATAATATTACCTAACTTATCACCAATGTGAATAAAAAAATGTGTATGAATTTAAGTGGACAAATATACAGACAATCATTGTGGTTGTATGATTCCATATGAATCATTCCAGATATGATACAATCAAATTGAAGTTGTTCTTCTCAGGAAGAAAATTCGGTTAGATGATTTCTAAAAGGTTTCAATCCACCTCAAACCAAAAACACAAAAATATGTCTTGCTTTGTTTTAATTCAAGTTGTTTTCTAGTTTTCGTTATCTTCTTTGCGTCGATGTCGGACTATATAACTAGATGAACTTTGGCAATCAAAGATTAAAAAGGTCACGTCCGAGGTGACTAATCGGCTCTCAACTAAAAGGGTCACGTCTGAGGTGATCAATCGGCTCTTAACTAAAAGGATCACGTCTGAAGTGATCAAATGATTTTCTGTTAAAAAGGTCATGTCTGAGACGATCATTGGTAATAATGTTATATATCAAAAGTTAAATGTTGAGTGTATGGAAATGTACGAAGTCAACTCATAAATATGAGCCAACCGTACGATTGAATCATAAGTATGAGCCAATCGCACAATTGAACCATAAGTATGAGCCAATCACACGATTGGACCATGAGTACGGGTCAACTATGTGATTGGATCACAAGAATGGACCAATCGTACGATTGGATGAAGGAGTCTAAGTTAGTCGCATGACTGAACCCCAGTCACATGAATGAATCATGCGTATAGGTTCAGTTGCATGACTAAAACTTTAAATAGTATAAAAAGGGGGGTCAGTCAGTCGTATTCCTTACCACCCTTCAAAACTCACAAAACCGCATATACACTCTGCCAAAAATTGTTTATTGTGATCTCTGATTGTCATCCTAACTGATTTCCTATTCATCTCAGGTACTTTGAAACTGAATTCTGATCAAATGAATGGATTAATTGAACCCACAATGACCAAAATGATTAAAATCAAGAACCGGGACAATACCCTAAAATAGATCACTTAAATGGACATAAACGTTGATTAAAATGACACCAAGTGCTATTTCGAGTCCCTGTGAACCTAATGAATCTAAACACAAAGTGTATTGTAACATTTTGTCAAAGATTGAAAGTTATGGTGTAACAGAGTAAGATGCGAATAGACACATCTCATGAACCCATCGCACGATTAAGCCACGCATCGCATAATGCAATTCAATGCACACCAATCATGGTGATCAATCGCACGACTAACTAAACCGCATGGCAAGCATACGACTAAGTTCAGGCGCAGGGTCAATTGTACGACTAAGCTCAGTCGCAGGCTCAATCGTACAATTGAACTCAGTCGTATGGTTCAATTGCACGATTGAACCAGTTGATCAAAATCAGCTAAAATCAATTGTTATCTCTTATGAACAAGTCTAATGTATATGTTTCTTGTGTTACAGCAATATGGCTGAGAGATAGACTATAGCACCAAGCACAACATCTGTGCTCACCTAGATGCTGCATCTCGAAACGCTTTCGAGTTCACCGGGATTATTGCCTTCTTGCATAGATTGAGGATCTACAAGGCAATTTCTACTCCGTGCACACCATACCGATCTATTCAGTAGGTTTCTGGTAAACTACCACAATGGACAAGTCTGTTGAGCCCCACCGTATCCGAAGCTCTATCTTCGGACAAGACATTGAGATCCATGAAGATGACATGAGGAGAGTCTTGGATTTGGTGAAGACGGAGCCCATCAAACCAAGTTGCATCCCCTGACTGTTCGTGGATGTTTTATGAGGATCAAGTACACCGAAGACATCAATGCTGACCTATTGAACAAGAGAAACATGTGCCCCCAGTTCAAGTATCTGGCACATGTGATCCTCAAGTGCATAGCCTTAATACGTGGAGGATTCGATGAGATGATTGACCAAATCCAGAATGCATACGTTGCAATGGTACTGAACCACCCGTTCAGTTTCTCTCGCATGCTCTTCTCGTACTTGAGAGAGAACATCAAGGCTAAAGGCAAGGAAGGCTTCTACATGTATCCAATATTCCTGCAAATGATCATCGACGAGAAGCTTCCTTGCTGCCTAAGGAGAAGGATGATGCAGTTGTATTAGAGGTAATGTATGACACCACTCTGGGGAGATGAAGGTGTACCGTGGAAACAGGTAAAGCTCCAGTCATGAGACTCTTTGGCCATCTGGCCAACGAGGATTATGTGGCGCCCTCTCGTAAGAAGTGGTGTCATGATGACAATGACTTAGATTTTGAGCCCATAGTGGTTCCTACTGATATAGAAGACAGAAGATGATGATGACCTTGATGATGGTCAAGGTGGTGGAGATGCTGGCCCTAGTCAATCACGGGCCACTAACACGTCTACTATATCTCCACCACCTCCACGTAGTACTTCAGCTGCCCCTGGTGGATCTAAGCAAGCTGCTTTCCACCAGGATTTCTTATTAGATGAAGAGGATTAGACTGATTATGAGCCTCTCACTAGGAGAGTCGGGAGCCGGGTTGTGGCTACCTAGAAGGGGAAAGAGGCTCTTGGTGGATGCCAAGCTGGGTCTGAGGGTGGTGATACTGATGTCACAGATCCAACATACACACCCGACCGACCAATCAGCTCAGGGGGAGCCCCGATAGGCAAGGGTTCCATGAAGAAGAGGATGGCTTATCCCTATGAAAGAAGGGTAAGAGATAGAGGATCACCTTGATCAGTTCTTCCACCACTATAGCCACTGCCACCACCATAACCACCACCATAGCCACAGTCGCTACCACAGCCATTACCACAACCAGTGCCACCACCACTGTTACCCACACTACCACCTTTACTACCACTAACACTACTCCCACCACCACTCATACATTCACACCTACCTCACCCACAATACCCAAAACAGCTCCACCACAATCCACTTCCATTCCTACTCCCATCTACACCACATCCACCACTACACCCACCACTCACAAAGCATGCACATCCACCTAATTCCTACCTATAAAGGGCTCGACTCTACCCACTATTGGGTTAGAGGAACAGTTGGCAAGCCTAAACAGGCTGGTGCTCAAGCTGCTAGTTATAGATAATCTGAGAGCCAACAAGATGAACCAGCTGATAGTGGTCAATACCGCCCAAGGCAAGCAGATTGCTCAGCTGACAGAGAAGAATGCTGCTCATGAGAGAGCATTAGTTCGAGTTCACCATGCACTGAAGGATCAAAATGAGCTTGTGATGGCACCTGTCAAGAGGATTGAGGGGTTGGAGAAAAAGAACAAAAAACTAATGCTAAAGTTGAAGGGAACAAAAGGTGAGCCCCTAAATATTAAAGATGATGGAGATAATGGTGCAGATGATGATGATGAGTTGACAGATGATAAATCAGAAGAAGATGATGATGATGAGGAAGCTGGACCAAGTGGAAAGGGAAAAGCAGATGATAGGATGAGGATGATGATCAAGAAGGTGATGCATCTGCATCAGCCTCAAATCAAGTAGAAATAGAGAGGCACTCCAAAAGACTCGTGTCCTTTGCAGCTCCAACTGAGGAAACACATGAGCAGGGCAAAGTGAAGCTCCACAGGCTGAGGATTATGATGTCTTTCCCCTGTAGCAAGTCAAGACTCAGCTTACTATGATTCTTGACTTGCAAGGATTGTGAGAAGGTCTGTTAGCTACACTCCAGAGGAAGGAGAAATCATTCATGATCTGACCACTTCTGATATGTTTAGACTAAATCTAGATGAGCTTGTCAAAGATGCTCCGGAAGTAGATGTTTTGAGTGATGAAGAGCTACAAGGGGTGGATGAGATTGAGATTGAGGATGTCACGTCTGACTACTATCCACAATACGCTGACCCTGAGGGCAACGTTATCCCTAATTTGGGTGAAACTTTTGGCAGTGATACTTTTGTCAAGATGGATGAGATAGAGAAGGAGAAAGCAAAGAATGAAAGTAAAGCCTAAGCTATAGATGCCATGTTGATATAAAGAAGGCTAAATGGACAGCTTGTTTATCTGAGATGAAGGCCCAAATGCACCTCCAAAGCTGAATGCCTACACCAAACTTTATAGAGTCAAGAAACATCAAAAAGTGTCAGAAAGATCATCAATGGGCCTATTTTAAGATTTGGATGTATATGCTATGAAAAGAGAGAAGGGGATGGAGTATTTCAGATATCCATATGATCTGAAGACTCTTCCTGGTTTTGAGCTAAACAGATTAGCATGTTTAGACATTTTGTATGCCAACCCAAGGAAGATTTTGGGATGGTTTGAGAAATCGTTGAAGAAAGAATACCACACCAGATGGGCCAACTTTAGACCTCAACAACCTATATCTGTAAGGCCTAAGGTGGTGTGGAAGTGGAGTCCCCCACACACAATGTCTAAGAGTCCTTTATGGAAGATGCCTCAGGATTTCACTCCACACTTCAAATGGTGGTATTACGATTGGAGGACGGAGGAAGCGGACATAGTTTTGAACAAAGAAGGAAAGATTGAGACTATCATGGTATTTGACCTAATGTGATTTACCAACTTTTCTACTAAAGATGTCTACATTATATACAAGTAGCTACTGTTCTATGACACACAAGATATTGTACAAGCTCTACAATTCCAACATGTTATACGACTCTGCTTCGCATTTGAGATACACGTGGGAGTCACTAAAGAAGAGAAGTACAAGAAATTCCAAGAGCATGTGAAGAATTTTAAAAATAGGATAAACTAGGTCCAAAGGAGAGTTTGTTGATACATCTTGTTCCTAGTTTATGTTCTTAATGTAAAAGTCTTTCATTTCTTACATATGTGTAATATAACTACTCAATGAAATATGATATGCTTTTGATTTTTATTTGTCTTTGAATATTTCATATTATTATTGTATTTGGTATAATTCATATGTATTAAAATCATATATAGGTTTGAGGTTATTGTACATAGTTCTAAGTTAATAATGATTGAGAAATGTATTCAACTTAGTCGGGTGGTTATTCATGCTAATGGACCATACTTATGGACCATACGCATGAATGAATCATGCTTAGGGACCAGTCACAAGACTAAACAGGAGACTAGATTAGTCGTATAATGGTGATATAAGATTGATTTAGTCGCATGACTGAACCTTCAGCCGTGTGTATGAATCAACCAATTCAGTCAGTCGCACGACTGAACCATGCTAATGGTTTAGTCGTACGAATGAAAAACTAAAAACCTATATATACCACATTATTCATGGAAAAATAGGTGAATTTGAATATTCACATACCCTAGCCATCCAGAGCGCCCTAAGTAGCCTATCCAACTTCATAGTTCATTCCTGATTGATTTCTACTCATTCTTAATGTTTGTTTTCATCGTTAGATCGATCAGGTTGTCGTTATCACTGACTGGATCACCAATCAAATAGAATTCCACACTATTTGATCTGGTCTCATACAGAATCCGTTAGTACTCCATATGAAAACAGTCCTGATAATATGGTGTAGATGGCAGGAATGGGAGTGGATTGTGGTGGAGTTGTTTTAGCATTGTGGGTGAGGTAGGTGTGAATGTATGAGTGGTGGTGGAAGTGTCTGATCAAGTGGTGGTAGTGTGGTGAACAGTGGTAGTGGTAGTGGTTATGGTGATGGCAGAACTGATCAAGGTAATCTTCTGCCTCTTACCCTTCTTGCCATAGGGATGAGCCATCCTCTTCCTCCTAGAACCCTTGGCTATAGGGGCTCCCCCTGAGCTAATCGGCTGGTCGGGTGTGTATGTTGGATCTATGACATCAGTGTCACCACCCTTAGTACTAGCTTGGCATACACCACCGCCTCTTTCCTCTTCTCGGTAGCCATAACCCGGCTCCCGACTCTCCTGGTAAGAGGCTCATTATCAGTCTCATCCTCTTCATTTACCAAGAGGTCCTGGTGGAAAGCAGCCTGCTTAAATCCACCAGGGACAACTGAAGTACTATGTGGAGGTGGTGGAGATATAGTAGACGTGTCGGTGGCTCGTGATTGACTGGGGCTAGCATCTCCACCACCTTGACCATCATCATCATTGCCATCTTCATCAGTAGGAACCACTATGGGATCAACATCTGAGTCACTATCATCATGACGCCACTTCTTATGAGAGGGCGCCATGTAATCCTCGTAGGCCAGATGGCAAAATAGTCTCCTGACCGGGGGCTTCACCTGCTTCCCCGGGTACACTTTCATCCTCCCCAGGGTGGTGTCATCCATCACCTCTAAAATCACTTCATCGTCCTTCTCCTTAGGCAGCAGAGGAAGCTTCTCGTCGATGATCATTTGCAAGAATCTTGGATACAAGTAGAAGCCTTCTTTGCCTTTGTCCTCTATTTATCTATCAGGTACGAAAAGAGCATGTGTGAGAAACCGAACGGGTGGTTCAATACCAGTGCAACGTATGCATTCTGGATTTGGTCGGACATCTCATCGGATCCTCCACGTCTGGAAGCTATACACTTGAGGATCACTGTGCTAGATACTGAACTGGGGGCACATGTTCCTCTTGTACAGTACACCGGCATTGATGTCACCAGCGTACTTGATCCTCAGAAAGCAACCACGAATAGTTAGGGGATGCAGCTTGGTTGGATGGGCTCCGTCTTCCCCAAATCCAAGACTCTCCTCATATATGTATTTGGATACTAGATTCTTATTTGTCTAAGAGTCAATAGTAGATTCAAGAAATCATACTAGAGCTATAAGATGCACATAATGATTATGATTGTCGAGAGTTGTAGCCACGATGATTGTCAGTATATTTGTCCACTGAAATCCATACACAAATTTTTGACACATATTGGTGATAAGTTAGGTTATATTATTTCAACAAGCATTTGTGGATCCTACATTTATATGGTAATCAACATTCCTCAAGAGATTTTTGAGTGGTCTATGGGTATTTGACAAGAATAATTTATTCTAAGAGCTTTCAAAGAGATGCCAAGCCTCAGGTTAGTGTCATCACACAACAGAAAGGTGCAAACAACAATGAATTCTAGAATATTTAGGTTATACTTATCATCAGGTCAGTGTCATCGCACAGTGTCATCGCACAATAGAGAGGCACACACCATATCTTCTTGTTAGAGCATTTTTTTCTTTTGCACATAATGCACCAACAACATTAGTCATTAGCTTGATTGCGCTTAACATTTTTTTCATGTGCTTTGCTAGTTTTTATGGTCATCCGCACACATTTGTAGCGTTCATTTTGCTCATCACCCCTTATTTGAAATGCATTGATTTTGTTAACCAGTGATTAGATGAAAACCCACAACAAGTTTAACAAATTAGTTTTAATTTGATTCACCAAAGAGTCTACTAGTCTATTGTATTGAATCTACCGACGCATCACATAATGAACTTGCAGCCCCTAGGCTTACTTTCTCTATGTTACCTCAGACTAGTTTACTATCATTTTTCCTTTATTTTGCTTAGACGTCTCAGACTTGTAATTTGAATATAGCATTTTGATCATTTAAATCCTTTGATGTCCCAAAAAATTAGTTCCATGTCAACTAACATTTTCCATAATTTTTGAATCAATATCACAGATTTGATTTCTTTGTTTTAGCTTATCTGCTCGCCCTCTTTTTCTTTAAGTAATTAAATACTAAAACTAAACTATTCTCCCCCTAAAATTCTAAAACCAAAAAATTTTTCGTATTTTTTGGATTCTGAAAGACAAGAAAATAAAATTAAAAAAATAAGAAAATTTTTTGTCAAACTAAGAACTCGATTCTTCTGGAATCACAACACTTTTCTTTTTCACGCCATTGACCTCCAAGAGATATAAAAACCGAGGTTTGTCAAAGGCTTTAGTGTAGAGGTCGGCACATTGAAAATCCGTATTAATTTTAACAATATCGATTAATTGTTTTTCAAAACAGTCACGTTTAAAGTGATATTTAATACCGATGTGTTTAGTGTTTGGGTGTTGGACCAAATTTTTAGTGACAGTTATTGCAACAGAATTATCAACAAAGATAGGGGTGTTAGAAAATTGCAAACTGTAGTCTCGCATTTGCTGTTGAATCCAAATGATTTGTGAACAGCAACTTGCAGCAGCAACATATTCAGCTTCACATGTTGACAGAGCAACAAATGTCTTCTTCTTACACTGCTAGGTGACTAAATGTCTTCCAAAGAACTGACATCCCGCTGATGTTGACTTGTAATTCATCTTGCAACCACCGTAGTCCGAATCACTATATGTTGTGAGCTCAAAGTCATCATCACGAGGATAACACAACCCGAGTGTTGGAGTACCCTTCAGATAATGGAAAATCCATTTTACCCTAATTAGATGATTCACTTTTGATTTAGGCCTGATATCTGCAACAGAGACATGTGGCGTACATAATATCAGGATGAGAGGCTGTGAAGTACATCAAAGATCCGATCATTCCTTGGTACATAGTGGCATCTACCAGATCACCATTTTTGTCGGGTGCCATATCATGGTTCGTGGAAAGTATAGTCCCAGCAACCATTGTATTCTCCATGTCGAACCGACTAAGGATATCTCCTAAATATTTGGACTGATGTAGGAAGATTCCATTTGGAGTCTGATCCACCTGTAACCCAAGAAAGAACTTCATCTCTCCCATGGCACTCATCTCAAAATACTTTCATCATGGATTCGAATTCTTTACACAATGCTTCATTTTTAGAACCGAAGATTATGTCATCCACGTATATCTGTACCGGTAGTAAATCACCATCTTTCTCTTTGATGAACACCGTGTAGTCAAAAACCCTTTTGCGAAAACCATGTTTCAGCAGATGAGTAGAGAGTTTCTCATACAATGCTTTAGGGGCTTGATGAAGCCATAAAAAGCCTCGTCCAGTTTATGAACTTTATCCCGATGATAAGGATCCTCAAATCCTTCGGGTTGATTGATGTACACTGTTTCACGGATTTCAACCAAGGAATGCACTTTTCACATCCAATTGATAAACTTTGATCTTCATATAGGATGCATAGGCTAAGAAGATACAAATTGCTTCCATCCTTGCCACAGGTGTAAACACTTCATTGTAGTCAATGCCTTCGACTTGTCTAAATCCTTGAACGACAAGTCAAGCCTTGTTTCTAATGATAAACCCTTGGTCATCTTTCTTACACTTAAAGAACCCATTTAGTGACAATCACCTTGGCACCTTTTGGTTTGTCCACAAGATTCCATACTCCTAACTTCTTGAACTGAAAGAGTTCTTCTTGCATAGCACTAACCCATGCCTTATCATTTAAAGCTTCACTTACATATTTTGGCTCAAATTGAGACACAAAACATCGATAAGCACTATCGTGTAGGTATCCTTTTTCCATGACTGCGGCATAATCAACTGAGTATAGCTGATTTTGTGGCTGAACTCCTGATAGAATATCCCCGATGATGTTGTTTAGGGGATGATGCACATTAACTCGAGTTCCGGGTGGTGGGAACAACTACCTCATTATCTAGATTTTGAATCCCAGGTTCAGTTTCTATGACTGTTGAGGAATGTGGTTCAGAAGTTCCAGTGGCATCAAGATCATATGCTTGTGTACTTTCGGTATGGGGAGCCTATTCCTCCTAGTCCACATTTGCAGTCTCAACTGCTTCTTCATCAAAGGAATCCCAGGTATCTTGAAGGGCTAGAAGTATCGTCTAATGGAATCGAGTCTAGTGTAGGAGTATTCAGAACATCGTACATCATTCGAGTAGATAACTCATCATCAGGATGAGAAAGAGGTAGATTGAGGACTTGAAAAATCCATCATAGTCAAAGAAGAAGGAAGGTCCTTTGCCAGCAGGGGTTTGTGTAAATTTGGACATTAACATTGCACCACACTTCTACCTGACCTATTGAGTTGTTTATACTCTCTTGTCTGTATACTATATCCAAGAAAGATACCTTCTTTTGCTTCCTCACAAAACTTCCAGTCTATGTTTTCTTTAATAGCATGCATGGTGCTCCAAATGGTTCTAGATACTCCAAGTTGGGTTTAGATCACTGGAGCAATTCATAACTGTTTTTTCATGACGTTTGACCACTAAGACTAGATTGAGAGTGTAGCATGCATTAGCCATTGCCTCATTCCAGAATTGAATAAGCAGTTTAGAGTCGGCTAACATTGTCCTTGTTGTCTGTATCAAGCTCCGATTCTTTCTTTCAACAACCCCACTCATCTGGGGATGTAGGTAGAAGTAAATTGATGGACAATTCCTTTCTCTCGATAGAATGCCCATCCATTGATTCTTAAAACTATTTCTGTTGTCTGATAGCATCTTTCTTACTTTCACTTGTAGAGTGATTCCATGTAATGACTAAATGCTTGAATGATTCAAATGTCTCTCACTTGGCTTTCAGTTCTATAAAGCAGTACCAATCTCTAGCAATGCTCTTTATGTTGACTGGGCCAAACAGATCCATGTGTAGAAGATCAGAGGAATGTCGATAGAATTAACTTTCTTTGTTGTGAGACTTCTTGGTCTGTTTCCTTTTCTTACATGCTACGCAGAAATCTGGGAGCTGGAAATTCTTGATTGTAACTCTAGTCACCAAATCATTCTGAACCAGATGATTCATCTTCCTTGGATTAATGTGTTCCATTCTCCTATGCCAGGAGACTGAATCCCTCTATGTTGCCTTTGACAAGAAGCAATGGACAATAGACTTAGTTGTGGAGGCTTTTGATAAATCCAAGACATACAGATCGTTATATCTTGAAGTTGACATTAGAAGTTTATCTTCCTCGATAACATACTCCTTCTTCAATATGTAGCACTTCTTGTTGTCAAACATAAACTTGAATCACTTATCACAGATTTGGGAGATAGAAAGCAAGTTGGTTTGCAATTTCTAAACGTAATTGACCTTGTCAAACTTCACTTTCTTGTTTTCCACTTCGCCTTGAGCGGTGATGTAACCTCTTTTATTCCCAGCGAATGATAAGTTTCCCCCTTTAATTTGCTTGATGTTGAAAAGGAGAGATGAATTCCCGGTCATATGCCTTGAAGCCTCACTATCAATAATCCAGGTATTAGTGATAGCACTGTAGCGGACACCCTGCACATACAAAGGAATTGATTAGTTCAGGTTTAGGACCCAAGCCTTAACTGGCTTGGGTTCCCAGAGGTATCACACATCATGATCACCCACTGTCCTTTAGAGGATGACGGCACATCATTCTTATTTTTTCTCATTAACAGACACATTACTTGTTTTCTTCATCCATAAACCAGTTTTGTGTAAGGCCTGTAGAGATTAATGAAGAGGCTGATGCAACCAAAACATCTTTAATCTCTCTTGCATGCGGCACAAGTGCATTGAAGTGGAATGCTTTGGAAGTTTCACATGTGCAACAGAAATACTCTAAGTGTGAAATCTTTCGAAGCAAAGACCAACATCTTCCAAAGCCAAAGATGAAGTCTTCTGAAGCCTCAGAGACAAAGTCTTTCGAAGCTTCAAGTTCATGAAGACAGATTTCTTCCGAAGACTTTTAAGATATGCTTTATCTGATGTACTGTTCCATAAAGCTGGACACCTTTCCGCTGCAACTCTGCAAGTCACCAACTAACATGGTTTGGTGAAAAGGTCCATGCTTTTGGTAACTGTACATTGAGGTCTTGAGTCTGTAACTATCTACTTTATGTACTTTATCCTTTTTGTAATAAGTAAGGATGTGAGCTATGGCATGTCATAGTCACTAGTCAAAAGGCAATCTGCCTTTGACTTTACAATTGATTTTGTGTGTGTCTAGTCAATTGTATCCAGCTAGCTTTCAAAGTATAGCCAGCTGTAGGATGTTGTATAAGTATCTTATGTTCTTGTATCTTTCATTTATGCTTTGTAAAACTTGTAATAGAACATAGAGAAAGCAATATACTGCATTCTTGAAAACCATATACTTGTGTTCTTTGTGTTTTGTCTCTTACATTACTTGTGTTCTTAGTGTCTTATCTTGGTTAATCTAGTTTACTATTTGATTAAAGCTTGGTTAATCTCCTCTTTGTGTTGTTGTGTTGTAACTCACACCCTTCAACGATCCTGTATTTGGTATTAGAGCTTTCAGGCTCTTGATATAAGATCACACCATCTTAAGATCCCTCACACACACAAAATACCAAACTTTTCAAATGGCAGCCATTTCCAAAACTGATATGGAAACTGGAACCATGAACAAGTCCCCACTGATCACTCTTGATGGGTTTGACACCTGGTGTTTAACAATGGAAGGTTTCATCAGGTCTCTTGATTCATGAATGTGGGAGTCTATTGAGAATGGACCTTTCATACCCAGCACACCCTCTGCTACTGGCGCTGGTATGATCCCCAAGGATGTGGCTAACTACTTTGATGAAGATAGGAAGAGAGTAGAGATAGACAGGAAAGCCATGACATCTCTTCAAACTGTCCTTCCAAACTCTGTGTACAGAGATTTCAAGAAGTGTAAAACAGCTAAGCAGCTGTGGGATGCACTGAAACTGATGTATGAGGGTTCTTCTGAAGCCAAGGAGAACAAGAAGGATCTTCTGAAGCAGCAGTTTGAAAACTTCACCTTCAAAACAGGTGAGACCATGACTCAGAAATACTTTAGGTATGTTGAGATTGTGGATACCCTAGTGGATGGAGGAGTTGCTCTTGAGAATAGAGACATTGTAAGGAAGTTCAGTCCTCACTTCCTAGGCAATGGACACACTACTATGTGGTGATCAAGAGAACTGAAAATCTCAAAACTCTCACTCTGACAGAGTTATATGGGATTCTCAGTGGCTACCAGATGGAGATAAACATCCAGGGTTCATCTGGCAACACCAACAATCAAATAGGTTCAGCCCTACATATGGTTGAAAGGGATAGCATAGAACCCAAACATCATCTTATATGCTACCCTGACAACTCACCCAAGGGTCCTTTCATCACCTTTCCAGAGACAGCAAAGGAGAACTACACTCAAGGAAGCCCATTCCAAGAGGCAAGCTCTTCTCAAGCATTTGTGTCTTTTGATGAAAGTGGTGGCAACTCTCTTTTCACTCTTGAAGACCTGGACTGTATCCATCCAGATGATCTGGAGTACATGGAAATAGTCTAGCAGATGGCTCTTCTAACTCACAGAGCCAAGAAGTTCTACACGAGGACTGGAAGGAAGTTCCCAAGCAATGCAACCAGTGGAAAGTTTAGAGTGGACAATGGCAAAGTCAAGTGTTACAATGTAACTTGATGGGCCACTTTGCCAGAGAGTGTAAGGCACCTAGAACCAATGGTGGCCAAACACAACCCAGACCAAACTACACTAGCAAAGTTCTCCATAATGAGAAGTCAAAGCAGCAAGTTGTTGTTGCTGTTGAGGAAGGAGGCTTTGACTGGAGCTTTCAGGTGGAAGATGCTTCTCCAAACCAAGCATTGATGGCAAATCATGATGAAGCCAAGGTATTGGAACATCTCTGTACTCCTGAATGCATTGCTAAAGTTAACAGGTACAGGTCCTATAACTTGGAACTGAGATCTGATATTGAGTCCTTAAACATTTTAAAATCTGATTTTAGAAAGACTGAAAATGATTATAAGCTGGAAATAAAGGACTTAGAGAAAACAATTTCAGTTCTAAAACATGAACATACAGATTTTAGGACTCAAATTAAAGATCTATAACCAAGTTAACTCAGTGCCAGGCTGAGCTTGTGATCAGCAAAGCCAGGGTAGAAAAGAGTGTTCTTGAAGAAAAGACCTTCAAGAACATGATATCCTCATCCCTGCACAACAAAGTGTGCTATCAAAATAGACAGTGTTGATAAATGTATGTCCCTAGATCATGATATGAAATGTAGTAGATCTTGTTTATCTGATTTTAAGGAAAGTTGATATGATTAATGAAATGATGTTGATTGTTTGTAATTTATAATGACTAATATTTCATTAATGATTCGATACTGAATTGGTTAATTAGGATAGTGATTGTGTGAATGATTACACATAATGTTTATTAATTAATACATTCATACTTAAAATACTGAAGTTCTCATGCGAATGGCCCATACGAATGGACCACACGCATAAATAACTTCATACGATTGACTCAGTTGCACGATTGAACCACGAGACTGGATTAGTCGTATGATTGACACATAAGACTGGCTCAGTCGCACTACTGAACACTCAGTCGTGCGGATGAATCAACCGCATGGTTCAATCACACGACTGAATCATGCTTATGGTCCAGTCGCCCGAATGAACAATACTAACCTATAAATACAATCTAATTCGTGAAAAACATAGAGAATTCATTGATTACAATTCCAGACGTACCCTAGCCGTCCAGAAGCCTCCCAATTCGTTCTCCAAGTTCATATAACACATTAGATCGATTTCTAATCATTTTCTAACGTTAGTTTCAATTCTTTATTGATTCTTCGTGTGTTCTCACTGATTGGATCGCCAATCAAATAGGATTCCGCACTATTTGATCTAGTTTACACGATAATCATTAGGTATTTCATTCAAATACCAGGTCCTAACAAGTGGTATCAGAGCCTTGGCTCTTGATTACGTGTGATTCAATCAAGATTGATAAAAAGTTTGTGTTTTTGCACTAAAAACACAATCTTTTGTGTCAAAAGTGATCTTGGATGTTCCCTGCTCATCAAAGTTTGGTTTCTACGGACTTAGGCGATTAGACCTTGCGAAATTTCGAATTTTTACGGCTAAAACACGTTTAACCTAGAAATTTTCGCAAAACAGCAGCTTCAGTCGCACGAGTGAGTCATTTGCACGACTGGACCTCATTCGCATTGCTCAGACGCCCGATTGGACCTAGTCGCATCTCCATTCGTACGATTGAACCATTTGTTCGCAGTGTTCATACGCATCAGCTTCATTCGCACGACTGAACCAATCGCCTAGTTCAGCCGCACGATTGAACCATTCGCATAGTTCGTTCGCACGGATAGCCCAATCGCATCCTTCAGTCACACCAGTTGACAGTTTGTTTTAGTAGACTTAAAGGTATTCACCATGGAAGATCAAATGTCAGCATTTACTGCTAGGAAGGACTCTAGGATCCAGAACCTGCTGTTACTTAGAGTAAGGTAGGCAATCACAATAAACCACCAAAGCTCTTAACATTAGATGAGTTTCCCCACTGGAAACAACGTTTTGAGATCTACCTCAAAGGAGTGGATCCGAATCCGTGGGAAGCTATCGAGATTGGGTATAGTACGCCGGTGGGAGCCGATGGAGTAAAGCTAACCTTAGAGGGATGACAGACGCGCAGAAAGTTAAATATAATGCAGAGAAGAGGGTTTATGCATTGATTACCCAGTCTATCCCTAAAGACATTTTCCACCAGTACTCAAAGAATAAGCAGTCTAAGAAACTGTGGGATGAGCTGGAAAAGAGGTACAACGGGAATGCTTCGTTGAAGGCAATCAAGGCTAAGGAGTTAAAGAAGGAATTCGATAACTTCTCATCGATGGGAAACGAGAGTTTGGATGATGTTATAGATAGATTCTACCATCTGAGGAGTGAACTGCATACACATGGGGTGGCGTCTACCATGGAAGAGAAAGTTGCTAACTTTGCCGACGGATTGCCGGAAAAGTGGGCTACATTCGTGTCTAACCTGAGACAGAATGGAATGCTGACAAAGCTGGATATAAATGACTTCATTCTAAAGCTGCGAGAAGAAGCACTTAGGATGAAGTACAGAGCTCAGAAGTCTTCATATACTCAGAATCCAGCTTTGTACAATGCCACGCCTCAAACTAAGACATTTGGAGCACCTCTCCAGACGACATTTGTGTCTAGCTCATCGGGTCCTTCACATGCTTCTCCTTCAGGATCAGACACGTCGGGGTCTTCGTGTACCCATCATATTGGATCTGAAACAAAAGCTACTAGACTGAATACCGAGAACCTCGGTAATGTGACGGTAGAAGTAGCTCGAGAACACATGGATCTTTTGGCTGCAGTGGTTCATTCTTATGATGTACTTGTTGCTGGGAAAATTGAAAACTGTCATCTGGCAGACGAGGACTATGAGCAGGTGGACGAAATGAAGCTTGAGAGAATGGACATAATGTGGGCCTTAGCTAGTGCTGTCTGGAGAGCAAAGAAGTTTGTAAAAAAGACCGGACAGAGCTTGGTAGCTACTACGGATACCACATTTGGCTTTGACAAGAGCAAAGTGACCTGCTATAACTGTGGGGAGAAGGGGCACTTCAAGAGAGAATGTGTTAAGCCAAAGAAGACGGGCAACGGGAACCCATTCTCATCCTTCACCCGTCAAGACAAGCAAGCTACTAGTTCTACTTCATCAAGCAAGGATCCAAAAGCCTTGATTGCTCATGATGATGAAGGACAGGACTGGAGCTTTAGGTTTGTCTCTCCAGGGGAATCAAACATTACAAGTGTAGAATACTTTGATGATGATTCTGCAAGTGAAGGAGATCTAGCAGTTGATATAGCGATGTCTAATATTGAAGAGACAACTGCATCTGAGTTCAGCTACAAGCCTAAAGAAGAGACTATCAGAGCAAAGACAGAAAAGACAGAATCACTAGAACCAGAGACATCTGATGCTGCATTGATGGCTAATGCTTCTGAACAAACTCAGGTAAGTACCACTGACCAAAAGTGTAATAATCATGCTTGTTCAGACTGTAATACATTTAGAAATAGCATAGAGGAGAAATTTGCTAGGTTATTAGATCATAATGATAACTTGGTAAAAGATTTACAACTGTGCACTGAGGCGAATCGAGTATTAAAACAAAATGAGCATAGTTACAAAGAAAATATAGACCTTTTGACTAAACAGCTTGGGGAAACCGAAGTAGTTGCATTTAACCAAGCTAATGACATTAGGTGCTATCTAAAATCCCTAGAAGACACTAAGAAGCAAAAGGCAGTTATAGAAGTAGAAGTAAACTCATTAAAACAGAAACTGCACAGTTGGACAAGTTCATCACACATAGTCCAACACTTAGTGAGAGAAAGAAACAATGGGGAGGGTTTGGGTTACAAAGTGGTTCCACCACCATCTGAGACCTTGATGAACACTAAGAGTAGACCTGTAAATGACAATCCCATCAAGGATCATGTGGTGTCTACTCCTCTTGTTAGTGATCCAGATTCCTTATGTTCAACCATTGCCTCTGGAAATAAACAAAAGGAGGCCACGTCAAAGGATAAGGGTAAATTGCCTTGTGCTAATCTGGAAAAAGAGGTTGAAAAGGTTAACTTAGAGTCAGGGTCAAACAGAGTCAAATCAGAACCTAACAGGACTTCAAATAGTCAAAAACCAGTTAACCAAAAGGAAAAAGGTTTTAAACATGTTAAATCAGTTAACTCTGTTAAACAAAGAAAAACATCAAAAGAACCAGAGTCAAAACCTAAAGTAAGTAATATTACTAGTGTGTCACACACGTCTCCACAAAGAAAGTTTAATCATAAAGTTGATAGCAGGTCATGCTACAACTGTGGAGAATGTGGACACATTACTTCCTATTGCTTTCTGTATCAGACACCTAGGAAAAAGATTGAACTTAAGGACCCAAAACCTAGGTATTCTAAGAGGAGTTCTTTAACTCCACCTAGAAGAACTAGTGTACATAAAGTTCAACCCGTTAGCCAGTCGACTGTGTATCACAAACAGGCATTGCACAAGTCTGGCTTATGGAAAAAGAAGTCAACCTCTGTGTCTGATGATGATGACAAGAAGGAACCTGGGCTACCCTCACCCTCGAAGGGTCAATGGGTTGAATTTATGATATGTGATGCCCCTGGGAAACCCAAGCCAATGAAGGCTTGGGTTCCTAACCTAAACTAATCCTTTACATTGTATGTGCAGGGTGTTCGCTACAGTGTTGAAACTAACACGTGGATTATAGACAACGGAGCATCCAGGCACATGACAGGAAATAGGGCTCTTTTATCTAACGTCAAGCAAATTAAAGGAGGGCATGTTTCATTTGCCGGAAACAAGGGAGGTTATATCACAGCTCAGGGAGAAGTGGGAAATCAGAAAGTTAAGTTTGATAAGGTGAACTATGTTCAACAACTTCAAAAAACTTACTCTCTGTTTCCCAAATCTGCGATAAGGAATTTAAAGTCATCTTCGATGACAAGAAGTGTTAAGTGCTCAAGAAAGATTACGTGATCCCAGAAGAAAAAGTTTTGATGACGGCTTCAAGATATAAAGACCTTTATGTTTTGGATATGTCAACAGCTGCTACAACGGCTCAGGAGGTTCAATGTTTTCTATCTAAAGCTACTGAGAAAGATTCCATCTCCTAGCATAGGAGAATGGGACACATTAGTCAAAGGAAGATGAATCACTTGATTCAGAAGGATCTGGTGAGAGGAGTTAATGTCAAGAACTTCCAGCTTCCTGATTTTTGTGTAGCTTGCAAGAAAGGCAAACAGACGAAGAAGTCTCATAAGGAAAAGAAAAATCATTCAGTAGAACTTCCTCTTGAACTTCTTCACATGGATCTGTTTGGTCTAGTCAGTACAAAGAGCATAGGAGGCGACTTGTATTGTTTTGTGGTTACTGATGACTACTCAAGGTTCTCGTGGGTAATGTTTCTGGAGTCCAAATCAGAAACATTTGAGTTCTTCAAGGAGTTAGTAACCACACTGGAATCTCTCTACAAGCTAAAGGTTAGACAAGTACGCTCAGACAACGGGACGGAATTCAAGAACCAGTGGATGGAGGCATACTGCAAGGAGAAGGGTATTGTACATTAATTCACTTCTGCCTACACACCTCAGATGAATGGTGTTGCTGAGCGAAAGAACAGAAGCTTGATTGAGACAGCACGGACTATGCTGGCAGACTCGAAACTGCCTATCTAATTTTGGAATGAGGCAGTTGCTAATGCATGTTATACGCTGAATCGAGTTCTGATTGTCAAGCGTCACAACAAGACATGTTACGAGCTACTACAAAGACGCAAACCGAATCTGGAGTATCTCGAACCATTTGGCGCACCATGCAAACTTCTGAAGAAAACACAAGAAGGAAAATTCAGCGAGAAGGCGGATGAAGGAATCTTTCTAGGATACAACATTCTGAACAAGAGGGTTTACAACAACTCAACGGGTCTAGTAGATGTGTGGTGTAATGTTGACGTTCAGCGATATACCACACCACCTACTGGCAAAGGACCCGCCTATTTCTTCGACTATGATGGATTCTTCAGGTCCTTCAACATCGCTCTCTCTCCCTCGGATGACGAGTTAGCTACACGGATGATGTATGATCTCTTGAATAACCCGACAACGAGCTCACTGGGAGGATCATCTACTCAGTCAGGGGGAGTAGTCGACGACAGTGACTCCTCCTCTGAAGATGAAGCTGAAGAAGATGACCAGAACAGTCAGGAGGAACAGGTTCCAGTTCCTGAAAGTCCACAAGCATCTACCAGTGATGTATCTTCGACTTCACAGCCTCAAACTCCAACTACCTCAGCTGCAGAACCAAATGTTCATAATCTTGGCTCTGAGGTAGCTGTTCCTACTACTCCAGGATCACGACTAAACGTCTATCATCCCCTAAACAATGTCATTGGGGATGTCAGATCAGGATTACAAACTCGAAATCAGCTATACTCAGCTGATTACGCCTCAGTTATTGAAAAGGGATATATTCATGATGGTGCTTATCGGTGTTTTGTCTCACAGTCTGAGCCAAAATGTGTCCGGGATGCACTAAATGACGAGGCGTGGGTGAGTGCTATGCAAGAAGAACTTCTGCAGTTCAAGAAGTTAGGTGTATGGACTCTGGTTGATAGACCTAAAGGTACTAAGGTCATTGGCACCAAATGGGTCTTAAAATGCAAGAAAGATGACCAAGGAGTCATTATCAGGAACAAAGCTCGATTGGTGGTTCAAGGATCTCGCCAAGTCGAGGGTATTGACTACAATGAAGTGTTTGCACTCGTGGCACGGATGGAAGCCATTCGCATCTTCCTTGCCTATGCATCGTACATGAAGATTAAAGTCTACCAATTAGATGTGAAGAGTGCATTCCTTTATGGGGAAATCAGAGAAGCAGTCTATGTCAGTCAACCCGAGGGATTTGAAGATCCCTATCATCGGGATAGAGTTTACAAACTCGACAAGGCTTTATACGGGCATCATCAAGCTCCAAGAGCTTGGTATGAGAAACTCTCGACTCATCTTGAGAAACACGGCTTTCGCAGGGGAGTCATTGACTGCACATTATTCATCAAAGAAAAAGGTGGCGACCTACTACTCGTACAGATCTATGTCGATGACATAATCTTCGGTTCAAAGAACGAAGAGTTATGTAAAGAATTTGAAGCAGTTATGAAGAAAGAATTTGAGATGAGTGCTATGGGGGAGATGAAGTTCTTTCTCGGGTTACAGGTGAATCAGACTCCAAATGGGATATTTCTACATCAGACCAAGTATGTAGGAGACATTCTCAGTCGTTTTGACATGGAGAATGCTTCTCCTACTGGGACTCCACTTGCTACGAATCACGATATAGCACCTGATGAAAATGGAGATCTTGTAGATGCCACATTGTACCGAGGAATGATTGGATCCCTCATGTATCTCACTGCCTCAAGACCTGATATCATGTATGCTACATGTTTATGTTCTAGATATCAGGCTAAGCCTAAGATCAACCATCTGATCGGGGTCAAGAGGATATTTCGTTATCTGAAGGGTACACCCACACTTGGGTTGTGGTATCCTCAAGATGATGACTTTGAGCTCACGGCGTATAGTGACTCGGATTACGGGGGCTGTAAGATGAATTACAAGTCTACATCAGCAAGGTGTCAATTCTTCGGGAAAAGATTAGTTACCTGGCAGTGTAAGAAGCAGACATCGGTTGCATTGTCCACCTGTGAAGCCGAATACGTTGCTACTGCAAGTTGCTGTTCACAAATCATCTGGATTCAACAGCAAATGTGGGATTACGGTTTAAAGTTTTCTTCTACTCCTATTTTTGTTGATAACTCTACTGCAATTGCAGTAACTAAAAATCTGGTCCAACATCCAAAGACCAAACATATCGGTATTAATACCATTTCATAAGAGATTGTTTTGAAAAAAACTTAATTGATATGGTAAAAATTAATACTGATTTTCAATATGCTGACCTCTATACTAAAGCCTTTGATAAACCACATTTTCAATATCTGCTAGAGGTCAACGGCGTTAAAAAGAAAAGTGATGTTATTCCTTTGGTAAACCACTGTCTCAGCATCTGCAAAGATGAAGGTGGAGAAGGGAAGTGACCAAAGACAGTCTTACTCTCTAGACAATGCTCTTGTGAAGAAGAAGATGAATTGTGTTATGTGTGACAGCACCACTCACATTGCAAAGGATTGTCCCTTCAATCCTAAATGTACTGTCCACATGGCCAAAACAAAGGCTTCAAAGAGTTCTAAGAAGATTCAGTCGTCGGAAGGAAAACCAGTTTCCTTCGGAAGTCTCAAATCTAAAAAGAAGGGAAGTGGAAAATTCTCTTCGGAAGAACATTTGGTCTCGGAAGAAAGGAGTTCTTCCAAAGCACTAAAGTCTGCTGCAGTGTTTGCAGAATCTTCCGAAGGTTCAGTCATCAAAACTTCTGAAACTCCAAAAGGTTCTAAAGTTTTGAAGGTCAAGTCCAAGACTCCAAAGGTGGTGTGGACGTCTAAGAAAGACCAAATGACTGAGATGTCTCCATCAACAATAGCTCAAGATCCTCTTAGTACAACCATAGGATCTATTACTGTTAATTTACCTTCTGCATGTGAGCCCAAGACAAGCAACGCTTGGGTTTCCAGATGTAACTAATCATTCTCTTTTATGCAGGGACAGCTGAAGACAAACAGAAATGTTTGGATCATAGACAGTGGCTACTCCAGGCACATGAATGGTAATAGGTCACTACTCCAGAACTTTGAAAGGATTGATGGAGGACCTGTTGCTTTTGGAGGAGATAAAGGTGGTTACATTTCTGGAAGGGGCAAGGTCACAAATGGTAAGCTCAGCATTGAAAAGGTAAACTTTGTTAAGGAGCTTGGATACAATCTTCTGAGTGTATCTCAATTTTGTGATCAGAGTCATAACATGCTCTTTATTGAGCATGAGTGCATTGTTCTTAAGCCTGGTGTGGTCATTCCTCATGAGCATATCCTACTTAGAGCCCCCAAGAAAGGAAACATGTACAAGATGGATTTGCAAGAAACCTCTCCCTCCGGAGAAGTTTCATGCTTTCTATCCAAAGCCAATAGTGATGAGTCTTTCCTATGGCATAAAAGAATGTGCCATGTAAACTTTAAGAACATGAATAAATTGATTAAGCATGATCTGGTAACTGGAATGTCAAAGAAAGAGTTTACAAGTGATGATCACTGTGTTGCATGCCTGAAAGGGAAGCAACATAAGGTATCTCATAAACCTAAGGAAATCAACTCCATCACTACACCCCTACACTTGTTACATATGGATCTCTTTGGCCCCACCAGTGTAATGAGTTTAGGAAGGACCTTATACTGTCTAGTGATCACAGATGATTTTACAAGATTCACTTGGGTCTTTTTCCTTAGAACTAAGGATGAGACTCCTGAGATTCTGAAGAATTTCATCTTAAAGATTGAGAATCAGTCTGATCATAAGGTCAAAATCATAAGATGTGATCAAGGAATAGAATTCAAGAATCAAACCCTTGATACATTTTGTGATGATAAGGGTATTGCAAGACAATTTAGTGCTCCCAGGACTCTTCAGCAAAATGGTGTTGCTGAGAGGAGAAACAGGACACTGATTGAAGCTGCAAGAACCATGCTGTCTGACTCTAAGCTGCCCATCACCTTCTGGGTAGAGGCAGTCAACACTGCCTGCTATGTGCAGAACAGAGGTTTAGTAGTTAAGACTCATGGGAAGACTCCTTATGCACTTTGGCACAAGAGAAAACCTTTCATTGGTTTTCTCAGGTCATTTGGATGTCCTTGCACCATCTTGAATACCAAAGATCAAATTGCCAAGTTTGCTGAGAAATCAGATGATGGACACTTTATTGGATACTCTTCCCAAGCTAAGGCTTATAGAGTGTACAATCTCAGAACTAGAATAGTTAAGGAGTCAGCCAATGTGACCTTCAATGAACACACACCATGTGTTGCTGGTTCTGGTCCAGATTGGCTATTTGATCTTGATTTGGTTACCAACTGTTTTAATAAATCTTGTGAGAATGTTTCAGGATCTGCAGAAAATTAAATACAGGTGATCCTGACCCAAGATTTGAGCTAGGAAGACCTTCAAGTCATACATCTTCAGCTCCAGTTGGAACTACTTCTGCAAATGAGGTTTCTATCAGCACAACAATGACAAATTCAGCTGATACATCTGGTATGCCTTCAAATTCCAGCTCAGAGGCTCTACAACCAGATAAGAACACCTCAACTGTGGAAGGCAACAATGGTAATGGTGACAGTCACCAAGGATTTCTTGATGCCACTAACCACACCATAGATGAGAACATCAATGATGTCACACACTACTTGGATCAAGTTTCACTTGAAAAGTGTGCTGATGTGGTGGGAGAAACATCTATGCCAGATCTAAATTTTCTTAATTTAGATCTTTCTCAACAACTTGCTGTGATTCCTCAGCTTAGGATCCACAAGTCTCATCCTACCACAAACATCATTGGAGATGTTGTCTCCGGGGTAAAGACAAGAGGACAAAC
The DNA here is from genome assembly GCA_025506515.1 of Flaveria trinervia. Taxonomy (NCBI): domain Eukaryota; kingdom Viridiplantae; phylum Streptophyta; class Magnoliopsida; order Asterales; family Asteraceae; genus Flaveria; species Flaveria trinervia. Next base: position 24,922,685 of record CM046444.1, read on the forward strand.
CCATGAAGCAAATGTCTGTCTTCACTCTTGTTTTCTATCCTAGATAGAGCCAAAGAAAGTTGAGGAAGCTCTAAAGAATGGAATTGGGTCGAAGCAATGCAACAAGAGCTGCTTCAATTCAAAAGACAGAAAGTTTGGAACCTTTGTCCTCTTCCTTTTGGGAAGACTACCATAGGAACCAAATGGGTTTTTAGGAATAAGAAAGATGATAGAGGCATCATCATCAAGAACAAAGCTAGACTGGTTGTTCAAGGATACACACAAGAAGAAGCTGTCTTTGCTCTAGTGGCAAGATCAGAAGCTGTCGGGATATTCCTGGCATTTGCTGCATCCAAGAACTTCAAGGTCTTTCAACTTGATGTAAAATGTGCCTTTTTTATATGGAGTGATAGATGAAGAGGTTTATGTCAAACAGCCACCTAGTTTTGTAGATCCTGATCATCCTGGTTATGTCTGCAAGCTTGACAAAGCTCTCTATGGGCTGCATCAGGCACCCAGGAAGTGGTATGAGACACTGTCTGAGTATCTCTGTAAACATGGATACAGGAGAGGTACTATAGATGGAACTTTCTTCATCAAAGGACAAGGAAAAGACATATTGCTAGTTCAAGTATATGTGGATGACATCATCTTTGGTTCAACTAATCCAAAGCTCTGCAAAGACTTTGAGAAGCTGATGAAAGACAGATTTGAAATGAGTGCCATGGGGGAACTCAATTTCTTTCTGGGAATTCAAGTGAAGCAAGTTGAAGATGGCATCTTCATAAGTCAGTCAAAGTATGTTCAAGACATACTCAAAAGGTTCAATATGACTGACTGTAAGATTGCTAAGACACCCATAGCCAGAAACCACTCCGTTGGTCCTGATCTTGAGGGGGAGTATGTAGATGAACACTTATACAGGGCTATGATTGGGTCTCTTATGTATCTTACTACTAGCAGGCTTGATATCATGTTTGCTACATGCATCTGTGCAAGATATCAAGCCAACCCTAAGATGTCTCATCTTTTCACTGTTAAAAGGATTCTAAGATACCTAAAAGGTGCATCAACACTTGGTCTATGGTATCCCAAGAACTCTGACTTCAATCTGTATGCTTATACAGATAGTGATTATGGTGGTTGCAATATGACTGCAAAGTCTACATCTGGGGGATGTCAATTTCTTGGTGGAAGGGTTGTCTCATGGCAATGCAAGAAACAATCCTGTGTCTCTGCATCAAGTGCTGAAGCTGAATACATTGCTATCGCTAGCTGTTGTGCTCAAGTGCTTTGGATTCAGAATCAAATGCTAGACTATGGGTTAAATTTTAAGGAGATTCCAATCCACATAGACAACAACAGTGCTATCTCAATTACAGAGAACCTTGTGCAACACTCAAGGACAAAGCACATCAGTTCAGGTATCATCTAATAAGAGATAATTATGAAAAGGGATTAATTAAACTAGGCAAGGTTCACACAGATGAACAATATGCTGATTTGTTTACAAAAGCTTTTGATGAACAAAGATTTAAATATCTAATATCAGCTATTGGGATGATCAACCTTGAGTAAGTTTTTCTTAAAACTAATTCTTATTATTTCTTAAAAAATTGTGTGTTCTAAGTTGTCTAGTCTATCATCTTCATAAGCTCATGTTTTCCTTGGATTGGAAGACTTTCCTTAGATTAATTGATGATTTTATACTTCGGAAGTTATGCTTTTTAACTTCGGAAGAAAATCACACCTTCAAAATATTTAACTGTCTAAGAAATTTACCTTCGGAAGAAATTTCAATTTTATCTTCCGAAGCCTAAATAATTATCTTAGACACTTACTTATTTTTAAGGACCTTTTCCTTTCTAAGCAATAATTAACTCTCGAAGCTTTGTTGATCTCTATACAAAGTACTCAACTCTTAATTTTTCCTTCCGAAGCAAAATCATCAAATACTCTCAGGAAACTTTTCCGAAGTCATTTTAGCTTTGGAAGCTTTTTCGTTAAAACTTCCAAAGTTAATTAACCTTCAGAAGCTTTTTGAATTCCAAGAAAACTACTTTTTGAGCAAAAAGTAAACTACTTTTTCAGAGGTGGGACCGACATCCGGATTTCAAAGTTTATCCTCTTTCATTAAACTTTATCTGAAATCCCTCTCTCATATAAACCCAACGGCTTCCCCTCTTCTATCATCTGCTCTTCCTCCAACCTAAAAACCTAAATTTCTCTCTAAAATTCTTTCTTTCTTTTTCCTTCATCTCTAAGCTACCTCACAATGGCTAACCTTGCTCATAGAAATGATCCTAACTTTACCATGCAGCTACACAGACAACACAATCAAGTTGCTTTGTTATGCTCTGAGAAAGATCCTCATTTCTCAGAGGTTTGTCGTTTCTTGTCTCTGTCGAACTACTTCACCTCCCTGACCATTGATCCTCCACTCTATGAGGATCAGTTGCTTGAATTCTGGAAGACCTGCCAAGAGGTCATTATGGACGGGGAGAAGGCATTGTCTGCCACAGTGAAGGGGAGAACAATCTTCATCACTCCGGCCATCATCAACCGACATCTTCAGCTAGATGATGAAGAAGGTGAGGTGTTCTTCCCAAAGGAAGCGGTAAATCATTCCTTTGCGCAGATGGGATATGAGGGAGATTTTTCTGTAAAGACTTTCAGGAAAGGGAAGGTCTCATCCAAATGGAGATTCCTGCTCCATGTGGTCATTCACAGCTTATCAAACAAGCATGGTGGATGGGACCAGATTCCTGAAGATCTCTCCTTTATAGTCCATGGAATGGTTCAAGGGGTCAAATTCAGGTACTCTCAGTTTGTTTATACAAATTTGCTTGCTAATTTAGACTCCTTAGAATATTACATGTTTCCTAGATATGTCCAGTACATTCTTAACTGTGAACTGGGCTCACAGTTAAGGGAAACAGGTAATATTCTTAAACTGGGACAGATGAAGCCCGGCATCTTTAAAACATTGAGAAAGTCCACTGTTGGATTCTCTGGGGTAGAAACAGCCCTAGTCCCAAAAATGTTAGAGCTCATTGCTCAAGGTGACAACCTAGCAGCACAAGCTAGTGTTGAACCCACACCTGCTACTTTCCAACCACCTACACAGCCTCAAATCTCCATCACCTACCAAAGAAAATCCAAATGAACCCCTGCTCAGACTATTCAGTCTGTGGAGGCCCCCATATACTCACCCATTCAGGAAGAAGTGGATACTGGAGCTCCCACTTCTCCTAAGGAGCAGACCACTCCCATATTTTCTAAAATCAGTGCTGAGGTTCCTCATGCTCAGCCTGATGAGCTCATTAGCCCTACTGCTTTAAGCCATCACTTTGAGTCTCAACACTCAAGTGATCAACCTTCAGGGGACAGTTACCATCCCCAACTTATAGATCTCAACAAACCAATTCCCAACCTTGACTTCTATACTGATGAAGATCTAGGTTTTAGTGATTATAATGAGTCTCTATTCTTTTCCCCTACTCAAATAGAGATGAATACTTCTGAGTCTCCTACATCTATCCCACATCAGTCACCTACAACTGAGGTGGACACTCCTGAACTTGGTCAGGATGTCCATATGGAAGAGGCTCTCACTTCTGCAAGTGATTACATCATTCATACCTCAACCATGGCAACTCAGCCTACTGACATCTCAACTGAGACTGCCGTAAGCAGAGGAAATCCAGTGGCCAAGAACTTAGAACTGGTCATGAGAGAAAGGACTCTAGTCCAATCTTCTCCACCCCCAGTGATTCTTCTGATGAAGATGTGGGGGATCTGAGACTAAAGGTGCAACAACTATACAAAACATGCACCTACATAGTCTCAAAGGTCAGTCACCTTGAATCTCAGGTGACTACCTTAAACAATAGGATCAATGATCAGCAACTTGAGATTTCATATCTTAAGGAAAAACTAGCTTGGAGACCCTTAAGGAGAGCTCAACCAGGAACACAAGAACCTGTGAATGTGATTGATCTATCCTCCAGCTCACCTATGCAAATGGGTGATGCTACCAAGAGGGGGAGAAAGTCCTTACAGCCACAGAAGCTAGAAGTTCCTCTGAGAGAATGGACTTTGAGGACTCACCATCCTTATTTGCAACTGTGCATTCTCAGCAACCTCCTCTAGTTCACACTGATGTGAACTACACAGACTTCTTCATACAGAGTCTATTTGAGGATGGGATACCAAGAGCCATGTCACCTTCATCATCCTTCAATCACATCATTGGATGGAGGTATGACAAGAACTGGAAGGCTCTCATCATCATAAGAGTTCAAGGACAGCAAAAGCTTTTAATTTTCAGACCTTGAACTACTATGAAGGTCTGGATCTAGTCAACATGCCACTTGTCAACCCAAGCCAATCAAGACAAGCTGACAGACTGGCTAAAGAATCCAAGACAGGATCATTGCAGAGTTCAGCCTAAGAAGGAGACTAAGGTAATCAGACAATGTCATCGGTCAACTGGATGTTGAGGCAGACCCTAAGATTAGCTTCATAAGGGAAACCTTGACTGAAGGCCTAGTGACAGAACCTGAGAGCCCTGTCTCATCATCTCTAACTGCTGCAGGGATCCATATTCCTTCTGAGACACCTGCTGGTGAAGGTGCTTCTCAACCTCTCTCTGGCCTGAGCTCAGATGCTGCAATGAGCAATGAAGGCCAAAGCTCTCTCCACCCTGAGTCACAAAGGTCTGTGAGTGACAAAGGGAAAAGAAAAATGACATCTGAGGAGATTGAGGAGGAGGAGAGAGAGAGAGGAAAAGGAGGCTAAGGGGAGAAGGTTCCTCTACTGAGTCTCCAAGACTCATGGAGTCTGCAATCAGGGCTACCCCCAGACCAGATACTCAGAATGATGAGTTAAGGGCAGTCAAGATCAACTATCTGCAGACTAGGAACTATGACATGGATAATATCATTTCTCTCCCCTTGGATGAATTGAATGAGCTGGTTGATCTGGAAAGGTCAAGAGAGAAGGAGGCAGAAGATGCAGAACTCCTAGTACAGATCAAAGAATAAAGAAAAAGAAAAAGACTATACAGAGGTATGCCTACCCTCTCACCAATTCAAGAAAGCCCTGAACAAGAGGATGTGGTTTAGCAAGAACCTCAGGTAGATAAGGAAGAAAACAGAATCAAGATGATTAACTACCTGAGTGCCACAGGTCTCTATCAGGCAGATGCACTCCTTCCCTTACCTTATGACTATGTTGATTTTGAGTATTTAAAACAACTTGAGCTTGAGTTAGTCAAGGAAAGAAAGACAACTAAAGAGGAAGATGAGGGAAGAAGCTGCAAAGTCAAGAGCCATCATCCAAAAGAGCATGAAGAAGTCTACTGATAGGTAGAGGATGATGAGCTTCTTGAAGCTGTATGGATTCTCCAGAAGGAGACTTGGACCCATGTCTCTATCCACTATGGATGAGAATATGAGGGTAATCAAGCAGAAGATCAAGAGTGGAGTGCTCACTGACTTACACTCAACTCCAAGTCAGGCCCCACCTGAAGTGGAGGTTAAGGTTGAACAAATAAACACAACACAACCCAGACCTCCTGCTAATGCTCAGCAAGCTTCATCTTCTGATCCACAGCAGGGTCAACCTCCCTCTCATTCTGAGCCTGAGAGAGAGAAAGTCCCAACTGAGAGAGACAGTAAAGATAAATCTGGTGCTACAGGCCAGTCTTCTCAGTTAAAATTTGGAAAGAGAAAGAAAAGGATGGCTTCTAAACCAAAGTCTAAGAAGAAGAAGAAGCCTGCATCCTCTTCTGAACCTCAGGATGAATCAGAACAACATGAGGATGTGCAGCCAGAGGATGCTCAACCAACTCCAACTTTAGTAGCTCCTCTAGCATCAGGAAGACCCATCTTGTCTTGGACATACACCACAAATCCAGAAAGGTGGCATGTTATTAGAGATCAAGGCATTGAAGACATTTATACATGGCAAGATATGTTTCAGTTGCCTCTGCATGATCTCTTTGACATGAGAAGACACTTTGATAGCCTGAAGGATCCTGATCATCTTAAGAAGAAAGGAATGGTGATCATCCCAATGAGGACTGTTAATATCTGAAGTTTTCTAAGTGTTTTGGTAGCATCAGGCTAGGGGGAGTTTGTAGAGATTAATGAAGAGGCTGATGCAACCCAAACATCTTTAGTCTCTCTTGCATGCTGCACAAGTGCATTGAAGTGGAATGCTTCGGAAGTTTCACATGTGCAACAAAAATACTCTAAGTGTGACATCTTCCGAAGCCAAAGATGAAGTCTTCCGAAGCCTCAGAGACAAAGTCTTCCGAAGCTTCAAGTTCATGAAGACAGATTTCTTCCGAAGACTTTTAAGATATGCTTTATCTGATGTATTGTTCCATAAAGCTGGACACCTTTCCGCTGCAACTCTGCAAGTCACCAACTAACATGGTTTAGTGAAAAGGTCCATGCTTTTGGTAACTGTACATTGAGGTCTTGAGTTTGTGACTATCTACTTTATGTACTTTATCCTTTTTGTAATATGTAAGGATATGAGCTATGGCATGTCATAGTCACTAGTCAAAAGGCAATCTGCCTTTTGACTTTACAATTGATTTTGTGTGTGTCTAGTCAATTGTATCCAGCTGGCTTTCAAAGTATAGCCAGCTGTAGGATGTTGTATAAGTATCTCATGTTCTTGTATCTTTCATTTATGCTTTGTAACACTTGTAATTAAACATAGAGAAAGCAATATACTGCATTCTTGATAACCATATACTTGTGTTCTTTGTGTTTTGTCTCTTACATTACTTGTGTTCTTAGTCTCTTATCTTGGTTAATCTAGTTTACTGTTTTATTAAAGCTTGGTTAATCTCCTCTTTGTGTTTTTGTGTTGTAACTCACACCCTTCAACGATCCTGCAGGCCTGTTTGTGGTAAACAGACGACTAGCTTATGGTATGAACTTTAGGTTCACTAATAATCTTAGGTGTAACCTTAGGTGACACATTAGATCTAATTTCAAAAATCTTGGTTTTTCATCAAAAAATTCAATTTTCTTTTTAGGTGTGTGATAATAAGGACAATTTGGAGAGATGTGTCCTTATCTTCTACAACTGTAGCAGGATCTCCCTTTGACAATTTGTGGAAAGTTTTAATGTGGGGTTGAGTTTGGTCGGGGTTTAAGATATGTCAAGTTGGGTTGTTGCTCTTCCTTTTTAGGTGTTTCACCTTATTTAACAAACTTAATTGTTTTGAAAATTTGAACATCTTTCACTTTCATTTTATTAGGATTTTGATGATTAACACTTTTACGGTTCATTGGATTAGACCTTTTAGGTTCTGAAATAGATGTTTGTGAACCTGACCCTAAGTTATCCTTTTCAATTTTATCACCCAAATCCTCAACAGGTATCTTATCTTTTGATCCCAAAGTGGAATCCTTCTGTTTAGTGACAGATTTCATAGGTTTACCTGTAGAATCTGGATTACTAACTAGAGGAGTAGACACCACATGATCCTTTACTGGGTTATTATTAATTGGTCTACATTTAGTGTTCAAAAGGATAGCATGTGGTGAAGCACCCAGTCTTATCCTTCATCATCTTGAGCAGCCAAAGCTTTAGACTCTTTACTTAAGGATGAAGCTCCCATCTTATCCTTGTCTTGTCGGTTGAATGTTGGAAAAGGATTTCCATTTCCAATCTTTTTTGAAGTGCCCTTTTTCACCACAATTGAAACACGTGACTTTGGTTTTGTCAAATCCAAATGTCGTATCTTTAGTGGCAATCAAATTTTGCCCCGTCTTTTTAACAAACTTCTTTGTTGGGTTCAACAATGGAATAAACTAAAGCTTACCAAATTATAATTACAGCCAACTAAAGATCTCATTATACAAGTTCAGAGACCAAGTTGATTACAACAAAACTACAATACAAGACAATTCAACATGAGAAAGTCAAGATCAAGACCATTAGAAAAGTCAAAATTAGGTCATGTTGTAAAAATAATATAAATAGACCTATTAGTGCATTTTTGCAAGTGTGGATTTTTGTGTGTGTTTCTCATGGTGTAAATCACCATCCAAGGATAAATCCTCTCCTTTGGGTGGGTTTGATTTCACTAGCCATCTATGATTCTCATTATAATTTGTTTATCAACATCAATGAAATCATAACATTATTATTATCCATCTATTTGTTCTTTGATTCACACACGTCCACCCATCTTAATTTTGATTTCTAGATCTGAATGAGATGAATCCTAAGATCCAAGCTCAATGAATCTTAAATATTGATTTAGCAAAATGGTATTAGAGATTTTGGTTGCTAGATTTTTCTAGTTTTCAGATCTGATTTCATCTTTAATGATGTCAAGAACAACGAAGAAAAGAAGAAAAATGAAGAACAAAGTCCCTGTTCATCAAAAACCCATTTGTTCATACCCAAAATCAGAAGAAAACCCAACAAATATATTCAACTATGGTATGATTTTAAGAATCGTGAACATGTTCATGATTATTCCTTCAAAATTCGATGCAATTGAACAAGATTAACATCAAAAAAGAAGAAAACACATTTGTTCATCCCAAAATCAAGAAGAAAAATCATCAAGATCTGTTCTAATATGGTACGATTTTAAGAAATATAATCATTCACTGGATTATTCCTTCAAAATTCGATGCAATTAAACACGATTATCATTAAAAACAAAAAAAATGAAGAAATGGAAGCTACTATTGATTTCCCGACCTGCACTGCTGTGTGAAATTGTTTTTATTCAATTCTTAAAACAAATGCGGATAAACAAAAACAAATGCAGATGAAGCTTGATCAAATGCGGATGTGTTATACACAAATGCGGATGACTTGTCACCAAATGCGGATGAACAAAAACAAATACGGATGAAGCTTGATCAAATGCGGATGTGTTATACACAAATGCGGATGACTTGTCACCAAATGCAGATGACTTGTCACCAAATGCGGATGGACTTGTCACAAATGCGGATGACTTGGCAACAAATGCGGATGACTTGGCAACAAATGCGGATGACTTGGCAACAACTGCGGATGACTTGGCAACAACTGCGGATGCCTTATCACCAAATGCGGTTGACTTGTAAACAAATGCGGGTACTTTAAGCATAAATGCGGATGCTTTGAAATCAAATACGGATGCTTTGAAATCAAATGTGGATGCATTGAAATCAAATGTGGATGCCTTGCAAACAAATGCGGATGCCTTGCAAAAGGGGATGCTTTGCAAACAAATGTGGATGAGTTAGCCAAGAAATGCGGATGTGTTGCAAGAAATGCTTTTGAATAGCTGATAAACAGGACTTCAAAAAGAAAAGAAAAACATTAACATGGATGATTGCAACCAACATGCATGTCCATTTTGATCATGAATGCAAAAAAAAGAGTATAGAAATCAACTTTTGTCACTTTTTCACATATTCATCCAGGGACTTGTACAACTATCAGATACCCTTTTTGAAGTACTTGAGCTCACATTTTTTATGATGTTTTGCACCCGTGTCTGACTAGTGAACGGACAGTTAGCCGGACTTTAATCAAGGGAGTACTCATTATCTGAAGAATGTCATTTATCAAGTTATTTCAAAAGAGTGGAAGTGTGTTCAACATTGATTCATGTTCTTGATGCAGTTTATTGAAGTTCAAAGCCTCACCATATGCCTAATACATTCTAATACTTGAGTTGTGATATGAACTGTAATCCAAAAGTGATACAACCCATATCCAATACCAAGAAGTATTCTCAAGAGATTCTAACCTTTGTCAAAAATATATTAGGAGGAGCTTAATTGAGGGGGAGAACATCAATGAATTATGCCAGAACATCAATTGATCAAGAAGACAAGTGACAGAGAAGATCTTCAAATTCAAGTTTTGGCAAGCATAAGTTTAGAGGGAGTATTGTTGGGGTTCAACAATGGAATAAACTGAAGCTTATCAAATCATAATTATAGCCAACTATAGATCTCATTGTACAAGTTTAAAGACCAAGTTGATTACAACAAAACAACAATACAAGACAATTCAACATGACAAAGTCAAGATCAAGACCATTAGAAAAGTCAAAATTAGGTCATGTTGTAATAATAATATAAATAGACTCACTAGTGCATTTTTGCAAGTGTGGCTTTTTATGTGTGTTTCTCATGGTGTAAATCACCATCCAAGGAGAAATCCTCTCCTTTGGGTGGGTTTGATTTCACTAGCCATCTATAATTCTCATTGTAATTTGTTTATCAACATCAATGAAATCATAACATTGTTATTATCCATCTCTTTGTTCTTTGATTCATACACGTCCACCCATCTTAATTTTGATTTCTAGATCTGAATGACATAAATCCTAAGATCCAAGCTCAATGAATCAGAAATATTGATTTAGCATTCTTGGATCTTCTAACAGCACTAGCCAAGGCCCACATAATACCCATGCGTTGTAGCTCAATTTCATCAGCTTGCTCGTAGTCCTCGTCAGCAAGATGATAGTTTCCAATCTTACCAGCAACTAATCCATCATAAGATTGAAAAACAATAGCTAGAAGGTCCATGTGCTCTTTAGCAACTTCCACAGATATTTCCGAGATTCTCGGTCTTCAACTTGGTAGTGTTTGCCTCCGGAACTATGTGTTGGGTTCCAGATGACCCTGACGTTATGGTTCCTGATACACTTCTTTAGAAAGGAGCAGAAGAGCTAGACACAAACGCCATTTGTAGCGGTGCGCCTGAAGCAGCATGAGTTAGAACTAAATTGTATAGTGCAGGATTCTGAGCATAGGATCTTTCTTTGAGTTGTATTTCATACGTAGTTCTTCCTCGCTTAACTTGAAAATGAAATCATTTATGTCTAAAGTAGCAAGAGTGTCATTTTGTCTCAGATTAGACACAAATGGATCCCATTTGTCTAGCAGACCATCAGCAAAACTAGAGACTTTATCTTCCACGGATGTGGTCACGCCATGAGTGTGCAACTCACTCATCAGATGATAGAATCGATCAATGATATCATCCAAGCTCTCATTCCCAATCGGAGAGAAATTGTCAAATTCTTTCTTAAGAGCTTTTGCCTTCAGTGCTTTCAGAGTTGCATTTCCTTCGTATCTCTTTTCCAAAGCCTCCCATAATTTCTTAGACTGCTTGTTCTTAGAAAACTGATGAAATATGTCCTTAGGTATAGACTGAGTCCACAAGGCATATACTTTCTTTTCAGCATTATGCATAGTCTTTTGGGATTCACTCATTCCTCCCAAAGTCAATTTAACTCCATTAGCACTAACTGGTACCATGTAACCAGTCTCAATGGATGTCTAAAGGTTTGGGTGAACTCCATTAAAGTGTATTTCAAACCGTTGTTTCCACTGTGGGTATTCATCCAAAGTTAACAGCTTTGGTAGTTTGTTGTGGTTACCAATCTCATTCTCCAAAAGTAGAAGGTTCTGGATATGCGAGTCCTTTCCCGCAGTGAATGCAGCAAACTGGCCTTCCATTGCTTTAAACTTTGTAAACTTAGAACATGTCAGATTCACTCGTGCGAATGAGCTATGCGAATGGGTCACTCGTGTGAATGAATGATATGAATGAATTTAATCGGGCGATTGGATTCATTCATGCGAATGAGCAGGGCCATTGAATCAAACAACTAGAGTTGCTTAACCGTGAGAATAAGAGATACGACTGAGTTCAATCGTACGAATAAGTGTATACGAATAGGTTCAGTCGTACGAATGAACCAATCGTGCAACTGAAGGCTACTGTGTTTGAAAAATCGAATATTTAAACACTTTGACACAAAATATGAGTTTTCCAGAAACCCTAATCTGCGAATTGATGAAAAATCAAAACATTAACACATGCAATCGCCAAAAACACTATTTGAAGCAAAAAGGTGAGCCTTTTGATTGAAAACGTTAGTTTTAACACCAAAACCAATTGAATCCATGCAAAATCATGAGCCAAAGCTCTGATACCACTTGTCAGGACCTTTCGTACGGAGTACTAACGGATTCTGCGTGAGACCAGATCAAATAGTGCGGATTATATTTCATAGGCTGCTTAGGGAGCTCTAGATGTTTAGGGTTTGTGAATATTTGAAGTCCCTGTTTTTCCACGAATTATGTGGTATTTATAGGTTTTTAGTTTTCATTCGTACGACTAAACCATTAGCATGGTTTAGTCGTGCGACTGACTCATGTGATTGATTTATACATGTGAATTAAGTATGATTTATTCGTGCGTATGGTCCATTAGCATAAATAATCACCTGACTAAGTTGAATATATTTCTCAATCATTATTGACTTAAAACTATGTACAACGACCTCAAACCTATACATAATGTTCATATATGTGAATTATATCAAATACAATAATACTATGAAATATTTAAAGACAAATAAACATCACGATGCATATCATATTTCATTAAGAATTCACATTACATATGTGTAAAAATTAAAAGACTTTTACATTTAAGAACATAAACTAGAAACATAATGTATCAACACTTCCGAATATGATATGACCAGCTTAAATAGCATTATTACACAATGCTATCTAGTATAGTTTTATCATATAAACAATCCATTTGATCAAAATTATACAAATTAAGACACTAATTAACATAACATACAATTAAATATTAATTAACTTTTGTTTCCCAAATTAAAGTAATCAACTACGAAAATAGAATTATAAAATTTTTATAAAAGATATATAATATAAATTAAAAACTAATTTGAGAATTAATTGATCAATTATAAATGAATGAACCTAAATTGTTTCCTTTTGCTAAATCGATTGATAATAAGATAGTACTAGAATTAAGCCCCCCGCGATGCATCGAGGGATGTAAAACCTTGTCAAGTTGCGCAAATGACACACCACCGCTAGTGATCACCTACACCGAAAAACTCGTATTAAAAATTAGATAAAAGAAAATATAACCGAATGAAAAGTAGACATAAAAACGTTGAAACGCGTATACATAACGTAAAACATATAAAACAATAAGTCTATCTAACATCAGTGTGTTGCGATGGTACCGTTGAACGGGGAATTTGAGCTTAAAAACGGTGAACCACAAACGCATGATCTGATGTGTTAACTCGTAAATTTTATACCAAAACGTAAAATGAAAATTTTGTAAAATACTGATTTATAATTAATAAAATTTTATTCTATTTAATATTTTTTAGTTAACCCCTGTAATACACGGTTTAGTAAAGTTAATATTAACATATGAAAAGTAAGTTAATATTTCGAGAGTAAAGAACGTAGGAACATATGGCAATGTGTAAAAAGGCTAGTAAAATTTAATGACCATTAAATTGGGAGGAAATAGTACATATCTATGAGCGATGTATTAATAGCAAAAAAGTTCAATTTCAATCAATTTATTTTAAAGATCCATACTTTCTAGTTATTAAAATTAATGACAGAAATATTTTAAGGATTTATTTTAAAAAGAGAAGAAACTGATTCGTGTTAATGAATATTGGGAACAAATACAAATATTTCCTTTAACCTTTTTCTCAAAAAATAACATTGTTGCAACATTAAATTGAAAAGAATTTACACATGAAAAATACAGTGATTAATTTGAAAAAAAATATGCATCAATATATCAAGATATCAAAATTAGATAATGACTTTAACCAATTACTAATCACTGGGGTAGTGATTTCATTATTTCTTATTACAGAGGTTTTATAAATAATTTTACGTTCTGTTTTTTGAATATAGAAAATTTCAAAAGTAAAGTCCATCGACTCTTGTTCGGGAACTGAAGAAACAAAATATTTGTTACATAAAATTAATAATTTCCATTATATCAATTGAATCATACTGTTTGGTCCATATTGTCATGACAATGAGATTTATTCTTTCACTGTATTTACAAAATTAAAAGAAATCCTACAAATTATAAAAACGATTATCATGGCACTTTGTTTGATTTAGTTACAGATAACCAAATACATAATAATGATGATAATGGATTTTCTCTTAATGACCGCCTTAGGGTTCATCCTTAACAATCGAATTGATATAATCAACGATGCTCTAATACCAAATGTTGATTGTATCTTGAAACATGGATCAAATCATGAACCGTAATCATATTAGTTCAATCTCAAATATGAACCGAAATATCAAAACCATAAAATTTACTTGTGGGAATAGAGATTTATGACGAATAGGATGATACCATGCTCGATTAATGCGTTTCGTTATGATATCTATAGAGATCGACGGATTATAAAGAAAAATTATTGGTATGTTTAGTTATCTCTTTTACTTCTTTATTTATAACATCTAAAAAGAAATTATAATTATAATTATGAGATATTTTAATCAAATAACCCACTCAAATTTTTAACCATTAATTATGTCATAGGACTCATTTTTAACCACTTTATTACTCCCAAAAAAAAGTGGGTTCCTTATTGAACTTTTATTTATCGCGGGATGTGCTCAACAGGAAAACCTTATTTATATGGAGTAAGTGAATACCTTTTAGCCACATATTTCAAAAAAAAATATAACTTAAAAGTTAAGTGCTAAAATATAAATAAAAAAACTAAACCATAAAACCTAATGCTAATATATAAACCGTAAAAACTAAGCGTATAGGTAAAGGTAAGTTAAACGTTAAAATCTAAACAGTAAAAACTAAATGTTGAAAAATAGAAGATAAATCACATAAATTGAAGCATAAAATTAAACCTTAAAATCTAAACAGTAAAACTAAACTTTGAAGTAAAAAATAGACCAAAGAAAAAAACATTTTGTTGTTAAACTCATGACCATCACTTTCTCAAGATTGAAGATATACAAGTTATTTTTGATGCATTCAACGATCTTTCCAACTATATTCTAATTAGATGATATATTCTTCTAATCTTATCTCCCACAAAAACCAATCAATACTTAATTTTAATTTATTGAAAAAGAAATTTGGATCAAACGTCATCTCAAGTATTCCAACTCTATCTTAGCCCGTATATGTAGTAGATTTGATAGTGATTCTTCTTCTTTTGGTACCCATAGTTTATAATAATGTAAAAGTTAAACGTGACTAGAAATCTTCTTACTCTAATAAAATAGTAAATGAAAGTACCACATGTCATCACTATAATCCTTCTTATCACAAGTTTATCGTCTCTCTCTCCTATTAAATAATTAACTTAATTACTAATATATTATTTTAATACTTTTTTAATAATAATAAATTAAGAAATAATCTATTTATTAAGTTTATTTCTAAATAAATTAATACTTTTAAAAAGTCAATTTTTTAAAAGCAAAATTAAGCAAATTTGGGAGTTGTAATAAGAATTTTTTTTAAAGTGTATTTTTATACGGTTTGTTTTAAGCCGAAATATCTATTTAAAAAAATTAAAATAATATTTTAAAAAGTTGATATCATTGTTTATTATTTATAGTCATTTCTTATACGTAATTTAAATTATATCATATCTTAAAATATCATTTTATAATTAATAAATTTATTATATTAATATTTTATTTATTCAACCGTGTAATACACGGGTTTACTAAAGCTAGTCACAATATAAAGACTTTGTAACAAGAAAAATTGCTAATCAACAATATGAGTAATCTCCTTACGAGATAACTCTATATTAAAACCAAAAATAACTTTTTTTCTAATAGAGTTAAATTCTTTTTGTAAAATTTAAAGTAAAAACTAGTTTTCCTTCGCACTACACGACTTGAGTTTTTCTCTTACGCTATGGATCATGTATTTGGTCGTGATTATCTTTGTTCGTCGGAACAATTAAAGCACATACAAAACCGGTTTTGACAATATCAATATCGGTAACAAAGTTTTGCGCTCATAGTTCATCATAATAATGGAACCATAGCTTCATTCGCTTTAGCCTATGATACCAAAAAATACTCGATTTTAAATACAAACTTATTTTTAATAAAATTTAAAGTAAATTGTCATTTTTCTTCCTGTGCTTTGGTCACATTTGCTATTTTCATCCAAATTTTTTTTTTGCTTTTTGTTCCTCAAGGTTTGGGAAATAGTTTATTATCATCCAAAAATCTTAGCTAAATTTTTTTAAAATGTTAAATATTCATCGTTAAAAAGATATATATGTAATTTTTATACAAAAACAAAATCCTAATTTATGTTTATGTGTTGTTAATAAAAAAAACTTACCATGGAATTCATGTTTTTGGATGAAAATAATAATTTTTTCAAACCTTAGGGTGTCAAATGTATAAAAAATATTTTTGGATAAAAATGACAAAGATAACCAAACCATAGGGAAGAAAACGATAATTCACTCTAAAATTTATATAAAAACCTCGAAAACAAATAAATTAAATAGTGTATTCCATTCATAAAAAAAGTTGATGCTCTATACTTGAAAATAAAATGGTTTAAAGAGTAAATTACATATAGCACGAGGGATGAAAAATAAAATTATTGACAAATTTATAAAATTACAAAAAAACATCAAAATTTACCATTCGTTTTTCATCTTTAAAGTATAAACTAAACTCATTAAAGTATTGGGCTAAATCATACAAAAACAAAGTTTTAGGTCAAAATATAAAATTTCAAAAGTTTAGTGTTCATCAATTTAAAAGTTTAATTAAAGTATATGTATTAATATTAATAACAAATGAAAATACGAAGAAATAGTAACTTAGGGTTATGATAAAAAGGAGGCCATGTGCATTTAAAGTTTTGATATGGAGAGGTACACTGAAATGCTTTTGTGGATTAAAAACGAAGCAACCCTACTTCTGTGGTCCGCATGTCGTCTCTAGGGACCTATCTTTCACCGATGTTGCCCTACTAACCCCTATATTTAAGCAAACAACAAAAATATTATTATGATTTTAACGAAAGTATAATTATAAAAAAATAAATAAATGGAAACAGATAAAAGCATACTTTATAATTCAAATAGATAAATACGGCTAAAAAAGTGATTTTACACAACACTCTACCCTTATACAAGTTATCATCTACTCTTCTCCAGTGGTGTTTTTTTAGCCAATATGACATCCGTGGACGTTGTTTTTTTTAGCATACTTTGTTAATGTACAAGGATCGGTAGGGTTAGTTTTATAAGAAAGGCAAGGGGTCGGGTGGGCTCTGTAAGAACAGTAGGAGAGGAAGAGAAGGCGTTTTGATTGTGAGACCGATAACTCGGGAGGTGATGTGGCTAGTGTTTTTAGCCTGGATTGAAGCTAGGCATGTTTAAAAAAGCTTTTTCTTTTTACGTATTAGTAAAGTGTGTTGTGTGCAAATCATCTTCATTTATAATAATGTTGTGTGTGTTTTAGTTTTTATCGATATACATATCAAATATTGACATGCTGACACATATAGAAAGAGACATGAGAGTGATATAGATATAATAGGCAGATATATATGCAAAGTTAATGATGGGCATGGTCCCCAATCCACAATCCACATCACAATTATCTTTTACGTGTCATCGTTTTCACAAAAAGATATTTTCCTTTTAAAGTTGTATTGATCTAGTTACAATATACCAAGGAAGACATGTAGTCAAAATAACATTCAAAAAATAAACGCTTTTATCCAGATAATAACGTTATCCTTATCTTAATGTTTCGGTTAATTACCACCGTCCCAGAATGGTTTATACAATTTATTTACTTGATATTTCTAGTGGTTCAAGAGAAATATGTGATACTTTGTCTTTTTTAAAAGTAAATTGTTTAAATTTTGATATTAACGAATTATTATAAACTTGATGTTACTAATTTGTTAAAAATAAAAAGTTAAAACACGAGTGAATTGGTTGATTGAAACTATTAGGAATTAGTATATGTCAAACAAATTGGATTTGAAGTTGAGATCAATCAAATAACTTAGAATTTAAAAAACTGGAATACCTTAATGAAATTGAATCTATTCATGCATTTTTATTATAATCATGATAGTTCCCGATGCAAAATAAGTGGGTAGGCGGAGTTGACGATCCTAGCAACGGTGGCGACTAGGGGGATCATGGGCCACAAACTAGACATTGAGGTGTACAAATCGAGTTGAAGTTCCAAACTGATTCATGTTGAAACCGGTTTTCCTCAACAAAAGTTAAACCTAGTTTGAAAACTAGACTAAAAATGGTTCTTAAGGAGGTTTGCCTAGGCATGCACGGTTTGTAAACTAAGTTTTGATTGATTTACTTTGGGTTTGGCGACGTTGAATCAATTTCAACCTATGTGGTTACAAACAATTTTGAAATCTATGTATTGATACAGGTTGGAACCAGTTTTTAGTGAAATCAGGTCGGAAATCGGGTTGTGGTTCAGGGTGTTGGTTTCGTTTCTCTGATTGTTCTTTTACCACCTCTTCTGAACATGACTGGTATAGGACAGCATCGATTTAAAACCAAAGACACCATATTAATGTTTAATAATCTTGTTTCTATAAATACATCAATGGATTTGTTATATTGTGTATAAAAGCGACCAAGTTTCTCAATGTTACACTGAAGTTTGTTCATCTAAGGTTATTTAACTTAATTTAAGTTTAGTCTTGTATAGTTCTAATGAATGTTATAATCGTGAAAATTCAGCAAAGCAAATAAATATACACGAATATTGGTTATAATTTAGTGGTTTAATTTTAATTAAGTTTAGTCTTGTATATATATTCTAATGAATGTTGAAATCTTGAAAATTAAGGGAAGCAAATAAAATAAACGGGAATATTAGTTATAAATTAGTGATAACTAGCACTGGAATCAAGAATTACGCATTTTTGAAAAGGCGTAAAACTATGTAAAAAGCTAACGTAAAGATATCACAAACTCACGCTTGAATGAAGTCTAGATAAAATAAAAGAAAAATGAAATTCAGACGTTGTTGATAACATTCTCAACTTCATATAAAAAAGACGAAATGTTGCGTTATGACAAGGGCATAAAAACAATAAAGAAATTCTAATGTTGTGACGTAGTCTCAAACACGCGTGTTAAAGTGGTGTTGATAACATATTTAACTTTAAAAAACCAAAACACACACATCAATTCTAAATTTCCATATAAAACACAAAATCTCTGATCCGTACGTTACGATGAAACCACTGATAATAATCATAAGTTTATGTGAAACAATAAATCCATTAAAAAGTTCAAATCTCTGAATGTTTATATCTATAAACACGTCTAAACAAATAAAATAGTTGATAAAAATAAGCATGCACAAATTTGGATTTTTAAAAACATTGTATCATAATAGAAAAAAAATAAGAAAAGTTAATAATTTAAATCAGCTATAACAACTTGTGTGTTTATGCTTTGGTGAGTTGTATATTAAGAAGCACAACTCCTTAAATGAAACTTATACCAAAACGTAAAGAAAAATAAGTAATTCGTAAAGGTGTATTCGAAATTTTATTTGATGATAAATTATTGATTTTTTTAAAAAGAAGTGGATTAGAAAAAAACCAAATAAATAAGTATAAAGATATAAAATGTATTCATAGTTTAATTTAAGGGGCAAAACATACATAAAACTTTTGTTTGAAAATACACCCTAAATTATATTAATATGATACTAATTATCAATTGGATCTATGGAATATGGTTTTACAATAGGTTTCAAAGTTGTACTTTTAATTCCCAATTTGTCAACTAATTCTTTAAGTGTTGGATCATTCTTTTCAATTGATTTTTATATACACTAATTATTAATTTTGGTGTGAGTTAGGGTTGTATCATATGCATTAGTGGCCTTAATTACAGGGGTAGTTTCTGTGGTTAGACTTGATTTTACTTTTAGTTCCTAACTTTTAAATTTGTCTGTTAAATTTTCTTTCACGACTAAAATACCCCTACACTTAATTTCTTTTTTATTAGTTACCATTTTCAATCCGCGCCCCTTTCATCGCCAACTACTCACATTCCATCGTCGGTGACTCACCTCTACCCCATCTCATTTCATCATCACCACCACCTCACTAGAATTCCGACCACCACCATGACACCATTGTCCCGATCATCTTCTCCACCATCTCTCTTCAATGCCCCGGTCAAAACCCTTTAACCACCACCACCAAGAACAATGATGAATTCGATTGGTGATAGTGTTCGATAGTTTTTAAAGATTGTGGTTAGTGATGGTGGTGATTGAAGGTTGAAGGTGGTGCTAGTATTGGTGGTTGAAGGTGGTGTTAGTGGTTTAAGGTGATGGTGGTGGTGATGGTGGTTGAAGGTGGTGTTGGTGGTGATAATGGTAGAAGGTGGTGTTAGTGGTTGAAGGTGGTGCACTAGTGGTAGTGATGGTGGTTGAAACTGGTGCTAGAGGTTGAAGGAGGTGTTGGTGGTGATGGTGTAGAGAATATTTGAAGAGGCTGAAGCAACCAAAATCTTTCTGCATGCATGCTGCACAAGTACTGAAGAAAATGCTTCGGAAGTTCCACACAAGCAACAGAAATATTCTAAGTGAGAAATCTTCCGAAGCCAAGACCAATATCTTCCGAAGCCAAAGATTAAGTCTTCCAAAGCTTCAGAGATAAAGTTTTCCGAAGCTCAACTCTTGAAGACAGATTTCTTCCGAAGACTTTTAACAACATGTTTTATCTGATGTACTTTTCCATAAAGTTGGACCCCTTTCCGCTGCAACTCTGTAAAGTCACCAACTTACATGAGTTGGTGAAAAGGTCCATGCTTTTGGTAACTGTACATTGAGGTCTTGAGTCTGTAACTTTCTACTTCATGTACTTTATCCTTTTGTAATAGATAAGGCTATGAGCTATGGCATGTCATAGTCATAATCTGTAACTTTCTACTTCAAAAAGGCAATCTGCCTTTTTGACTCTACAATTGATTTTATGTTGTGTCTAGTCAATTGTATCCAGCTGGCTTTCAGAGTATGGCCGGCTGTAGGATGTAGTATAAGTATCTCATGTTCTTGTAAATTTCCTTTATGCTTTGTAACAGTTGTAATAGAACATTGAGAAAGCAATATACTACAATCTTGAAAACCATCTCCTTGTGTATCTTGCTCTTGTGTTCTGTCTCTAAATTACTTGTGTTCTTAGTGTCTTTACTTGTGGTTAATCCAGTTCACTGTTTGATTAAGTTTAGTTACTCTACTCTTTGTGTTGTTGTGTTGTATTTGACCTTCCTTCAACTATTCGAAGTATGAAGAAAGAAGAAGTTCTCAAGCCTCGAAAGAAGCAGCGTCTTCCAAAGTATAAGTGGCTTCGGAAGTACTTGTTCTTTCGAAGCCATTTAACCTTCGGAAGACACTGCTATGAACCAGTGGACATAAGTATGGTCTCTAACACTCCGCTGCAGACCTCTGATACTACATAGCGTTTTCTCAAAGAGCCATGTAGTTGAGCATACTTTATTCCACTGTTCACCTTTTTTTATTAGTACAAGTTACAAACTTTATTTGGTGACAAAAGGTAAGTCAGGGACATGTCCTGACTATCATATCTCAAATAAAGTCTTATATGAGATACCTTAAACTATAGCTTTGTTGTATTTGCTTTAGTTAGAGGATTCCAGCTGGTATCAAAGTATATCCGGCTGTAGGTAGTATTATATATAGTTTCTCATTGTAACTCATAAACATATGCTTGTAAGAGTCTTGTAATATTTGAGTTGAGAAGCAATATATGCAAGTACCTTGAAACTTACTTCTTGTGTTTTATTATTACTTATTATATTATTATCAACTCTTAAAGACTCTGCCTTCATCAAGAGTGTTGTTTAAGTGAGTTTGAGAGAAAATCAAGTGTTTAGTGACACAAACCGATCCTGCAATTGGTATCAGAGCTCTTTAGGCTCTTGATTGTGAGATCTAACCATCCAAATCAACCTGTTTTTCACTCCTCCTTACAACTCTCACAAAAATGGCTCTTAAGAAATCCGAAGTAGAGATGGGAAACATGACCAAAGCTCTTAACAAAATGGCTCTTAACATTGCTCCATCATTGTCTTTGAGCAGAAGAATGGAAGGCTTCATCAGATACCAAGATAGCAAGATGTGGAACTCCATTGTGAACGACCTGTATAAACCAAGGTGGCAGCACCCGATGGAAACGGTGCCATGATAGAAAAAGCTGTTGAAAATTAAACAGATGAAGACCGGAAGAAAATGGACGTTGACACCAATGTAATGACAATTCTAATGACTACAATACCCAACTCCATCATGGTGGGTTTGAGCATTGTAAGTCTGCTAAAGAATTGTTTGATGCACTTGCTCAAATGTATTCAAGCTCCAACGACTTCAAGAAGGACTCATTGAAGCAGCAGTTCGAGAACTTCACTTATATGCTGGAGAGACCCTCAGCCAGCAGTATTTCAGGTACATGGATCTTATTTCTTCACTTCAGTTTGTAAAGATCACTCCTGAACTAGAGTTCTTACAAGAAAGTTTATGAGTGCTCTTCCAAATGAGTGGACATTCTACTGTGTCTCTATCAAGAGGACAGAGAACTTGAACACTCTTACTATGACTGAACTCTATGGCATCCTTGATGGATACCTGTAACACCCGGTTATTTTAAAAAGACAAGAAAAGAAGAATAAATGAAAGAAAAGCAATAAAATCCAAGTGGAAGGACTAAAAGTGTCCAAAAGGACAAATCTTTGAAAAAGTTGGTGTAAAGGTGGGCATGGCCGCCCACCCTCACTTCACATCACCATTTTCTTTCGGTTTAGAGAGAGAGAGCAGAGGAACTCTCGGCTGAAGAAAAGAAGAGAAGAAGAAGTCAAATTCAAGGTAAGAATTCATGGTTTTTAAATGTTTATGACGGGTTTTATCCCGGTTACATGCTTATGTGCTTATGTGGTTGTGTATGTGCTCGGGTGTGTGTGTTTGGTGTTGTTTTTTGGTGTTTGAACTCATTTGCAAGTGGGTTAGAAAGGAAGAAATACCCAAGTTGCACCAGGTGAGTTCTAGACCCTAGTTTTTACTTGTTTTAAACTATCTTTGTGGCTGAAAATGTATTAAAATGATTTTCAAAGCTTATGTATATTACCCGTATGTATTGTGCATGTTGGATGTTAATTCTTGAATGCTTATAGTTTATTCATGTTTAGAATAGCCATATTAAGCTTAGAACAGATGAGTTCGATTGATTGGGTTTGAAAACATACAGGAAACATGTTGAATAGAAGGTTCATGCGCCTAGATAAGGCTCATGCGCCTGAAAATGCCTTAGAAGGATTTTAAGTGTAATCCATACGCCTGAACAGTAGCCCATGTGCCTAAGATTGCCTTAGAAATGTTTAAGTATAGCCCATGTGTCTAAAAAGTGGTCCATGTGCCTAGAGATATTAGTCAGACGACTAAGTATAGGGCCATGCGCCCCAATAGTGCCCATGCGCCCCAATAGTGCCCATGCGCCCAAGAGGCCCATGCGCCTAAGTGTCCATGCGTCCGAATAACTCATGCGCCTAAGTGTTCATACGCATGAATAGTGCCCATACACCTGAATAGTTCATGCGCCTAAGTGAGAATGATTAAGTGTTGGCTGATGCGCCTATATAGTGATGAAACGCCCAAACAGGGCTCATGTGCCCAAATAGTGCCAAAGCGCTTAAGCACTTAGAAATTTTTACAAAATTTTCTGGGAGTCTGTGCTTTTAGGTTTTTGACCGAGGGTTGGCTAGGGCTTATTTATGATGATGTTCCATGCATGGTTATGATTGTTCCTTATTATTGTTATTGCTATTATTATTATTACTTATAGTATGTGACTTTACGTGGTATGTTTATTATCGTAACGTAAAGTAAATCATAATAATAAAGTGAATGAACAATCAAGAAAAGAAGAGGAACATTAATGAAAATGTTAACAAGTCTTGCAAGCTTACAGGAGGTACACGACCATGTTGTCGTTAGCTCAACTGTGCTGCGGGTTAGCTACCCTATTATGCACACAGGGCCAATCAATTAAGATTGGCAGGACCTTTGTAGCGTGTCCTGGATGATTGGGTTGGCCTTGTACACAATACACAAAACCCTTTCGAGGGATACAGTTAACCCTTTCGAGGGATATAGTTGACTCTTTCGAGGGATATAGATGGCCCATCACCCATTTTCCATCGCACATATAGTTAGGGTATTCCTCATTGGTCCATAAAGAAAGTGAAAGATAAAGATAAAAGTTTACAAAATAGACAAGGTATACAGTAAGGAGACCGAATAGTATTTGTTCATATAGTTAATGCGTGCTCACATATACAGTACATAGTTGTATTTACAGAAAAAAGTATTTTCATATACAACATATAGAAAGTATTTTATTACTTTTAAAACTAGAACTCACTCAGCAACGCTGACTTTTATACATTTTCAGTTGGCAGGCAATTATTGCTGAGGATGACATGAGGGTGAAGCCACTCGGCAGGAAAAGACTGATATCCATTCGTATTCTATGTTGCTGTTGTTTTGTAATGCGTTAAAACAATTCTTTTGTAAACAGTAAATGATGATGTATTGCTTAACAATAGTGTTTTAAATAAAATGAATGGTTTTTGATAAATCATTTCCGCTGCTTAAGTTTGTATAATTATAATGTATTTTTGATAAATCATTTTGATCGATGTCGTGTGGTCGGTCAAAAATATATATTAAAGAGTACCTAATCACCCTTAATAGTAAAGGGTAAGCAGGTGTCGAATCCACAGGGAATCACAGGGAAGTGCTAGCAACGATTAATTTAAAACTATTAAACATTAAAAAGAAAATTGCTTGATTAATTGAATTGAGAACGAATCAATTAACAAAATAAAAGTTTAAGTTTTGAACAATCTTGGAGAAAAAGCAACCCACTTCAGGATTCAGGTTTGGCAAAGTTACAATTTTTCTCGAATGAAACCTAGTGAGAAATCATTAATGGTGACGTGTACATGATATGATTTAAGTGATAATCAGGGACTAAAGTTTAAAGGACCTATTTCACACAATTACCAATTTGAATAATGAAACCCTAATTTTAATACTCAATCACACAATGATTAAAGACAACCAAAGTCATAGAATATCAATATTAGACCTAAACATAATCAAACCGTTTAAATAATCAAAATCATAAATTGAATCCAAAAGAACTTAAATGGTTCAAGATCCAATCTCAAATCTAGGTTACAACTAAGAAAAATAGAAACTTGCACAAACCCGTCCCCCGAAGTGAATCACAATGGATTTAGCCTTGCATTTTCATCGATTCTTCAACAAAAACGTAATTGATCATGTAATTCGGATGAAATCGACGTTCTTGATGTTAGAAGAGCTTGAGAAGGATCCCAGATTGCCAAATTTCGTCCAAGATTGTTGTGTGTAAAGTACCTTTCGAATTAGGGTTTTTTTCCTTTTAACTCCCTTCAAAATAGGCTCAATTTCAACAAAAACCCGGACCCCGGCGTCGGTGGCGCCTATGGGGGCGTCAGTGGCGCCACCTTCCTGTGCAATCTTGATTTTCATGTGTAGTTTTTCGAGACCTTTCCGTTGATAAGTTATGGGTCCCGTAACTCAATTCCTAGCTCAAGTTATGCTCATTTTAAAATACCGTTGCCGTACAACTTCGGTTTATCATATCTGGACTTCTCGAGTTCCAATTATTTTCCTTTTTCTTCCATTCTTCGTATTCTTCACGTTTAACCTACAAACACAAAATATTCCCAAAGTAACTCTATTTCTCATACATTTATACATGAAGCCCGAGATAAAGTCGTTAAACGTTAAACTTTCACCACCCGATCACAATCCCCACACTTACCTCTTGCTTGTCCTCAAGCAAAGCTCAATTGTAATTTACAAAACCATCATTGATAATTTATCCCACTAGTCACCTATTAAGATTAACTAAGGTCAAAGGTCATGCCCCGTTCACACGACTTACATCGTCTAATGGATTTATATTCTAGAAAGTCAATCATGAGTAAAATAAGACATCACCCAACTAATATTATCATGATTTTGATTTTTAATCTCATGTACACACCCCTCACAATAATTCACTCCTCTCGGTTAATTTCTGGACTAGTAGAAGATGTACTAGTGTAATCACTCACTAACCCAATATACCACGTTGTCCACATAAGCTTGTATAGCGATAACACCTCCACCATTTGCATAGATCTTGCACACGTCTAAAGGACTTATGGGTTTTGGGTTTAGACACGGGTAGGAAGTTTTGACTTTTAAAAATGGCTAACATACATCTAACTATAACCCAAATCATTAAACCATCCTTATCAACATGACTCAAAGAGCTAAATCCCTTTAATCCTCTTTTTTCCTTCCCCCTTTTTTTTATTTTTTATTTATTTATTTTTTTTATATATATATTTTTTTATCCCTTTTTTTTCTTTCTCACTTTTTTTCTTTTTTCTTTCATAATATGAGCTTGCCTTTGGATGCTCTTTCACTTTGAATGACTTAACGATTGGTTATCAACTAATAACTTGGGCTTCATGTCTTGGGTTTAACAAAAGAATGGTTTAAGGCTCAACGTGGCTACTAAGGGAAATGATGGATGAAACTCACAAACGTTTACAAGTAGATGGGTTCCTAGATTGCCTTTATCATTCATGTGCAAGCACCTTGCTTATGGTATTGGTATGCATCAACAACACAAGTTCTGTAACAACATTAATATATGGCCTACCCTCAACAATTGAATATGTGTATGATGTGTATGAAGTCATAGGCTCAAAATCTCACCAAGTAGGAATTTAGGCTGCCGATGTGCACCTGAGTTTATTATATCAATTACTTGTTAACACTAACTGGGTATCCATCATATTTCCACGAACGACCCACTAGAACACTTTTTCTGAACTTGAGGAACATGGCCATGACCTAAGATCTATATCACTCTCTAATAAACAACAAGTGAGGGTTCTAGTTTCATAAACACACTAAGCTTTACTTGAAAACTTTTGCACAAATTCACATTTGGCAACATGGTTTCTTTCTCCCCCTTTTTCTTCTTTCTTTTTTTTTTCAAAATAAAAATTTTTCTAATTTTTACCATTGTTACCCTAATTTGCATGACCCCCCTCATCCCCACACTTAAGGGGTGCATCGTCCCCAATGCACCATTCAGTCTGTTGGAGCAATGTGGATTTAAGGGGAGTTGTCATCATCATATCCATGCTCTCCCACTCATCAAAACAAGTCATCACTCGGGTTGTACCACAACACACCTACCATAGATTCATTCATTCCTACATACATAGTTATTGTTTTACACTCCCAACCACAGGTTAAACACACCAAAAGAGTGTTGACAAGAATAATAGCAAATAACATGTTTGAACATAAAACAGATAGAGTGGAGAAACACATGGACCTGATCAAGTGATCAGAGAGTCTTCTGATCTCATCCAAACAGAGGTCTGGGCAGTGGTGGTCCAAAGAAGGATTCCATCAGACTTTGGTGCATGGCGTGCATATCGAAGCTGCCAGCTTCCCCCGTCACATGTGAGCTTCCATCCGGGGTTGTCTCCGTTGGTATCCAATGTGAGGGTTGAGCTTGTGGGTACCTCTCATATTGTTGTCCGGGCCTATGTTCAGGTAGAGTACTCCAATCCACCAGCTGTGGCCGAGCTTGATATGACAGCCCTGCATGATAGTCATTGTACTGGCGAACCTGTTCCTGATACAGAAAATAATCGTTAATAGCCTGTTCGCGTGCATACGCGGAGTCACGCGCATACATCCTCATGTCATCACGCAGCTCTCTGTCACGCTGTTCTTGCGCTGCCCATGCGTCCCTTGACTGTTGGTCATACTCTTCTGTCCTCCTATCATAGCTCTCTCTCAACCTTCTTTGTCGCTCTCTTTCACGTGACTGTTCATCATACATGTGCCTCTGATCTAAGGTCCATCCTGCAAAGCCAAAAGGTCTGGCTCTGATAACTGCTTCCTGGATTTCTTCTTCCTCGGTTGGCTCCCTTGTAGCAGCATCCATATCCTCAATTGCTCTCACACCACCTTGACCCCTAGAAACATCATCCGTATCCACATATTGGGGAACATCATCTCGCGGTACCATCAACACTCGCCCACTATCCTTATCTCGTAGTTGATAATGAGTGGCCGTCTTCTTGTATTCCCATGATTGTCCTCCCAAGCGATTAACTTTGAATTTTAAAACCGTGATTGGGATGGCCAAAGCCTCGCTGGATACAACCTTTTGTTTGCGCAACAACATCGTAATCAAGCGACAGTGTGGAATCATCAACCGGGCCCTGCTTTCTCGGCTTTCCCAAATGTTCATCATCACCAATTGTCGGTAATACAACATGTGTCTACCGGTGAAGAGGGCATGAAGCACTCTCAGCTCATAATGTCGCACTCTCCCCCTGTCAGAGATTCTAGGGATCACGTTCTTGCTCAAGATCACTGTCAGTAGCTTTGGTAGGATCTTCATGTTACTTCTGTTCAGATTGTCGGAAGTTAAGACAGTGATAGGAACAACAAAGATATCATTCAAGACCTCCCGCAGGTAGTCCCCAGTTGGGATTTCCAGAATTGAGCTTTCGTGTAGAAATTCATAGGGCTCGGGTGCAGTATCAAACTTTGCCACTTGAGAGATTGTCTGAAAGGACATAACCATTGTTTTCCCACCGACCTTGCCAGTTAGTGTAGTGGTGTGTGGTGGGTTTGATCCATCCTTTCTTACCAGAGTAGACATCCATTCCATGATTTGATTTACATACACATGTGGCTTATCCATCTTGACAAATGTCAACACCTCTCTCCATCCCAACCTTTCAAAACACTCAACCACTCCAAACAGTCGAAACTCCGGGAGTTCCATTGGTCTTTCACAAACCATGAGTGTTGTGAGGTCGTTCTTGTCTTTGAATTTGTCCATGTATAGTTGTGGTTGCATCTCTCGTGGGAACTTGGACAATGGCTTCTTGTACTCCGTCCAAATAGGATTCCCCTCGGAATCATAGTCGATGTCATCGCCACTGGAATTGGTCCCCATTGAGTCATCCCTTTCGCTTTCGGAGCTTGTTTCAGTTATATTGCTTCGCCTTGTACGTTTTCCTGAAGGCTCCGATGATGAGGCGGAAGCTTTGCCTTTTCCTCTAGAAGTTGATTCCTTGGTTCGTGGGATGATTCCTGTGATGAACAGATATCAATTTAGCTCCCTCATGAGTAAACAAACAATCATATGAATTATGAGTTCTATCACACCTAATTAATAAGGATTTTCAAGACTATATTACTCATATAATCCCCAAATCAATTCTATGCCGTAACAGCATTATCACTAACCCATACTCTCAACATTAAGTAACATTTTCACGAGTGTCTCTCAACGTGAATATCCACCATAAAGTTCATAATTGCACACATGAAATGCACATAACATAAGTAAAGTTGTTGGCCTTCCACTAAATTCTATACAGATGATAAGGGCTTTTAAGTTTATTGACATCATAAACACCAAATCATTTATATGAAACAAATTCATTGTCATCATTTTACCAACACTTTACTCTATTATCGTCATATGTCAACCTAGTTCCCAAACTCATGTAGAATTTAGCAACGTATCACAAATCAACACAACTTAACATGCTCGTCATTTGTATACTACTTCATTAAGCAATTGATATAAAATTCAAGATTTTACCCAAGAAAATAAACATACCATGGTCATCTAGGAGCACAAATGTAATGAAGCAATAAAATACATACCTTGGCACAATGTGATGTGTTTAGAGGAACAAAAAGACGAATGGAGTGATTTTGTGTAAAAACCCCAAAATCCGAATTTTAAACTCCCGTTTTCTCGCAACCGAGTGAGAATCTTGCAAAACTAATCGGTGAAACGTGATCCCCTCGAAAAACTAAGCAAGATGCACCTATGATTTGCTTGATTTGGTGAAGGATTGGAAAAATTAGAAACTAGGGCTTGGTGTGTTCTTGAGAAGTTAAGGAGAAAAAGTGGAGAGAAGATGATGAAAAATGAAGTTATGATCCATATGGACCTTAAAATCTCAGCAAAATTGTGTTTGTGGTTGTTGTTTACCGGGTAACCCACCCAAAAATGGGCCGACCCGCGCCTTTCTGGGCCGCGGCGTCGGTGGCGGTGTGGATGGCGTCAGTGGCGGTGGGCCGGCGCCAAGCCCAGCGTCGGTCACACCGCCCGACAGTAGGTTTGTGGCCGACCGACGGTGCTGGCGTCAGTGGCGGTGTGTATGGCGTCAGTGGCGGTGGGCCGGCGCCAAGCCCAGCGTCGGTCACACCGCCCGGCAGTAGGTTTGTGGCGACCGACGGTGCTGGCGTCGGTGGCGGCGGAGTGGCGTCAGTGGCGGTGGTTTTAGCCAACATTTTTTTTATTTTTATTTTTTTTCTGTTTCTTTTTTTTTTGTACATACCTGGTTATCCATGAGGTTCCCCACACTTGGGTGTGTCAAGTTCTTGCATAAAAAAAAACAAAATAATATGCTAACGAACAAACGAAAAAAATAACAACTAAACTCACTTTCGTAGGAATCACGGTTGCATTTAGCGGATGCAACAAGCCTTTTAAACCACTCGATATGCCCGAGTGGACGAGTGAAGTCTCGGGAGGGTTTCTAGTGAACACACCCACAAAGTTCACCGAGTTGCCTCTCAGAAAGCGCTAAGTTTTACGTCTTCAGCCAGACCGTTACCTGGTCCTTACAGATTTGTTGTGTAGGTTGGTGCACTTACCAAGAAGCTCACTGATGCTTCATTGGTTTCGCTCATATCCTTGCTTTCCAGATAATGTTTCAATCGATGTCCATTCACCAATTTTCGTACACCGTCTTTAGGGTCTTCAATCTCGACATCGCCAAACTTACCAACTCGAATTACAATATACGGTCCCATCCATTTGCTTTTCAACTTACCGGGAAACAGTTTCAATTGTGAGTTATACAACCACACTTTCTGGCCGACTTCAAAAGTCTTCTTCTGTAACTTAGCGTCGTGCACTTCTTTCATCCTTGCCTTGTATGCGGCTGTCGTCTCGCATGCCTCGTTCCTTAATTCTTCTAGTTCGTTCAAACTCAACTTTCGTGCAGTGCCTGCAACATTGTAATCAAGATTAACATTTTTAATTGCCCATAAAGCACGATGAGCGAGTTCGACAGGTAACTGACATCCTTTCCGTAGACCAACCGATATGGGGTTGTACCGATAGGTGTTTTGAAAGCGGTACGATAGGTCCATAAAGCATCGTTTAACTTGGTGGACCAATCTTTACGGTCCGATCGTACCGTTTTCTGTAAGATTTCCTTAATTTGCCTATTGGAGACCTCCACTTGACCACTCGTTTGAGGGTGATAAGGTGTTGCTATTCGGTGATCTACGCCATAACGTTTCAACAACTTTCCAAAGTGAAAATTCTTAAAATGTGATCCTCCGTCACTTATGATCACACGGGGAAGACCAAATCGTGAGAAAATATTACTTTTAACAAATTTACACACAACGTGGTGGTCATTTGTTTTAGTGGCAACGGCCTCCACCCATTTTGACACGTAATCCACAGCCACTAAAATATATAGATTGCCATACGAATTTGGAAATGGGCCCATGAAATCAATTCCCCAAACATCAAAGATATCAACCACGAGAATTGGTTGCATGGGCATTTCATTACGTTTTGATATACTTCCCCGTTGTTGACATTTCAAACAATTTTTAGCAAAACTATACGAATCACGAAAGATTGTTGGCCAAAAGAGTCCACAAGACAGGATCTTGTGACCCGTTTAACTTCGGCATCAGTTATGATCTTATGCATCACGATCGAAGGGCTTATTCCTTTCAAATCAGCAAGTGTCCACCCTATCGCAGCTTTGTATGTTTGAAGAACCTGTAACAATGAGGCTTCTTGATCTTCTTCTAAGTCAGCTGCGATGATTACGGGCAACGTGTTGTCTTCTCCCAAAAATGCATATTTGAGGTGCTTAGGAAGATCTTTCAATTCCAACTCCGGTGGGCTTTCCAATGAAGGCTTTATCTTTTTGTCTATATGCTCAGGCAAGTTCTCAACTTGATGTGTCCATGGGGGCCTACCAGCATCAACAACCATGACATCTAACTTTTGTGCCTCAATTGCTAGATCTGTCATATGATTCCAACCTGCATCATCACAAACAAAACAAGTCTCTTTGGTGGCATCCTCACTTTCGTGAGGATTACACTCCTCAATGATGTCCACCATAAAGCATTCATCATTGAGTAGAGAGTTTGGTGTATTAGCAAACACGTTTAAACGCAATTTCCTATTACCAAATGTCATACCCACCGTCCCGGTTCTACAGTTTATCAAGGCATTCGCGGTGGCCAAAAATGGTCTACCAAGTATGACGTTAGGTTGCTTTGTTTTATCATTTGACACATAGTCTAAAACTAAGAAATCAACCGGGTAGTAGAAATCTTCAACCATGACAATCACATCAGACACGATTCCTCTAGGAAGCTTAGGTGTTAAATCGGCTAATACCACCGTGGTATCTGCCTTACGAAGTGGACTGAAATCATATTGATCATATAAGCTCCCCGGAAGGATACTTACACTTGCTCCAAGATCCAATAACGCCCCTGCCATTTTAAAGTCACCAACTTGAATTGGTATCAAGGGCGTTCCAGGATCCCGAAGTTTTAGAGGTAAGGAACCCATCAACACAGCACTTACTTTTTCTGTTAATCAAGCCTTTTTGGAAATTTATTATTTCGTTTTTGAGTACACATGTCTTGAAGGTATTTAGCATAAGCCGGCACTTGTTTAATTGCATCAAGTAAGGGAATGTTGATTTTTACTTGTTTGAAAATTCCCAAATTTCCTCTTGTTGAGGACCTCGTTTATTTGAAATCTTTGACTTTTCAGGATTTTCTAAAGCTTTTGGATAAGGAATGTTGCGAACCTCCATATCCTTATCATTGACCTTAGGTAACTCTTGCTTTAACACGTGTTTTTGTGTATCTTGAAAAGCTACTTTTTTATGTTTCCTAGTTAATTGTATGTCCGGTTCACACTCGTCATCACTTTTCCCATCCTCACCAAGATCCTCCACCACTCTGTCTTGAAATGGTGGTGGAGATACCACTTTGTTATCATAAACTTTACCAGAGCGAAGAATACTTACCTGATTGATGTTTGCACTCTTTGTATTTCTTGCACCCGGTGTTGATGCTGAGGATTGACAGTGGTGTCACTAGGCAACGTTCCTGGATTTCTTCTCAATTGTGCCATCTCTTCCGCTAGTTGTCCAACTTGTTTTGCTAATGCCTCCACGGTTTTATCTCGTACCTCATTGTCTTTCTTAATCTCTCGGAGAAAGTCCATGACCTCGGATGAGTTGCTTGAGCTTCCTTGATCGCCATTAGGTTGATAATTTCGTTGGTAACCCTTGTTGTATCCTCCTTGGTTGTAATTCTGGTTGTTATACATCGGTTGTCGATTCTGATACGATTGACCTCCTTGATTTGGTACCTGAAAATGAGGATTAGATTGATTAGATGTGTTACCATACTTAAAATTGGGGTGATTACGCAAACCTGGATGATATGTATTAGAATTCATATCATATTGCTTTCGATCACCATATACTTGATTTACTTCTTCCTCAGGTCTACCCACTTTCATTGGACAATCCATGATAGCATGGCCAAGATCACCACACCCTTCACACACGGGAAAGATTGGTGCGCCTTGAGGTGTCATATTTCCCCCATTGAGGTTCAAACTCGCCAACTGACGTTCCAACATTTGATTTGCTCTCTCCAATTGTTCTAATCTTTCATTGGCATTAGTAGTGGTTGCAGCTCTAACAATGGCGTGTTTCTTCTTCCTATTAGATTGAGCTTGCCTTTTTGAGTTCACCGCCATTTTCTCTAAGAATTCCCAATCCACCTCCACATGATTGGAAGGAATGTTCCACCCGTAGTAGAGTTCACATCCCGGATGTCATCAGTGGATAATCCATCATAAAATGCATTGATCAACTCCCATTGCGGAATACCATGATGAGGGCAATTCCTTAGCAATTGTTTAAACCGCTTCCACGCTTCATAGAAAAGTTCACCTGGTTGTTGTTGAAAGTTCCGAATGTTAGCCCTTGCATCACTTGTTCGTTGAGGTGTGTAATACTCTTCTAGGAATTGTTGTTGCATATCCTCCCATGTAAAAATGCTTGCAGATGGCAATGATAGAAACCATTGTTTCGCAGCGTCCTTCAAGGTGAATTGAAATAACACGAGCTTAACTTGATCCGGTGTAAACCCTTGTCCTCCAATTGTGCCACACACCGCTTCAAATTCAGAAATGTGGAGGTACGGTTCCTCGGTTCCTTTACCATAGAAAGATGGCAACATATTCAATCCTTGTGGCCTCACTTCGAAAGATCGACCATGTGCAATAGGGCTTACTATTGGAGATGAGTTGACTGCAATTTGAGGTCTAAAATGGCTCTCAACTCCACGAATCGGAGCACGATGATGGACTTGCGGGAGACCATCATGATGTTGAGGAAGACCCGGTTGAGTATGTTGATTCATTGGTTGCCTCATGGCTCTTGGTGGACCTTGATTAGCCATTTGGAAGACTGGATTAAAATGATGATTGTAGCCTCCTAGATGCTGATAACCATAGTTGAAACCAAATCCATCTTCATCTCCCACTCCATATCCAGCATTTGAATTCCCATGCTCCATTCCATCATCCCAATTTGATACCCGATCCCTTATATCTTCATCACCATTAACACCATCATTCCGGCTCGAGTTGGATTGATTAAACTGAACTGAGTGATTTCGTGGAGCCTCATAGTTAACATTTCTAACCGGTTCTTGTTGAATAGGTGGATTAGGTTGTGGGTATACACGAGTAGTGTCACCCGTTTGGAATTGTGGTGGTGGGGGTATAGGGTTCCTTGAACTGGGTTAAATGGTGGAATTTGTTGCTGAGGTGGTGGAGCATTATGTGGTGGGAACAATGGAGGTGGAATATCACCTAGAGGTTGCTCCCTTTGTGGAGGAGGTTGAGTAGACGGACCACTTTGATTTCCCGAGTTATTCATGTTGTTGAATGGATTACTTTCCGGTGTTTTGGAAAGCCTTCGTAAGATTTCACTAGCCTTAGCTGTTGAGGTTCCTTCTTTAGACCACACACTTTGTGAATAGGAGCTGATGAGGATTTGCCTTGTGAAAAACTCGGTTGTCTCTTGCTGTTTTCTCAATCTCAGGATCAAAGAGCAATGGGGAAGTCCTTCCGGAATGCCTCGTATGCATAAGAATCTCAACTATCTGCACTCAATAAACAAATACCCGTGTAATTCTGAACGACAAAAATAACAAATAACTAAAAACAAGAAAAGAAAATATATATATATATATATATATATTTTTTAAGAAACAAATAACTATTACTAACACTAACAGTAACGATTCCCCGGCAACGGCGCCATTTTGATCGATGTCGTGTGGTCGGTCAAAAATATATTAAAGAGTACCTAATCACCCTTAATAGTAAAGGGTAAGCAGGGTGTCGAATCCACAGGGAATCACAGGGAAGTGCTAGCAACGATTAATTTAAAACTATTAAACATTAAAAAGAAAATTGCTTGATTAATTGAATTGAGAACAAATCAAATTAACAAAATAAAAGTTTAAGTTTTGAACAATCTTGGAGAAAAAGCAACCCACTTCAGGATTCAGGTTTGGCAAAGTTATAATTTTTCTCGAATGAAACCTAGTGAGAAATCATTAATGGTGACGTGTACATGATATGATTTAAGTGATAATCAGGGACTAAAGTTTAAAGGACCTATTTCACACAATTACCAATTTGAATAATGAAACCCTAATTTTAATACTCAATCACACAATGATTAAAGACAACCAAAGTCATAGAATATCAACATTAGACCTAAACATAATCAACCGTTTAAATAATCAAAATCATAAATTGAATCCAAAAGAACTTAAATGGTTCAAGATCCAATCTCAAATCTAGGTTACAACTAAGAAAAATAGAAACTTGCACAAACCCGTCCCCCGAAGTGAATCACAATGGATTTAGCCTTGCATCTTCATCGATTCTTCAACAAAAACGTAATTGATCATGTAATTCGGATGAAATCGACGTTCTTGATGTTAGAAGAGCTTGAGAAGGATCCCAGATTGCCAAATTTCATCCAAGATTGTTGTGTGTAAAGTACCTTTCGAATTAGGGTTTTTTTCCTTTTAACTCCCTTCAAAATAGGCTCAATTTCAACAAAAACCCGGACCCCGGCGTCGGTGGCGCCTATGGGGGCGTCAGTGGCGCCACCTTCCTGTGCAATCTTGATTTTCATGTGTAGTTTTTCGAGACCTTTCCGTTGATAAGTTATGGGTCCCGTAACTCAATTCCTAGCTCAAGTTATGCTCATTTTAAAATACCGTTGCCGTACAACTTCGGTTTATCATATCTGGACTTCTCGAGTTCCAATTATTTTCCTTTTTCTTCCATTTCTTCGTATTCTTCACGTTTAACCTACAAACACAAAATATTCCCAAAGTAACTCTATTTCTCATACATTTATACATAAAGCCCGGAGATAAAGTCGTTAAACGTTAAACTTTCACCACCCGATCACGGGGCCTTACAATACCGGTTGGAGATGGAGAGTAAGAAGGGCCACCAAACAAGCAGACCTCTGAGTCTTCCTGCTAGCAACACTTTAGTGGTTACTGAAGGCTCAGTATCCCCACAACCTCAGCAATACCTGACATACAACCAACAGCCATCCTTCTCTTCTGGACCATACATCACTTTTCCTGAGACTCCAAGGTCTCAACAGGCTCAGCACAACTCCTTTCAGGACAGCTGCCTTTGTCTCAGGAAGTGGGCACTCTGGCGACTTTCAATACTGTTTTGATGATTTAAAGTGTTTCAGTCCAGATGATATAGAGTATGTGGACATCGTCCAACAGATGGCTCTTTTAACCTACAGAGCGAAGGAGTTCTTTAAGAGAATTGGAAGGCAATCCCTTGAAAACCCAAGTGCCAGCAAGTTTGGGTTTGACAAGACCAAGGCCAAATGTTACAACTGTAACCAACTTAGTCACTTTGCAAGGGAATGCAAGGCTCCCAAATCAAACTCGGGAACCCCATAGGCCTCCACATATCTCTCTACATCAAAGTCCACTGGAAAGTCGACTGAAACAACTGCAATGGCTCAAGAAGTTGACTGGAGCTTTATGGTTCAGGATGTGACTCCTGCTCAAGCTCTCATGGCCGAAACAAATGATAACCAGGTATATGAACATCTCTGTACTCCTGCCTGTATAGCTCAGGTTAAATTATATCAGGACTACAATAAGAAAATTAAATCTGATATTGAGTCTTTAAATGTTTTGAAATCTAATTTTAAAAAGGCAGAATCTGACTACCTAAAGAAAATTGAAGAGTTAGAGAAAACTGTTTCCTTATTAAAACATGAACACACCAATTACAAGACTCAAATAAAGGATTTAATATCCAAATTGTTTGAGGCTCAAGCCTAGCTTGTTATCGCTGAGGCTCAAGCTAGGAAGTATGCTATTTCTGAGCAAAACCTCCAAGCTATTATTGCATCATCCTCCTACTCCAAAATATGTTATCAGAATAAAGGAGGGTTGGGGACCAATGAAATTGCTCCACCACATTCTTACGAGTCCATAAGACATCCTAGATGTGGTACTGAAGAGCAAGAGGTCCCATCTACTGACCCTTCTTCACATCAGTTGAAGAATGATGCAACAATAGTGGCCACCACAAGGAAGGAACAGGTAAATCCGCCTACCTCTCCCAGTGAAGATCAAACCCTTACCACCAAAGGCCAAAGAAGTAGAGCTAAATCTGCCAGAAGAACTGCTAAAAAGGTGACTGAGTCTAAGCTAATGATTGACCCAAAACAAAAGGGTGTCTTTACCTCAGCTGGATTCCAGGTGATAGGTACTTCTTATTCAGAAAAGGTGTTAGGATCGTGTACTGGACAAATACTAACAGATTTACGCGTATACCGAATCAAATAGTGCGGAATCCTATTTCATTGGCGATCTATCAGTGAGAGCGCACGTAGAATCAATTAAAGATTGAATCTAAACGGTTAAGAATGATTAGCAATCGATCTACTGCGATCTATGAAGTTGGAACAGGTTGCTAGAGGTCTCTGGATGGCTAGGGTACGTGTAGGTATTGAATTATTGAAAGTGTCCCATTTTTCCATGATTTAAGTGGTATTTATAGGTTAGGGTTTATCAATAGTGTGACTAGACCATTTGCATGGTTCAGTCGTGTGACTGAGTCATGCGGTTGATCCATTCGCATGACTGAGTGTTCAGTCATGCGACTGAGTCAATCTCATGTTTCAATCATCCGACTGATCCAGTCTCCTGCTTTATTCATTCAACTGGTTCATTAGCATGAGGTTGTTCATGCGTATGGTCTATTAGCATGGGCCAATCGCATGAGAACTTCACATGATTAAGTTTAACATATTTCTTAATTATAATTTAATAGAATCTATGAAAACAACCACAAACCTATATAATTAGTTCAATAAGTGTTAACCTACTAATCAATGAAATAATAAACATTATAAGCACAACCACACATTGTATTTCATTAAATACCCGTTCAATTACATATGAGTAAGACAATAAAGACATTTTACATTAAGTTCAAAAACTAGGGACACATGTTTCTACAAACTCCCCCTTGGACCTAGTTTCATCTAATGTCTTACATCCTTCATAAGCTCCTCATACTTCTTGTACTTCTCTTCTCTTGTGACTCCTGCGTGTATTTCAAACGCAAAGCAGAGTCTTATGACATTCGGGAATTGTAGAGCTTGTACAATATCTTGTGAGTCATAGAACAACGGCCACTTGAATAATGTATAGACATCATTAGCAGACAAGTTAGTAAGCTACATCCAGTCAAACACCCTGATGCTTGCCATAATATCATTCTTCTTTAACACTATGACTGCCTCTCCTGTTCTCCAATCATAGTACCACCATTTGAAGTGTGGAGTGAAGTCCTGTGGCATTTCCTGTAGAAGGATCTTAGACATTGTGCGCAGAGGAGTCCACTTCAGCACTATTTTTGGTTTTCCAGTTATGGCATCAACCTCAGACCATCTGATATACCTCGTTGGTTGTTGAGGTTTGAATTTGACCCATCTGGTGTGGTACTCTCTCTTTAGAGCTGCTTCAAACCAGCTTGACATTTTACGTGGGTCAGCGTATAGCAATTTCAACTTTGCTAACTGGTTAAGCTCAAAATCAAGAAGAGTCTTCAGGTCGTGTGGGAACCTGAAGTACTTAATCCCCTTCTCACATTTAACTGCATAAACATTGAGATCTTTAAAATATGCCCACGCTATGATTTTGCCTGACACCTTGTGATGTTTCTTCACTTTGTACAGCTTGGTGTAGACACTTGACGTTAGAGCGCTGCGTTGGGCTCTTATTTCTTCAAAGCATGCAACCCATTCAGTCTTTCTAATATTTACATCGACTTCTGAGGCTTGGGCCTTGTCTTCTTTCTTTTCAGACTCTTGTTCCATTTTATCCAGAGTCTCAAAAGTTTCACTAACAAGATTGTCGCCTAGATTGGGAACGACATTACCCTCATTGTCAGTATACTCTGGATAATGTTGATCCGTGACATCTTCAATCTCGATCTCATTGACGTCTTTGAGCTCGTTGTCACTTTCAACATGGACTGTTTGAGCATCTTTAACGATCTCATCAGGATTGAGTCTGAACATTTCAGCCAGTTGCTCGTCGGTGAGATCATGAATTATCTCTCCTTCTTCAGGAGTGTAATTCACTGATCTACTGACTATCCTCTGTAGATCAAGAATTATCGTGAGTTGAGTCTTGATCTGTTGGAGGGGAGCAACATCATATTCATCTCCTTGAAAATTTGGATCTGCTTGATTTAAAACATGTAACACATCAACCATTAGTCAACAATCAAAGCAGTAA
This sequence comes from Flaveria trinervia, assembly GCA_025506515.1. Taxonomy (NCBI): domain Eukaryota; kingdom Viridiplantae; phylum Streptophyta; class Magnoliopsida; order Asterales; family Asteraceae; genus Flaveria; species Flaveria trinervia. The sequence continues at coordinate 24,962,692 of CM046444.1, forward strand.
ACATCAATAATAAACATAAACATTAATTACATTAATTTGATACAATATTCAAATACACATGATTTAAATAACAAAAACAACTATGCATTACTCTTGTCTTGAATCATGTGCTCCTCTTCTGACGGGGCTGAAGTAGATGTACCTTTGTCTTGAGCTCTCTTGGTCCTCCTTTCACTTGCAGATATGGCACCCGTAGCAGAAGTATCTCCTTTACCTTCATCATCATCATCACCTACATCCTCACCTCCCTCTGTATCATCACCATGATCATCATCATCTGCATCATCATCATCATCATTGTCATCATCATCATCTCTATCATCTCCATCACCTTCTCAGATCTTTAGAGGCTCTTCTTTGGATCCCTTCAGTCTCAGCATAAGCTTCTTGTTCTAGGCCTCTAAATCCTGTATCCTATGTACCGAGGATGTATGTATCTCTCTCAGCTCAGTGATCTCTTTGCTTTGAGCCTCAATCCTCTGAATGGATGAGGCATGTGTCTTGTGCAGCTCCTCAATCTGTTGGCTCTAAGCCTCGATCCTCTGGTCTTGGGAGACATTAAGCTCCATCAGCTGATTAAGCTGAGAGGCTCTCTATTCATCCGTAGCCAACAGCTTCTGCACTAACCGGTTAAGGTTAGCCAGCTGCTCCTCCAACCCAACATATGGGTAAGAGGATCCAAAAACAGGTGGGATCTAAGATGAGGTCCCTGCTCCGTGAGTGGTGGTGGTGGTAGTGGATGTAGAGAAGATTGGGGGTGGTATAGATGTGGGTGGCAATGGATGAGTTATAGTGGTGGTGGATGGGAAGTGTGTAACTAGTGGAGTTGTGGTAGGTGAAGTGGTAGTAGGTGGAGTGGTGGTAGTGGTGGTAGTAGGTGGAGTGGTGGTAGTGGTGGTAGTAGGTGGAGTGGTGGTAGTGGTGGTAGTAGGTGGAGTGGTGGTAGTGGTGGTAGTAGGTGGAGTGGTGGTAGTGGTGGTAGTAGGTGGAGTGGTGGTAGTGGTGGTGGTGATAAAAGTCATCCTCCTCCTCTTCTTCTTCATTCCGTGGGGCTGAGCCATTCGTTTCTTCCTCAAACCACTCGAGGTGGATGCTCCCCCTGGGACGTTGAGTTGATTTGGGGTGTAGATTGGATCAGTCATAGTCTCCCCAGACCCTCCTGGGCGCTCACTAGACGCCCTAATCCCTCGCTCGGTGGCAACCACCTTACTGCCTACCGTTCGAGTCAACGACTCTTCATCCAACTCCTCCTCCTCATCAGGTTGGAAGTCCTAATGGAAACCTGCTGTCTCTGTCCCACCTTGGGTAGATGCTGGAGATGCTATATCAGCAGTGAGGTCCCTCAATTGAGTGGGCGCTGCATCTCCACCATCACCGCTATCATCGTCATCGGAATCATCGTCCAGGAGCACAAGTTGCTCAACATCCGAATCACTATGTGTGTGGCGCCATTTATGCCTCCCTGGCGCCACGTAATCAACCTTGGCCAAATGGCCGAAGAGTCTCTTCACTGGGGGCTTGACTTGCTTCCCCCTGTAGACCTTCATGCGGCCCAAGGTTGTATCATCCATAATCTCCAATGCCACTGCATCATGGCTCTCCTTGAGCAAAGATGGCAGCTTCTCATCAATGATCATTTGGAGAAACCTAAGGTACATGCAGAACCCCTCTTTACCCTTAGCCTCCAAATTCTCTATCAGATAAGAGAATATCATGCTCGGGAAGCTAAAAGGGTGGTTCAGAACCAGTGCCACATAGGCATTTTGAATCTGGTCTGAAAGATCATCAAACCCACCCCTTCGCGAAGCCAAGCACTTAAGGATGACATGTGCTAAGTACTTGTACTGGGGACACATGTTGCTCTTGTTGAGCACACCTGCATTAATATCCCCAGTATACTTCATCCTTAAGAAGCACCTTCTCACAGTTAGCAGGTGAAGTCTAGTAGGGTGATCAGCATCGTCACCCAAGGCAAGTACACGTCGAATATCCTCAGCTGTGACCTTGATCGCCTGACCAAAAATACTACTACGGATGCTGTAAGGGTCGTGGGTATGGTCAACGATGCCCCCTCCCAAAAGGCCTGCTGAATTGACCTGTAGGGAGTGCATGGTGTGGATATAGCCCTGTAGATCCTGGATCGCTTAAGGAATGCGATAATCCCCTCAAACGCGGCGCCATTCCGAGTAGTGGCATCTAAATGGGCACATATGTTGTGCTTGGGGTTGATGGACCACTTGTCAGCCATAGATCTGTAATACAAAACACATAGACGTTAGATCACCACATATCAAAAATCAATTCTAATTAGCTTGGTTGAATTCAGTTTGGTTCAATTAGGCGATTGAACCATGCGACTGTGTTCAGTCGGTTGACATGGCATGCGACTGGATTCAGTCGGGTGACGGAGCAGGCGACAGAGTTCAATTGGCTGCTTGAGCCTGTGATTGGTTCAGTTGGCTGATTGAGCTCATTCGTATTATCCATTCGGCCGATTGAGCCATTTGACCAGCTCAATCACGCGATTGGAGTTCATCCTGGTGTCCAGTCGCATGACCCATTGTTCGGTCGACTGGAATTTGAATTTGATCCAAACATAGAATTAGACGTCATTTTTTGGTTCAATAGACTTACAAGCACTTTACTAATAACCTAATGACTTTTCTTTCAATATTTTACTCGATTTAGTTAGGTTATTAGTCCATTTACAGGTTCGGTTCTGGTATGGGTCGAAATTCATAAATTAGGGCACCATTCAAACAGATTTCGATGAGATAGCATCACATTGTACCTGTATAACAACTCACAATCATCAGAATATCAAAAGAAGTCGGAAATTTTGGTCTGATGAAATTTGGGCAGAGTAACGGTATGGTGTGTGATATTAGGGCGATTGGGGGTGATGAGTTGAATGCGATCGACTATGGCCCCATTTATACTGAATCTGATTTCAATCGGGCGACTGGACCCATTCGCTCTGTTCATTCGGGCGATTGGACCTCAGTCGTGTGATTGGTTCAGTTGATCACATTCAGTCAGCCGACTGGGGTTCAGTCGGGCGACCGACTCATTCGCACAGCTCCATTCGGTTGAGTGACTCAATCTGATAAGACATTCGGGTGAATGGTTCATACTCATGTGCCATTTGGCTGTCTAGTGCATGAGTATGGTCCATTCGTACAGTTGGTCCATACTCATGGTCCGGTCATGCGATTGGATCATAGTCATGATTTTGACTTTATGACCATTCCACACTTAATCCCTTTTAACTTTTGATTAAGCGTTATGAGTATTTAATCATCTCAGACATGATCATTTTAATTTAGAAAGCTTTTGACCACCTAAGACGTGATCCTTTTAAACAATTTGTCACCTCAGACGTGACTGATTTTACCTTTGAAAACACATGTGGTCACTTCAGACGTGACCCTTTTAGGTGATTAAAACCCCTATTGAATTCCATGGCGTAGTCCGAATTTAACTAACTAAATTGACAAAGTTTAAACAAAATAAAACACATAAACTGAAATACAAAACTAAAACATGTTTTTGAGGTTTTGTGTGAGGTGTAAATCCTAAGATAGAAATCTAATGAATTCGGTTCCAGAAAAGGCAGCTCCAATTCATTTTGATCATAAATAGACCAATTCAATTTGGAATCATACAGGCCAGTCAAATCATTTGGGACATTTTATTAACACCTTTTGATGCTTAATTCTTGTTTTTCATCTAGAGTCGTTAGCAAGTTTACGAAATCATACTAGTACTATTAGATCCCCACATTGATTTGGACTTTCAAGAATTATAGCCACGATGATTGTCAGTATACTGGTCCTCTTAAATCGATACACAAACTTTTGACATAGATTGGTGATAGTTTAAGGTTTGATTATTTCAAAAAGCATTTATGGATCCCACACTTATATGGTAATCAATATTCCTCAGGAGATTTTTGAGCGGTCTCAGGGTAGTTTTCAAGAAGAAACTATTCTGAGAACTTTCAAAGAGAAGCCAAGCCTCAGGTCAGTGCCACCGCATAGCAGAGATGCGGCAAACAACAATGAGTTCTAGAATATATAGGTTATGCTTATCCTCAGGTCAGTGCTACCGCACAGCAGAGAGGCACATAGCCTATCTTCTTGTTTGAGCAAGTTAATCTTTTTTCATAGATCTCACCAACAACATAGGTTATTAGTTTGATTTCTTTTGCATTTATCATGTGCTTTTGCTCATATTTTGGTCTTACGCTCACATTTGTGGCGTTTATTTTGTTTGTCACCTCTTATTGGATTTTTGTTGATTGTGTTAACCAGGGATAAGATGATAACCCGCAGCTTGTTGAACAACTTAGTTTAATCTTGAGATTACCAATAAGGTCTAATCATCTATTATGTTGAATCTACTGACATATCATCTGTGGTCTAGCAACCTCTAGGTCTACTTTCTTTGTGTTACCTTAGTAGTAGCTAGTTTTATTATCATTTTTCCTTTTATATTGATCAGACTACACAAACTTATACTTTGAACTTGGCATCTTATTCAATTTAAACTTTTAAAGTCCCAAGTGGTTTGTTCCTGTATACTATCATTTTCCAAGGTCATTGAATCGGTATCACATATACGATCTAGTTTCTATCAGCTAGCCTCTCCTCCTTCCTCGTTTTTTTATAATGTTACTAACTAAACCTATTCTCCCCCTAAAATTCTAAAAAGTAACCGATTTACGGTTTTTAGGATTTTAATAGGCGACGAAAGAACACCAAATTAATTAAACTGCTTAAAATTAAACAAAAGAATAATAAAATTAAAAAGAATATGGACAATACGCATCGGACTACACATGGTCATCTTCAGGAATTAAATCACTTTTCTTTTTAACGCCGATGACCTCTAACAAATATAGAAAAGGTGGTTTATCAAAAGACTTTGTATAGAGGTCAGCACGTTGAAAAATCAGTATTTATTTTAATCACATCGATTAGGTTCTTTTCAAAACAATCACGTATAAAGTGATATTTTATGCCGATGTGTCTGGTCTTAGGATGTTGGACCGGATTTTTAATTACTACAATTGCAGCATAGTTATCAACAAAAATAGGAGTAGAAGAGAAATTCAAACCGTAGTCTCGCATTTGCTGTTGAATCCATATGATTTACGAACAGCAGCTTGCAACAACAATGTATTCGGCTTCACAGGTTGACAAAGAAACCGAGGTCTGCTTCTTACACTGCAGGTCACTAATCTCCTCCCAAAGAATTGACATCCCGCTGGTAGACTTGTAGTTCATCTTGCAACCACCGTAATCCAAGTCACTATACGCCGTAAGCTCGAAGTCATCATCATGAGGATACCACAACCCAAGTGTTGGTGTACCCTTCTGATAATGGAAGATCCTTTTCACCCCTATCAGATGATTAACTTTTGGCTTTGCCTGATATCTTGAACATAAACATGTCGCGTACATGATATCAGGTCTTGAGGCAGTGAGGTACATGAGAGATCCAATCATTCCTCGGTACATGGTGGCATCGACCAGATCACCATTCTCGTCGGGTGCTACATCATGGTTTGTAGCAAGTGGAGTCCCAGCTGCAGAAGCATTCTCCATGTCAAACCGACTGAGAATATCTCCTACACACTTGGTCTAATGTAGGAAAATCCCTTTTGGTGTCCGATCCACCTGTAACCTGAGAAAAAGTTTCATCTCTCCCATGACACTCATTTCAACCTCAGCCTTCATTACTGCTTCAAACTCTTTACATAGATCTTCGTTCTTTGAACCGAAGATTATGTCATCTACATAAATTTGGACCAGCAGTAAATCACCATCCTTTTCTTTAATGAACAGTGTGCAGTCAATAACACCTCTGCAAAACCCATGTTTGACAAGGTGAGTGGAGAGTTTCTCATACCAGGCTCTAGGAGCTTGATGAAGCCCGTATAAATCCTTGTCGAGTTTGTAGACTTAGTCCCGATGATATGGATCCTCAAATCCCTTGGGTTGACTGACGTACACTGTCTCTCAGATTTGAATACGAAGGAATCCACTCTTCACATCAAGTTGATAAACTTTAATCTTCATGTACGATGCATAGGCAAGGAAGATACGGATTGCTTCCATTCTTGCCACGGGTACAAACACTTCATTGTAGTCTATGCCCTCAAATTGTCGAAATCCTTGAACAACAAGTCGAGCCTTGTTTCTGATGATCACTCCTTGATCATCTTTCTTGCATTTCAAGACCCATTTGGTGCCAAGGACCTTAGCACCTTTAGGTCTATCCACCAGAGTTCATACACCTAACTTCTTGAACTGAAGAAGTTCTTCTTGCATGGCACTCACCCATGCCTCATCAGTCAAGGCTTCACTAACATACTTTGGCTCAAACTGAGACACAAAGCAACGATATGCACCATTGTGAAGATATCCCTTTTCCATCACGAGGCATAGTCAGCTGAATACAACTGATTTCTAGTCTTAACTCCTGATCTCACATCCCTAATGACATTATCCAAAGGATGATAGACATTTAGGCGTGATCTAGGAATGGTTGGAACAACTACCTCATAATAATGATTATGAACATTTGGTTCAGTATCTGAGGCAATAGGAGTCTGAGGATCCGAAGACTCAAAGGCATCAATGTCAGATGCTTGTGGACTTGCAGTAGGAGGAACCTGTTCCTCTTGGTTGTTCGGATCACTTTCCTCAGCTTCTTCATCAGTGGAAGAGTCATTATCTTCAAGTGCTCCCCTTGAGTTGTTAGATGAATGACCTTGTGAACCGGATGATGTTGAATCTTGTGAAGGTGTGTTCAAGACATGGAGAGAGGGATGTTAAAGGACTTGAAGAATCCATCATAGTCAAAAAAGAAGTCGGGTCCTTTTCCATCATGTGGTGTGGTGTATCTCTGAACGTCCACGTTACACCACACTTCTCCTTGACCCGTCGAGTTGTTGTAAACTCTCTTGTTCGGTATGTTGTATCCGAGAAAGATACCTTCTTCAGCCTTCTCACTGAACTTTCCCTCTTAAGTCTTCTTCACTAAGGTGCACGGAGCGCCAAACGGCTCGAGATACTCTGGATTAGGTTTACGTCGTTGTAGTAACTCGTAACACGTCTTTCCATGGCGTTTAACTACCAGAACTCTATTTAGCGTATAACACGCATTTGCAAATGCTTCATTCCAGAATTGGATAGGCAGTTTCGAGTCTGCTAGCATTGTCTGTGCTATCTCTATCAAGCTGCGATTCTTCCTTTCAGCAACGCCGTTCATCTGAGTAGTGTAGGCTGAAGTGAACTGATGCACAATTCCCTTTTCCTTGCAATAAGCCTCCAACCATTAGTTCTTGAACTCGGTTCCGTTGTCTGAGCGCACTTGTCGTACCTTTCACTTGTATAGGCACTCCAAAGTAGTTACTAATTCCTTGAATGACTCAAATGTTTCTGATTTGAATTTCAGAAACATCACCCAAGAGAATCTTGAGTAGTCATCAGTAACGACAGAGCAGTACAAGTCGTCTGCGATGCTTTTTATACTGACTGGACCAAACAAATCCATGTGCACAAGTTCAAGTGGAAGTTCGATGGAATGAAATTTCTTTTCCTTATGGGACTTCTTCGTCTGTTTGTCCTTCTTGCATGCAACGCAGAAATCAAGAAGTTGGAAGTTTTCAACATTAACTCCTCTCAGTAGATCATTCTGGATCAAGTGATTCATCTTCCGTGGATTAATGTGTCCCATTCTCCTATGCGAGGAGATGGAATCCTTCTCAGTAGCTTTTGACAAGAAGCACTGAACTTCATGATTTGTTGTGGAGGCCTTTAATAGATCCAAGACATAAAGGTCCTTATATCTTGAGGCAGACATTAAGACTTGATCCTCCGGGATGACATAGTCCTTTTTCAGGACATAGCACTTCTTGTTGTCAAATACTACCTTAAAACCTTTATCACAAATTTGAGAAACAGAAAGCAAGTTATTTTGAAGTTGTTGAACATAGTTTACCTTGTCAAACTTCACTTTTTGATTACATACTTCCCCTTGAGCTGTGATGTACCCACCTTTGTTTCGAGCAAACGAAACATGACCTCCTTTTATCAGTTTGACGTTTGATAAGAGAGCCCTGTTCCCTGTCATGTGCCTAGATGCTCTGCTATCTATAATCCACACGTTGGTTTCAGCACTATAGCGAACACCCTGCACATTCAAATGAAAACATTAGTTCAGGTTAGGAACCTAAGCCTTCACTAGCTTGGGTTTCCCAGAGGTGTCACACATCAGAAACTCAACCTATTTACTGTTCGAGGGTGAAGGAAGCTTAGATGTCTTCTTGTTCTCATTATCAGACAATGAGGTTGATTTTTCTTTCCACAAGCTAGCTTTGTGTAAGGCCTGTTTGTGATAAACAGACGACTGGCTAATGTGTTGAACTGTAGGTTCACTATCCCTTTTAGGTGGTGTCACTAAGTTCCTCTTAAAAGAGCTAGGTTTTGGTTCCCAAAGTTCAACTTTCCTCCTTGGTGTCTGATAATAAGGACAATGAAACGCAATGTGTCCATACTCTCCACAGCTGTAGTATGATCTGCTTTGGACTTTATGATCTAACTGTTTTTGTGGAGATATATGTGACACACGCGTGACCTTACTCTGTTTGGATTTTGACTCTTCTTGTTTAGATGTTTTGTCTGGTTTAACAAAGTTAATTACTTTAATAGTTTTAACATCTTTTCCTTTTTGTTTACCTGGACTTAGACTTGACACACGTGGGTGGTTAACCTGTTTGGTCATTTTGGGTTCAGAATTAGACTTGATTGACCCATACTTTATATTAACCTTTTCAAACTCTTTGTCCAGATTAACATAAGGCATTTTACCTTTTGGCTTTCAAGTGGCCTCCTTTTGTTTAGTACCAGATTCATTTGATTTACATGTGGAATTTGGATCACGTACAAGAGGAGTAGACACCATATGATCCTTGATTGGATTGTTATTGATTGGTTTACATTTTGCGTTCATCAAGATCTCATGTGGTGGTGGAACCACTTTATAACCCGAACCCTCCCCATTGTTTCTCTCTCTCACTAAGTTTTGAACAATGTGAGATGAACTTGTCCAACTATGCAGTTTTTGCTTTAGTGAATTAACTTCTACTTCTAAAACTACCTTTTGTTTCTTAGTATCCTCTAGGGAGTTAAGATAGAGCTTAATGTCATTTGATTGGTTAAAAGCTACAACTTTGATTTCCCTAAGTTGTTAATAGTTCTATCTTTTCTTTATAATTGTGCTCATTTTGTTTAAGAATTCTGTTAGCTTCAGTGCATAGTTCCAAGTACTTTACTAAGTTATCGTTATAATCTAATAACCTAGCAAATTTTAAATCAGTGCTTTCCATAAATTTATTACAGTCAGAACAAGCATGATTATTGAAAAGTTGGTCAGTAGTACTTACCTGAGAGGGTTCTGATGAACCCGCCATCAATGAAGAGTCTGGTGTTTCTGGTTCTACTGATTCTGACATTGTCATAGTTTTCCTTTCTTCAGGCAGGTAATTGACCACTGGTGCAGTCTCTTTTGAGTTTGACATCACGAGTTCAACTGCAATATCTCCTTCACTAGCAGAATTATCATCTATATCCTCCACACTAGCTATTGGATTCTCCCGGTGAGACAAACCGAAAGCTCCAGTCTTGTCCTTCATCATCATGAGCAGTCAAGGCTTTAGGATCCTTGCTTGACGAAGTAGGACTGCCAGTGGGTTTATCCTGACGATTGAAGGAGGAGAAAGGATTCCCATTGCCAGTCTTCTTTGGCTTCACACACTCCCGTTTGAAGTGCCCTTTCTTGCCGCAGTTGAAACAAGTCACCTTTTCTCCAATGCATCCCATAGTTTCTGTGCTTGAGTATACTCCGAGAATTGATGGAAAATATCCTTCGGAATTGACTGTGTAAGCAAAGCATAGACTTTCTTTTCAGCATTGTACTTGACTTTTTGTCCATCAGTCATGCCACCTAGTGTGAGTTTGACACCATCAGCTCCTACTGGCATGCTGTACCCCGTCTCTATAGATTCCCACTAACTGGGATCTACTCCATTTAAGTAGATCTCAAAATGTTGCTTCCATTGTGGGTATTCATCTAATGTGATTAGCTTTGGGGGTTTTTTTTGATTCCCCACTTCATTCTCCAATAGCAGTAAGTTCTGAATACGTGAGTCTCTCCCTACTGTGAATGCTGAGTATTGGTCCTCCATTGCTATAAACTTTAACTTTAAACCAAACTGTTGTATTAGTGCGAATGAAGGTGTGCGATTGGGCTATTCGGGCGATTGAACTATGCGGATAGCTCAGTCGGGCGAATGAACTAATGCGGTTGAACAATGCGAATAGACTTCTCATTCGTATGAATAGGAGTACGAATGAGTCCAATCGTGCGTATGGGGGATGCATATGACCTCAGTCGTGTGATTGAGTCAATCGTGTAACTGAACCTGTTGGATTTCAAAAATTTGTAGGTTTACCGTGTTTGGACGCAAAAACACGAATTTCTTGCTAACCCTAATTGCCGTATGCCAGAAAAAAAACTAAACTTTACGATCAGGAGACGTCTAATACCCCATTTGACACCAAAGATTGTGTTTTTGAGTGTAAAAACAAAATTTTAATATCAACACGATTGAATCACACATAAATCTAGAGCCAAAGCTCTGATACCACTTGTTAGGATCGTGTACTGGACAAATACTAACAGATTTATGCGTATACCGAATCAAATAGTGCGGAATCCCATTTGACTGGCGATCCAATAAGTGAGAACGCATGTAGAATCAGTTAAAGATTGAATCTAAAAGTTAAGAACAATTAGCAATCGATCTACTACGATCTATAGGTTGCTAGAGGTCTCTGGACAGCTAGGGTACGTGTAGGTATTGAATTATTCAAAGTGTCCCGTTTTTCCACGATTTAAGTGGTATTTATAGGTTAGGGTTTATCAATCATGCGACTGGACCATTTGCATGGTTCAGTCGTGCGATTGAGTCATGTGATTGATCCATTCGCATGACTGAACACTCAGTCGTGCGACTGAGTCAATCTCATGTTTCAATCATACGACTGATCCAGTCTCCTGGTTCATTCGTACGACTGGTTCATTAGCATGAAGTTGTTCATGCGTATGGTCCATTAGCATGGGCCAATCGCATGAGAACTTCACATGATTAAGTTTAACATATTTCTTAATTATCATTTAATAGAATCTATGCAAACAACCACAAACCTATATAATTAGTTCAATAAGTGTTAACCTACTAATCAATGAAATAATACACATTATAAGCATAACCACACATTGTATTTCATTAAGTACCCGTTCAATTACATATGAGTAAGACAATAAAGACATTTTACATTAAGTTCAAAAACTAGAGACACATGTATCTACAAAAGGATTGTAGTACCAGCACTCCTGTCCTACCAAAGGATCGGAAGTTGAAGGGAAAGGTGGATGAAAAAGAGAGAAAGACTAAGAAACAACAACCTACAAGCTCCCAAAAGACTAACATTACATGCATAATGTGTGGTTTGCAAAACCACATGGCTAAAGATTGTTACTACAATCCTACTAGCACACATTATGCAAATAATATTAGAAAGGAAGGAGTTAGGGAAGGTTTCTCATTTGGACCTTATTAGATGGTGAAAAAAGGAAGGCTAGTTTCCAATGAAAACTAATAATCCCATCTTATGTACATGGAAATCCATATGACAAGAACAACAATTTCTGGATTGTAGATAGTGGATGCTCCAGGCACATGACAGGGAACAGATCTCTCCTTCAACAGTTTCAACACTATGATGGAGGTCCTGTCCAATTCAGAGGTGAGGCCGGAGGATATTTTTGGCAGAAGGAGTCATCCAATGGTAAGTTAAAAGTTGACAGTTAACTTTGTCAAACAACTTGAACACAATTAGTTAAGTGTTTCTCAGTTTTGTGATCAAAAGCACCAGATGCTTTTCAGAAAGTGCTTTTCACAAAGCATGAGTGCATTATCCTCAAACCAGGGATGACAATTCCTCCAGAATTGTGCTTCTTAGATCTCCCAGGAAAGGGGATATGTACAAACTGGATATGAACAATGCTTCCCCAATGGGTGAAGTATCATGCTTTCTTTCCAAAGCTGATAGTGATGAGTCAACACTTTGGCACAAACGTATGTGTCATGTAAATTTTAAGACAATGAATAATTGGCTAAAATACTTGGTACATGGTTTTCCTAAAAAGGAATTTTTCTGCAAAGACAACTGTGTTGCATGCCTGAAAGGAAAGCAACACAGGGCCTCTCATAAATCCAAAAGTGTTAACTCCATTACTACTCCATTACACTTATTGCACATGGATCTTTTTGGTCCCACAAGTATAATGAGTATTGGAAGGAAATCTTACTGCCTTGTGATAGTTGATGGTTTTACAAGATTTACATGGGTATTCTTTTTAAGAACTAAAGATGAAATTGCTGAAACATTAAAATCTTTTATTCTTAAAATAGAAAATCAAATTAATCACAAGGATAAGATTATTAGAAGTGATCAAGGGATTGAGTTTAAGAACTTCGTTCTTGACTCATTCTGTAACTCAAAAGGGATTGCCAGACAGTATAGTGCTCCCAGAACTCCTCAACAAAATGGTGTTGTTGAGAGGAGGAATAGGACACTTATTAAGGCTGCTCGAACTATGTTAGCTGATTCAAAGCTACCTCTAACATTCTGGGTAGAGGCAGTTAGCACTACATGCTATGTGCAGAACGGAGTTCTTGTTGTTAAACCACATGGAAAAACCCCTTATGAGATATGGAACAAGAGGCCACCTTTCATTGGCTTTCTAAGGTCCTTTGGCAGCAGGTGTACCATACTTAACACAAATGACAATTTAGCAAAATTTGCTGAAAAGTCGGATGATGCTATCATTATTGGATACTCTTCTAGCTCTAAAGCTTACAAAGTATACAACACTAAGAATCAACAATTTGAGGAGTCATCCAATATAGTTGTTAATAAGCACACTCCTTGTGTTAAGGGGAATGGACCTGATCATATATTTGATTTAGAATTGTTTCCAAACTATTCTAAACTTTCTTGTGAGAATTTTCAGTTGAAACATGTGCTCAAATGATGATGATGCTGATGCTGTTGCCAATCAACTGTTTGAGCTGCCCAGACCTTTTCCAGGTTCTCCAAGAGATGCAACAAATCAAGCTCCACTATTCACAGATCAGAAAGTATAACCATATCAAGGAATAGTGAAGCTTTAACCGTGAATCACCTGCTGATACTCAAAACTCATCAAGTGATCCAACATAACACCAAGCTGAGGGAGGTAGAATTTTGAAGGAACAGATGAACTGTTAATGCTACTTCACAGCCAACAATTGATGATGTTTCTCTTTCATTCAATCATTCCTCACTGAATCAACTTGAAACAATAGCTGGACAAACTGTTCCAATTCCTGAGCAAAATATATCTAATATGGACTTATCTTTACAACTGGAAGTGATTCCTTGTTTAGGATTCACAACACTCACCCAACTAAGAACATCATTGGGGATGTCTCTGAAGGTGTGAGAACAAGAGGGCAGACTCATCATGGGAATGTCTGCTTGTACTCATGCATTTTATCCCAGATGGAACCCAAGGAGGTGTGTTAGGATCAGTGATCTAAGTTTGATTAATTAGAGAGTATTGCAGTGGAGTTCGAACAATGAATTAAACATTCACAAGAACACAATTGATATTCAATGTAACAGTAAATGGTTATAGAAAAAGAGAATTCTGCAAAAGAGATATTTCATTCATATGCTTTCGTGGTGGCTCAATGTCACACTTTACAATTAGGTCAACATTCTTTATATAGGATATGTGACGTCTGCTAATGTCACTTGATAGTGACATCTAACAGAATTATTCAAACTACTGAAACTATGCAAACTACTGAGAATGTTCTCAACTACTGATTACATCTCAGAGAATGCTAAGTACAAGAAACATAAAACTACTGAAACTATAACTACTAAAAAGTAAATTACAAGTACTGAAAGGAAACCATCACAACTACTGAAGTGGATAACTTTAGCTGTTGTGACAACTACTGATCACTTTGGTCTTCAGTCTTTGTCTTCAGTCTTTGTTCTTCAGACTTTGTTCTTCAGACTTTGTCTTCAGTACTTTATTTTCAGACTTTGTCTTCAGCTGATAGCTTTAGACTTTGTCTTCAGTTCTTTACTTTCAGACTTTGTCTTCAGTAGTAGTCTTCAGTTCTTGTCTTTAGACTTTGTCTTCAGACCTTGTAATCAGCTGATGTCTTCAGCTGTTGTGATCTTCTTCAGCAGTTGTAATGTCTGTGGGACTTAGAAGTTTTTCTGATCAGGCTCATTGGTTCTTTTGGTCCAATAAACTCCCCCTGAACCAACGCAGCCAAAACCTCTAAACTTATTGATGATCCCACTTATTCTTGGCAGAAACACCCTCTTGATCAGCTTCAGAGGTAATTAGTTAAGCACAGGCCGGGAAAAGGTTTCTAATCTTTTGATTGGCTAAGTATGGAAGGGAACACTGTTTTAGGGAAACTGAACACAAAGTCTTATCCCACCATGAAACCTAATTCCCATGAATGAGTCTATAAGACTCACTAGCATAGGCCTCAAGGAGAACAACTTGTTCCTCCTTGGTGAGTTCTTCTGCTTCTCCCTCGAAGAAGAACTCTGGGCCATAATACTCAGACAGGTATCTCACTGTCTTTCCATTTTTCAACTCCACAGTTGTTATCTCTCTATAAGCAAATTCATCAGGGTGAGAGCCTTCAAGCAACAACTGGAGTTCACTCTTCTGAAGATCTTCAAGTCTTTTGTATAACAACCCCTTCTTGATCATTTTGTTCTCAAGCATAGATTGAGGGGTTGTCTTGGATTTGTGAGCTCTCTTGAATTCTTCAATGATTTCCCATGGTGAGACTACCATGGCCAATGTAATTGCAGCATTCAAGGTCTTCTTCACTTGGCCATGATATCTACTTGGTATATTCTTCTTATGAATTCTAGAACTTACCCTGCGCTCTGGCCAGATCCGCACTCTTTCTTTTTGATGTTGAAAGGTATGTCTAAGTGTGTATAGCCTCAGAGCCTGTTTCTTCATTTCTTGAATGGATGAGGACCGAGGGAAATCCTTATCAACCATCTTGAGAAACTTCTCATCGTGCTATTTCTGTTGTTCAGCTTCTTCAATCTTTACCTTCACCATCTGCATTTGCAAGTCAGGAGTAATCACTTGTTGACTTCTATGCTCAGGTGATTTGAGTTTGAGAACATCAGAGATTGGCAGACTATCATCATCATCATCCTCTTCTTCATCTTCTTCTACCCTCAACACCCTTCTCCTCCTTCTGGGTGCATCACTGGGTAAGTTTTGAGGTGTTTTTGGGGTAAAGGGATTGGTTTTGTGGGTGGAGTTGTGGGTGGCTTTGGTTTAGGGATAAATTTGGGAGATTTTAAAGATAAGGGTTCTGTTTGAGTGGGAGTGTGAGAAGACTGACTTAGCATTTTGGTGGTGAGTTTGGCTTTGGAGAGCTTTGCCATTTCAGTTCTCTTCCCTGCACCTGCTTCATCCAGTGCTTCAATTATCAACCCGTTATTATAGCCTCGAGCAGAGCAAATCTTCTTGGTTATCTCCAGGATACTGTCTCTGGACTAGGCCTTTATCTCTATTAATGATCTTCCAAGGTATTTGGCAATGAATCCGATCATTATCTCCAATCTTTCCCTTTCCAACACACTATACCGGCCCTCTAGCTTGAATCTCTTCTATTTCCAGCCTTCTGATCTCAGTGTCTAGTGTAGCTGTGTCATGACCTTGTCGAAAGAGCTGATCTATATTTTATCCATGGATTAGCTATGAGCTTCATCAGCATCTTTGACAAGATCTTCTAAGGATTTATCTTATCAGCTTTTGACTCAGCACTTTTCTTTCTTTATATGTGATCAGCTGTTCTCAGATCAGTTCTTTCTCCACCTCCTTCTCTTTTCCAGGTTCTTTCTCATCATCAACTCTTTTTCTTTTCTTTTCTTTCACTGCCTTAGACTTGGAGTCTCCCTCTTTTTGGTTGCATTGGGATCAGGGGCTTGAAAGGCAGAAAGAGATTGGTGAACAACATCATCAATGAGGGTTTATAGATTTGAGGATATCCTCTCATCAATGGCTTTATGCACTATGTCAGTGATGATGGGAGTGATGAGAGGTAAGGAGTTTTGAAAGATAGCAACCAGCTCAGAGGGGTTCTGTCCCTGAGAGGTGGTGCCAAAAGTAGTGGCTGGTGGCTCAGTTACGTGTGTAGGCTCAGTGTTTGGGGAACCTTCAATGGAAGGTGCCATCTGTGGGGTTTGTGAGGTAGATGGACTTTGATCCTGAGACATTTTGGCTAATAACTCTTTGAGTCTGCTAACCTCAGTCTCAAGGATGGTATTATGGGCTAATACATCATATAAAAACCCAGGTCATCATCAGTTTGTGCTGAATCACCTGACCTCCTGATTGAATCAGGATGTACATGCTCTGAGTGTAGATCAGTAGAAGCATGTGCCCCTTGGTCTTGGTGCTTGGGACTTCCTACCTCAGGACTGTGTACTTCATTGGCAGTTGCCTCTGGTAAGGTCTTATGGATGTTACCAACTTCATCCTGATCATTTGCTGAATCAGTAGAAGTGGCAACCTTACCAGATGTTTTAACCTCCGTTTCTACACTTGGAGATTGAACATTGTAACCCCTGTGTTGTGGGTTATCAGAAGCACTTTGGTCCTCCCCCTCAATAGTTGAGGTATTCCCAGTGGTTAGTGGTTTCTGGGGAGGGGGTGAGGAATGCAACTGACTCAGCACTTTAGCAACTATCAGTGTTGGGCTTTGAGGGGCGGTTGCATGTGGAGATTGGTCTGAAGTAGAATGCACCCGGGGTGAGAGGTGCTCTTCAATGGTAACCCTCTCAATTGAGATAGGTTCCAGAAATGTGGGATCCCCAATTGTGGTTGCAACAGGATCCTGTTGAGAGGATACCTGTGTGGCTTCAGCAGGTTGAGTTTGGACATAACTGGGGGTTATAACCAGTATGTTTTCTTGTGTTTGTGGTACAGGGGCATCCTCAGGGGACTCATCTCCCTGAGTAGCCTTTTGGGGCTTTTTGAATTAGGTTTGGGGGGACTTTGGATCTGGAAGTGGAGGTTGTGGGTTCCCTCTGCTTGGGTTTTAGCATTCGGGCAGCCCCTTTAAGAGTAGGTCTGAGTTATGTCGGAGTATACCTCAGCTAAAACAGCTGGAGCAGGGACTCCAAGACCAACAAGGCCATCAGATTGTAATTGATTCAAAATTATGGCCATCAGAAACCTGGGATAAGTATCCATCTGTTTGCCACAGGTTTCTGAGCCAGATCCTTTAGTTCCATGAACACTATCTCAGAAAAATTAGATTTTGGCGTTCAGGATAGAGAACAATACCTGTTGCCATCGGAAGACATCTGATCCCAAGAAGATGTCTTTGATGCAAGGCAGACATTCACCATATGAAAGAATAAGTCGTTCAGCATCATGGAAGTGCTTTTTAAGTATGGTTGTAGCACTTAAGTCGCCTTCATACCCGTTATGGATAAAAGACATATCAGTGGTGCCTTCGGGTATTCTTTAGGATAGGTGCCATCATGCAAATTTAGGGTTTTGTGAATGATGTCGGGGGTGATGAGCACCTGTTTCTGGTTCACCAACGACTGGAGAGTGATTTGTCTATCATTCTCACCAGTTATTACAGAGACGTTGGTCCAGAACTGGGATAAGGAGTCAGGATATATGGTAGGATTCAGAAGAAGGTTGTTCTGTATGGGGAATCCACCATAAGATCGATGGCAGTGTCAAACTTGTTCCAGAAGGCCGATTTCGAAAGGTAGGCAACACAGTTGTGTCGGGGTTTGAGTTTCATGGTCGCCATTGTTGAGAGAGAAAGGTTTGAAAACGGCTAATGAAACGTTTGTCTATAAGTGCAGGTATTTATAGGTTAAGAAAAGGCTGAAAAGAAAACGACTGAAAGTGTTGGTGTTGGCATCAGTTGTTATGAAAACAACTGAAGACGTGGTTTTAACTATCAGACGTTTGAAAACACTGAAGACTTGGTTTTAGTCATCAGTAGTTGTGAAACTACTAAAAACCTTGGTTTTGTCTTCAGTTGTTGTAAACAACTAAGGACTTGGTATTAGTCATCAGTAGTTGTGAAACTACTGAAGACATGGTTTTGTCATCAGCTGTTTAGAGTGAAACAGCAGTTTGTGGAAACGACTGAAGTGAAAATTCTCATCAGTAGTTTCGTCAATTCTTAGCTTTTCAGCTGTTTCATACTGTCCTCAACACTTACTCATCAGACTTTTTAGCTGATTTCAGTTGTTTCATAGGACATCAGTACTTATCTGTTTTTACTGACATCAGAGTTATAACTACATCAGTAGTTGTAACTGCATCAGTTTCTTTTAACAGAATTAGTACATATTTGTGACATGTTTACTAATGATCATCAGTACTTGTTTACTGAGATCATCAGTAGTTTCACTTATTCTAGCTGCAGCATACAAGCCTTAACACAAGGTTTTGGAAATTGAACTATCCAAAGGCTTAGTAAATATATCTGCAAGCTCATCAGCACTAGGCACAAACTTTGGATCAATCAGACCTTTTTCAAAACAATCCCTAATAAAATGGTGTCTGATCTCTATATGTTTGGTCCTAGAGTGCTGGACTGGATCTTGACAATGCACAGAGCTGAAGCACTATCCATTAATAATGGAGTCTTAGTCTCTGTAATGCCATAATCCAATAATTGGTTTTGAAGCCAGAGTACCTGAGATGTACAACTTGCAGCAGCAATGTACTCTGCTTCAGCAGTGGATGTAGCAACAGATGTTTGTTTCTTACTCTGCCAAGAAATCAAACAGTTGCCTAGAATTGACATCCACCAGAAGTTGACTTTCTGGTTAACTTACACCCTGCATAGTCACTATCAAAAAAGCAACTAATTTGCATGAGTGTCAGTGGAATACCAAAGACCTAGAGATTGTGTACCTTGCAGATCTAAAGATCCTCTGACTGCAATCAAATGAGACTCTTTAGAGCAGCCTGAAATCTAGCACAAACACAAGTTGCAAACATGATATCTGGTCTAGAAGCTGTTAAGTACATCAAGGACCCAATCATACATCTGTAAAGTGTTTTCATCAACAGCTTTACCTTTCTGATCTGCATCCAGTTGTGTGGTGTTGCACATGGGAGTAGAACAGGCTTACAATTTTGTAAATCAAACTTATTCAAAAGGTCTTTTGTATATTTTGATTGATGAATAAAGGTTCCATCAGCCTTTTGTTTGATTTGCAAGCCTAGAAAGAACTGTAATTCTCCCATTGCACTCATTTCAAACTTTTGTTTCATTAGACTTGTAAAATCATCACACAAAGGGATCAGAGGATGCAAAATAATATCATCAACATAAATTTGAACAAGTAGCTTATGCTGATCCACTTTCTTTATACAAAGTTTTATCTATGGAGCCTTAGTGAAATTATTTTAAGAAGAAAATTTGAAAGTGTTTCATACCAGGCTCTAGGAGCTTGCTTCAACCCATAAAGAGCCTTATCAAGTTGACACCCAATCAGGATGTTTATTGTCCTCAAAACCTGGTGGTTGACACACATAACCTCTTCTTTTATTTTACCATATAAAAATGCACTTTTGACATCCATTTGAAAAACTTTAAGATTGTGGAATGCAGCATAGGCTAAGAACAATCTAATTGCCTCTAGTCTGGCTACAGGGGCAAAGGTTTCATCATAATCAATACCTTCTTCTTGTGAAAACCCTTGTACAACCAGTCTAGCCTTGTTCTTGACAATAAGCCCATTTTCATCAGTTTTATTCCTAAACACCCATTTAGTGCCTATTGCACACTTACCTGGGGGTAGAGGAACCAGTTCCCACACTTGCTGCTTTTTGAACTGAAGTAGCTCAAGCTGCATGGCTTCAACCCATCCATTGTCTCTCAAAGCAACATGATAGTTCTTTGGCTCTAGCTGACTGATGAAGAGAGCATAGAAGCAGAAGTTAGACAATTGACTTCTGGTTGAGACACTAGCATTGATATCACCAATGATTTGAGACATGGGGTGATTCTTCAGCTCTTGGTATACTATAAGATCAGTGCAAGTGTTTGTAGCCGGTTCAGCAGCAGCAGATGGTGATCCAGATTCTTGAAACCAGTATTAGATGGCAAGTCAAATGATGTAGAGGAGTCAGAAATCTCATCAGCATTTGTTGTGGATGGAGCTATAGAAGCTACAGGAACATCAAGTTAGCAGACTCAGGCAGTTGGTCACTAAACTTGAAAAGGTGAGTACTGATATCATCATCATCTTCAGTACCACCAGGTGGAAGACTTGCTGCAGAAGATGATTTATCCACATGATCTGCAACAGCTGGAGATTGATAAGGAACATATTGCAGTATGTCCAGATCAAACACTCCACAGGGTTTTGTGGAATTTTATCCTTAGGAGATTCATTGAATTTCACATGCAAGGTTCTTCAACTAACTTTGTTCTGCAGTTGAAGACCCTGTAAGCCTTGCATGTGGATGAATAACCTACAAAATACCCTGCATCCACCTTAGGATCAAATTTGTGGAGTTGATCCTTGTGTGAGAATGAAACAAGGACACCCAAAGGCTTTGAAGAATGAAATTAGAGGAGCCAAATGATGTAGAACTTCATATGGAGTCTTCATCAACCTCTGATTTACTAACACTCTATTCTGCACATAGCAAGCTGTGTTAACAGCTTCAGCCCAAAAGGTCAATGGCAAACCAGAGTCAGCCAACATAGACCTTGCAGCTTCAATTAGGGTCCTTTCTTTCTCTCCACTACTCCATTTTGTTCTGGAGTCCTTGGGATGCTAAACTGCCTCTTGATTCCTTTTGATAGATAAAAATCATCAAGTGTATATTTTCTGAATTCAGTTCCATTATCACTCCTTATACACTTGACTGATAGGAATACTGCTTCTCAACACAACACAAAGTTATAATCGTCTGAGCAACCTCATCCTTTGAATGCAAGAAGAAAGTCCATACAAATCTGGAGTAATCATCCACAATTACCAGACAGTATTTCTTCTTTGCCATGCTCATCACTCTCACAGGACCAAATAGATCCATGTGCAGTAACTGCAAGCAGGCAGTGGACTTAGGTTCTTCAATAGGAGGAATGAGACTTTGTGTGTTTTCCTTTCAATAAGCAGTGCAGGTTTCATCACAGTGGAACTCCTTTATTGGTAGACCTCTCACTAAACTATTGTGGATCAGCTGATTCATGTTTTTGAGATTAACATGACCCAGCCTCTTATGCCATAGTTTAGATTCCTGAGGAGAGGCTTTGGAGAACAGGCAAGGATGACCCTTCAAATCAATCTTCTTTGACAATCCAAGGCATACACTCTTCCAATCCTGTTGGCCTTCAGGAGAGTATGTTCATCCAATACCTTGTCAATCAGCCTCAGAACTTGGGAAGACAGAATCCTGCAGTTCTGGCTTGTGAAAAGTGCAACATGCCCTTTATCACACATCTGACTGACACTCAGCAGATTATACTTGAGATTCTCCACATGGTTAACATCATCAAACCTGATTTGTCCATTGGACACATATCCTTTCCCGAGATGTAACCTTGGCATCATTTCCAAATGAAACAAGTCCCTTCTTTCCTTGAGAGTAGTCATTAAGAAGAGAACTGCTCATAGTCATATGCATAGATCCTCCATTGTCTACATACCAGATGCTCCTTTGGCACTGAAGACCCTGCATTCATCATAAAGAACTAGTTAGGTTTTGAGACCCAAACCTTTATGGTTTTGGGTCTGTTTTCATCAACAGATTTAACCATAACTTGTTTCTTATGATTAACAACTGATGAAGAAGGAGATGGTGCTGAAATGGATTCCTTGGATTTAGGCTTGGAATGCCTTTTCAGTGGTTTGATCACAGGTGCATCTAGTTGGTTAACTCTCCCCAACAAATGTTGAACCATCATAACAAGTTGTGTCTGATTTGTAGCTAAAGCTTTCAGTTCTTATGACATATCAGTTCTTGTGTTTGATGAGTTCATGTGACCCACCATTTCCTCCTTAAAATTCACAGACTTAGTCTGATGTTTATCATGAGGAGCACTATCAACTGTTTTATGATAAACCCTATCCTTCTTTTTGGATTTGGATGAAGGCTTTGGTTCATCACATTGGGATGACTGTGGTACAAACTTGGTCTCAAACTCATTTTTCATTTCATCCATCTGGATTTTAATGAGCTTATCTCTGTTGAGTTTGGAACCCTTTCTGTACCAACATTCATCAAAAGATGATTGAATTTACCACATATTTCGCATGGCTTATTCTTCATCTTGAATTGATCAACTGCTGATGTGGAAACTATTGAAGGTGTGCTCTTCAGTACTTTTGTTTAGTACTGAAGGATCTGTAACAACTGAAGACTTGTTCTTTAGCTATTCTCTATCAGCAGTTGTTAATCCTTTTACTTCAGCTGATTTGAAATGCTTTTTAGATGTTGTGACTTGCCCTTCAGTACTTGAGGTACTTTGAGGGACAACATCTGAAGTACTCAGCTTCATGTGCTTATTAGTAGTTAACCCATCAGCCAATTGATTTGCTGAGGTATCAACACTGATTTCATCTTGTGATTTTCGGTGATCACTTGAGGATGATGCGCATGATGATGTGGTTTGGAAATTACTTTCACCTTCAGATTTTACTATTGGTTTTGGAGTTAATCTGTAGGTGGTGCAATATGGTTGTAACCTATTCCAAACTTCACATTCGAAGCAAATTGCTTGCTGAGCAGTATTTCAAATCCCTTGCAGGATGATACCCAACGGTCACACTCAACTTGGGTAACTGCAAGTTTTTCTTGACATCTCTATGGTTCTCAAGAATGACCTCTAGCTTCGCCTTTTCATCATTTAATTGGCATTTAAGCTTATAAATTCTCATCATCTTTATCCTTAAGACAGACTCATATTCAGCTTTTCTTTTGGAAAGGGTTTGCTCAAGCTCTAGATTTTGATTTATTAAGCTACATTTGCCTCTCTAATAGAGATAAATGCAGCTATGCAAGATTCAGAACATAGCTTGGCCTTAGCCTCAGAGGATACCTGGGTTACCTGTGATGAAGATGCATGGAGCATAAACTATCAATAGATTCCAGGGCCATGAGAGCTAGATTCCCAAAAGGATGTTCACCACCATGTTGACCATCACCAGTAAATAATTGCTCATTACCAGAGAGATCATCTGGTAAACTGCTCCAGTCAACAATACCAAGGGTGAAGAAGCTGTGATGAGTTGTCATTGAGATGATTGAGATGGTAGAGGCTCAGGTAGGGCTTGAGGTTGTTGTGCATTAGGAACTTGAACCGGATTTGGGTGTGGCATGTAATAGCAGGGATATGGATATGACATTGGACCCTGAGGGACAAAATATGCAGGAGATATAGGTTGTGAAAGATGACCATAACTAGCAGGATGTTGCCCTCTGTTTTGTGGACTATTGCTTGGAAAAGTCACAAAGGGTGTAGAGGAGTTAGATCCAGATGATCTACACTCTCTTGCAAAGTGTCCAAGCCTGTGGCATTTGTGACACCTCAACTTACTCTTGTCAAAACCAACTTTGGTTTTGCCAGAGAGTCCTGGAATTTCCTACCAGTTCTTTTGTAGAACTTTTGAGATCTGATATTAATCAAGGCCATTTGGCTCAGAATATCCATCTCTTCTAAGTCATCATCAGCAATACCCTTTAAATCATCCATAATGAAACACAAATTGTCACTATTACAGCCTGATTGACTGTCAACACTAACAAATGCATGATCTGAACCGTTTGAGGAGAAATCTATATGCTCATCATAATTGCTTTCTGATGCAGCATATTCTGACTCATGACCAACCAAGGCAGTGTTCCCTGGTACAAAGTCATCAGTGAGCTTTCCTGATGATGCCAGTTTCCTTTTTGCTCTATCTCTCTTTCAAATGTAAGCAGTTTCCCATGGAGTTGGGTGAGAGATAGACTATCCAGATTTGCACTGCAGCGTAGGACAATGGTATATGTTTCCCATCTCTCAGGCAGTGATCTGAGGAATCTGTTGTTCATCTGACTATTACGTATTCATGTTTGACCATTTTCAGCTCAGAGATCAAACAGGAAAAACGCTCAAACTGTTGAGTCAGTGACTCACCTTCCTATGAGAGAATTTCTCATATTGTTGGGCAAGGATTTCTTTGTTGTTTGCTAAGACCTCATCTGTTCCACCAAATGTTCCTTCAATGCATTCCAGAGGTCATGAGCATTTCATGATGCATAAGCCCAGAATAGATTTCATTCGGCAGTGCCATGGCCAGAATTCCATGCGCTTTAGCATCAATCTCAAACAGTTTTCGATCCTCATCTGAGTATTGTTCCTTCTTCTTCGGAACCATTTGGTTGGTTTCCTGATTTTTCACCATAGGCTTGTGTGGACCATGTACCACAGATGTCCAACAACCTGAACTGTTAACAGACAGGTGATGAAGCATTCTTCGTTGCCATATGTTATACTCAGTCCTAACCAGCATCGGAGGCTTGGTGAGGAACCGGTATTGTGAGGGTCATTAGAAGGAGTAGACATTCTAAGATTCAACCAAATTCAATTAAGTTTTAACTGATTTAGTGCAAAACACAACAAACTCAATATGAACCAAGAGAAAACTCAAAGCAGATAAACAAAAGCAGTAGAAATTCAATGATCTATAACCAATTCTTGCAAATATGCTAATTCAATCAAACTTAGATATCGAATAGCAGTTTCAATGATCAATTGTTAGATCGATCAATGATTAACCTTGCTCTGATACCATTTGTTAGGATCAGTGATCTAAGTTTGATTAATTAGAGAGTATTGCAGCGGAGTTCGAACAACGAATTAAACAATTCACAAGAACACAATTGATATTCAATGTAACAATAAATGGTTATAGAAAAAGAGAATTCTGCAAAAGAGATATTTCATTCATATGCTTTCGTGGTGGCTCAATGTCACACTTTACAATTAGGTCAACATTCCTTATATAGGATATGTGACGTCTGCTGATGTCACTTGATAGTGACATCTAACAAAATTATTCAAACTACTGAAACTATGCAAACTACTGAGAATGTTCTCAACTACTGATTACATCTCAGAGAATGCTAAGTACAAGAAACATAAAACTACTGAAACTAAACTACTGAAACTATAACTACTGAAAAGTAAATTACAAGTACTAAAAGGAAACCATCACAATTACTGAAGTGGATAACTTCAGCTGTTGTGACAACTACTGATCACTTTGGTCTTCAGTCTTTGTCTTCAGTCTTTGTCTTCAGTCTTTGTTCTTCAGACTTTGTTCTTCAGACTTTGTCTTCAGCTGATAGCTTCAGACTTTGTCTTCAGTACTTTACTTTCAGACTTTGTCTTCAGCTGAGAGCTTCAGACTTTGTCTTCAGTTCTTTACTTTGAGACTTTGTCTTCAGTAGTAGTCTTTAGTTCTTGTCTTCAGACTTTGTCTTCAGACCTTGTAATCAGCTGATGTCTTCAGCTGTTGTGATCTTCTTCAGCAATTGTAATGTCTGTGGGACTTAGAGGTTTTTATGATGAGGATCATTGGCCTTTTGGTCCAACAAGGTGAAAGATGCCTTGAAAGATAGTAGCTGGGTTGAATCGATGCAAGAGGAGCTGCTTCAATTCAAAAGACAGAAGTTTTGGAACCTGTGTCCGCTACCATCTGGTGAAGTACCAATAGGCACTAAATGGGTTTCAGGAACAAAAGGGATGACAGAGGCTTGATCAATAAGAACAAGGCAAGACTGGTAGTTCAAGGTTACACTCAAGAGGAAGGAATTGATTATACGGATGTCTTTGCACCTATTGCAAGACTTGAGGCAGTTAGGATCTTCGTTGCTTATACTGCTTCCAAGAACTTTAGTGTCTACCAGATTGATGTCAAGTGTGCCTTTTTATATGGGGATATAGATAGGGAAGTGTATGTGTGCCAGCCTCCAGGATTTGAAGACCCATAACATCCTCACTATGTGTGCAAATTGGATAAAGCTCTATATGGGCTGCATCAAGCACCAAGGCTGTGGTATGAGACTCTGTCTCAGTTTCTCCTTAAGAATGGCTACACCAGATGAACCATTGACAAGACTTTATTCATAAGGAAGTGTGGTAAGGACATTTTGCTTGTTCAAGTCTATGTTGATGACATCATATTTGGCTCTTCAAATGACCAATGTGTAAAGACTTTGAAAGCATTATGAAGAAGAAGTTTGAGATGAGTTCCATGGGACAAATGGATTTTTTCCTTGGAATTCAGGTGAAGCAACTGAAAGAAGGGTTTTTCATTAATCAATCTAAGTATGTCAATGACATCTTAGAAAGATTTGAGATGAAAGATTGCAAGCCAGCCAAGACACCCATACCCAGAACCATAGTGTTTGTCCTGATCTTGAGGGGGAGGATACTGATCAACATCAGTATAGGGCGATTATTGGTTCTCTAATGTATCTCACAGCCAGTAGACCTGATATTATGTTTGCAACTTGTGTCAGTGCAAGATATCAAGCTGCTCCAAGGTGTCTCACCTAGATGCTGCCAAGAGAATCCTAAGATACCTCAGAGGAGCACCTAAACTAGGTCTTTGGTATCCTAGAAACAATGATTTTAATCCCTATGGATACTCTGATAGTGACTATGGTGGCTACAACATTGACAAGAAATCAACATCAGGAGGATGTCAATTTCTGGTGGAAGGACATCTCATGGCAATACAAGAAACAATCCTATGTCTCTACATCAACTGCTGAAGCTGAATACATTGCTACTGCTAGTTGTTGTGCTCAGCTACTGTGGATTCAAAATCAGATGTTGGACTATGGATTCAATCTTATGAGCACTCCTATCCATATTGATAACAATAGCGCTATCTCCATCACTGAAAATCCGGTAAAGCACACCAAGACAAAGCACATTGATATCAGGTACCATTTCATTAGAGATATTCATGAAAAGAATCTAATTAAACTAATCAAAGTTGATTCAAATGAACAATATGCTGATCTGTTCACCAAAGCTTTTGTTGAACAAAGATTTAAGTATCTTATAACAACTATTGGGATGATAAACATTGATTAGATTACCTCTTTTGAAAACCTTTTAATATGTAAAGTCTTATGTGAATACAAATTAAGCCTTGTTACAAAAGATGTCTCTAAAATTTTCTAAGTATAAATTTCATCCAAAGAGAAATTAACCCTCGGATGTTATCTTCATATCTTCCGAAGCAAAATTTCTCCAAGGATAATTTTTTTCTCGAAGAGTTTTTAGTCTCGGAAGAAGCGATTGATTTCATATCAGATCTACTTCGGAAGCTTACAAAATCTCTCCCTTCGGAATGCAATCTCTATTCTCGGAAGTAACATTTTACCTTCGGAAGTAGGAATTGCCTTCGGAAAACAAGTTACCTTCGGAATTTTTTTATATTCGGAAGAGAGATTTTATTGTGTAACGGAAATCTTCTTGATCCAAAGAGTCAGGTCGAAACCCTAAATGGGGTTCGTATAATACGATCCCGCATTTGTGGCCAAGAGTTGGTCATCTTTGAACAACTCATCAGGGAGCATCTGGAGCTTCATGATGAAGGTGCCCCTATTGAGTTCCCCAAGACAGATTTAGACAGCATCTACATCCTCATGGGATATAGTGGAGAAGTGAGCAGGTCGATTGTCTACAAATTCAACTTCTCCTACAATTGGAAGTTTCTCCTGCACATTGTCCTTCACTGCTTGTCAAACAAATCTAGGGGATGGGATCAAATTCCATATGAACTAGGGTGCCTAGTTCATGGATTGGTGAGAGGCCTGCGCTTCAACTACTCAAGATTTATGCTGCTCAATCTTATTGGAAATCTTCAGAGGGAAACATTCTTTATGTATCCGAGATTTCTTCAGCACATTAACAACTATGAGCTGGACCAAAGTCAGCTTATCTGTGCAGCCACTATGTCTGACCCTTACACGAGGCCAACCATCTTCAAGACATTGAAGAGGTATCCACCAATTTCACTGGAAGGTACACTTCTTTACCTCCTAGTATGACTGAGCACATCGCTCCTGGTGACATCCCTGTTCACCCCACAGGTGATGAACCCACACTAGCAACTGCAACCACAATGCCGGCACTACCTTCTCCTTCCATCACCATTACCTACACAGACACCCCAAATGAACCCTTGTTTAATCTAACCTGATTGAACAAGCTCCTCCAGTTCAACATAAAAAGGCTAGAGTGGAACATTGGGCTCCCACTCAGTCTGAGGTCTCACCTTCCTTCACTATCGACCTTAATATGGGTCTTGAGTCTCCTTAGTCTCAAACCCATGAGCCTATTACCCAATCTGAAAGCCCTCAGGGTGAGTCTTTACACTCCTCTGAGCAGCCAATAATGGACAACCCAATTAGTGGCTCAATGCCTGTAGACATTGACCAAGGTCTCGGGTCAGTAGGTTTAACCTCCTTATCTTTCACTGACCTTCTTTTAAAACTGATGAAGAGATAACATCTCTTCATGGCAATGATGTTGATCTACAACACCTTCTCCAAAATCAATAGAGCCTAGAGAGACCTCTTATCTCTAGCCCCTATCAAAAAACCATTACTGAGGTGAGTCCCACTGATGTGGAGGGGACTCATGCAGATTCGATTGCCACTACAAAAGGTGCCTCAATGGACCCTATGGACAGTGGTAACGATTCTAAGACTGAATTTGTGGCAACCATGCCTTTTGATGACTCTGACAGAGACATCACTAAGCAAGGGAAATCAGGGTGCCAAGAAACCACATCTGGTGGTGAGCCTGAACATTCTAGGTATGTTACCTCATCTTTCCATGATTCTTCAAAGAAGATGAGGAAAGCATAAAACTCTTCATTAAAGACCTACTATCTAAAGTCTCAAACCTTAAATCCAAGGTTAGGACTTTAGAAGAAAGTTCTGCCACTCAGCAACATGAGATTGACAATCTCAAGGCTCAACTAGCTGAGAAATAGATTGAGAGATCTATTAGGCATGTACCTGTTCAGTGTCCTTGACCTCTTCCTCCAGCTCATTTGGCTCTCAAGATGATGCTACCAAAAAGGGGGAGAGTGTTCAAAGACAAACATCCGAGGATACACAGAGCCAATCTTCAACTTCTAAATATTCGGCTCCTATCACAACTTCTTCTGAGCCATCTCAAGTCACTCTAACAATTAATTCAAGGATGCTCAGAGATCTCTACAGCTTCTTTTCTCAATTCTTGTTGAGATCTGCTCGTGATCAGCCAAGTCTTGATGCTGCCATGATATACTCTGGAGCTGAAGAGCTAAAGAGGCTAACTGCACCTTCTACCACTGTGAAAGAAGTTGGTCAAACTAAGGTCCACATGGAACCTGAGATTCAATTCGATGGGGAAATGAGCAACTGAAACAGTTAGCATAGAATCTGCATTCCCTCTTACTTCTGAAGCTGAAGTTAAAGCCTCGGAAGAACAAGCTGAATCTTCCGAAGCTAAAATGGAAGCTGTGGAAGGACTGTTGAAAATGTCCGAGGAACTAATCATCACAGATGCAATCCTAGAAATGGCATCTGAGGTGAACAGTAAGGACTTTCTGGATCAACCTCCTGTCCAGACACCCTCTCTACCTTTCTCACAATCAGAATCCACTGTCCAAGAACCACCAAAGTCAAGTTCGTCAAAAGATACCAAAGGAAAACAGAAGATGACTGTGGTAGAGCTTCAGGAAAAGGAGAAGATTGAAAAGCTGAAAAGAAAAGGGAGACTTCCAACTGGGAAGCTGTTGGCTGCTAGTACAAAAGCAGTTGCAGCCAACCAGGAGGTTGTCAATAATAAACGGAGAGAAGAGATCATTGACCAGCTCATTCAGCTCAGAGCTGCTAATGAAAAAACACTCTTGCTACCATTATAGAAGTTGGTGGAACTGGAAAAGGCAACCAGGCTGTAGCAGGAAGCAGCAAGGTTGGCCTGAAAGGAAGAAAAGGAAAAGGAACAGAGGGAAGCTGACATGCAGCTCAGGAGGGAAAGGATAGATTTCCTAACCTCTAGAGGCTTCTCTCTTCAAGAACTTTCTCCACACAATGATGGAACGATCCTTTGGCTCTTGAACAAAGAGTAGGATCAAATGGAGAAAGAGAGAAAAAGAGCCGTAAGAGAAAAGCTAAAGGAGAAGAAGAAGAAAGAAGAAAAAGCAAGGGCATCTGCAACCAGGAAGATAGGCAACAAAGCCTGGATGAAGACTATCTTTGGGCACACAACTTCTCTGGAAGGCAGGTGGGTCCCATGTCTGAAAGGACACTCCAACGGATTTTCAGTGAGATCAAAGTTGATATTCATTCGGGAAAAAGGAGAGAGATGTACAGAAGGGTACATGGGATAACCTTCACATCAACACTCAAGCCAAACCTGAACCAATTCCCACTCCTTTCACCATCAAAACTGAACCTTACACTCCTGAACCCAGGCCTTTACCTTCACCCACCTCCTCACCTCAACCACCAAAACTGCCCATCCTTCAACCCAAAACTCTTACCAGAACCACCTCACCACATCCTACCCCATAACCTTCTCAACCATCCCCTCAACCTTCCAAACATCTCTCTCTAGAAGAGTTTAAAAGGATCAAGACTAGGCTCATCAACTGCACAACCCTAAGCGACATCTCCTATGAGGAAGACTCGATCACGCTAACCTATGTCGATGGATCTTCACGTTCCCTCATAAGAGATCAATTTCTTGATCTACCCAGAGGAACACTAGACCAGGCTACAGTACTTCTAGGTATCAACTCAGAATCGTTAAATGATGAAAAGAAGAAACTAAGAAGGAAGCTGGTGACTCTATGGGATACAAGGAAAGAGGACAGGATTCCTAGTCAGTCTCTTGTGCCTATAAAGAATATACTCCAGTGGAGGTTCGATAAAGCTACTCACAACTTTGTTGTTGAAAGAGAGAATGGTGAAGTTAACAGGCTGAATGCCACCTCTCTGCTACACTCTAACAGATTTGATATTGTTGAGTTAGTAGAGAAACCATTCTCTAACCCCTCAAATTCTAAAACTGCTGCTCACATTAGAATCATCTCAACAGTCTTCATCTGGCTGGGTTAACAGAAAAAGCTAAGATTGAAGAAGAGTTGAGATTGAGAAGAAAGGAAGACAAAGATAGATCTCCCACCAAGGGCACAACCTTTCTACAGATGGTGGAAGGTCCGGAATTGGAACCTATAGTTTGATGGGAATATGATTATAGCTCCCATCAACTAACTCTTTTCAGAAGGACACAAGAAAGGTTGCATATCATTCAAGGCAATAGACGGAAGATCCTGTCAACTAAAGATTTGTACAAAATTCTCAGCACCACATCAGGGAAGAACAAGGAGACTGATAAGTATTTACTCTCCTTGGTGCTGAAAGTTTTGAGGAGCAGAAAAAAGTGAGGTTTTGGTAGCATCAGGCTAGGGGGAGTTTGTTGGATCAAGAAGAAGGCTGGTGCAACCAAAACCAAAACACTTAGACAAATTTTGGTGCTGCTAACAAAGGCTTTCGAAGCCAAGTGTGGAACTTCCGAAGGAAGTAGAGTTCTTCCGAAGACAAAGTAAAAGTTCTACTTCCGAAGATAAGTATTCACTTCCAAAGAAGAAGTCTCAAAAGAAGAAATCAGAAGACTACTTCCAAAGTATGAAGAAAGAAGAAGTTCTCAAGCCTCGAAAGAAGCAACCTCTTCCGAAGTATAAGTGGCTTCGGAAGTACTTGTTCTTCCGAAACCATTTAACCTTCGGAAGACACTGCTATGAACCAGTGGACATAAGTATGGTCTCTGACACTCCGTTGTAGACCTCTGATACTGCATGGCGTTTTCACAAAGAGCCATGTAGTTGACCATACTTTATTCCACTGTTCACCTTTTTATGTTAGTACAAGTTACCAACTTTAGTTGGTGACAAAAGGTAAGTCAGGGACATGTCTTGACTACCATATCTTAGATAAAGTCTTATCTGAGATACTTTAAACTATAGCTTTGTAGTATTTGCTTTAGTTAGAGGACTCCAGCTGGTATCAAAGTATATCCGGTTGTAGGTAGTATTATATATAGTTTCTCATTGTAACTCATAAACATATGCTTGTAAGAGTCTTGTAATATTTGAGTTGAGAAGCAATATATGCAAGTACCTTGAAAATTACTTCTTGTGTTTTGTTATTACTTATTATATTGTTATCAACTCTTAAAGACTTTTCCTTCATCGAGAGTGTTGTTTAAGTGAGTTTGAGAGAAAATCAAGTGTTTAGTGACACAAACCGATCCTGCAATCAAGTCGATTATGTTTGTGCAAACTATTGGACAAGCCTTATAATTTCTAAGAGTTAGAAACCAAAAGTGATGTTGGAGCATATATAGTCATATATAGTGTGTTCGTCGCTTGTCGAATAGTCTAGGCTTAATGTTATATACCTGATATGTTGTAAATACATGAAACTGGGTCATTCGCAGAGCATATGCGAATGAACTCAGTCGTATGACTGAGCCATGCTAATGGACCAGCCGTGCGACTGAGAGATGCGATTGGGACATTCGTAAGACTGAACCATAAGTATGGTCCAGTCGTACGATTGAACCATACGCATGGTCCAGTCGTACGATTGAACCATACGCATGGTCCAATCGCACAAATGGTTCCAGTCGCATCTAATATGGGTCGAGGCCTATATATACTAGTTTCAATATGTAGAGAGGTAGAGGATTCTCAAAAGGGGTTTTAGAAAGAGTGTGCCCTGGAGCCTAGGGCTGCCGGATGAGAGGGGAGATCATGCTCGATCTTCCCCTTGCCAAGAGTCTTGATTCTTATGTTGTAACGAGCTTGTAATCGTTAGGTTTTATCAATGAAACCATTCAACTATAGTTTGTATTATTGTTTGACTTTTGGTTTGATGTTGTTTATCCTTCCGTCAAGAACATGCTCGGATGTTTATCGATCCAAGAACCGACTTCACAATTGGTATCAGAGCCGGTTACTGCTGGAATGATCTAACAATCATTCTAGCAACCCGAGCTCTTGATTTCTGGATCAAAGTTCAGATCTTGACGTTAAACCCACTTCATGTATTGCTCAGATCTTGTTACTTGTGTTGCTTCTATGTTAAAATCGAATTCGAAACCACGTTCCTATCACCCTTTCAAATCCGATGATGTCTTCCTTGTTTCGGTTCATGTTGAATTCGTCAGATTAGGGTTTTGGGCAGCCATGGCGGCTGTAGATCTGAAAATCTGCGTGCAGACCCATTCATGCAACTGGGCCATGCGAATGGACCATTCGTACGACTGGACCATGCGAATGGACCATTCGTGCGACTGGATCAGTCCTATGTTCAGTCGTGCGATTGGACAAATCGTATGTTCAATCGCACGAATGAGCCATCCGCATTGACTCATCCGCATTTGTTCCAGACCAAAAAAATAATAAAGAGTCTCGAACAGCTTCTTGCACAAATTTGAGGATGAGCAAAGCATATTCACCCTGAGGTTCTTTTGTCAAATAAGTTCGATGTATACCCCATTATTCGTCGGATTTCCAGAATAGGTGAATGTAACTGGAACACGAAAGAGAGAAGAGAAGATGTCAGCAGTTGGTGCTGATTTTGTGGGGTAGTCAGGAGCATCTGATTACTTATGGGCCAATCAAGTTATATTTATCCGCACAGAAAGGATTCTGCTTCTTAGGGGGAATCCTTATATAGAGAAAGTGAAGACGCAATCAGAAAGTGATGATGTGAACCGGTTTCCGATGATGAATCTTTGTGCATGCTGATTTGGTTGATATTGTCAGCTGTGGATTGGAACCTTCAACCTTTTGCCCAATACACCGTGTGAAGACGCAAGGAGAGCATAATGTCTATATATTGGGATATGCTGAATGTGAGGGGGAATTTCTGCAGGTGTTAATGTTAATCAAGTTAGCTTGTGTGAAGATTGAAGCAATGGAAAACTATTCATGTCATTATCTGGAAAAATCAGTCATATGGGGAATCTTGCTGCTATGATGGTGTTCTACAAAGTAAACGAAAGCTGTTGTGCCTAAATTCATTTTCAGGGATATGTGTAACCCGACAGATCGGAAACGTTGGCTAATATGGTTTTTCGTTTGATTTTATTGGCAACCAGAGCAAAGATTGACTGCAGATTGTAAGAGGTGTTATCTACTATTCGCAAGCAACGTCCAAGGGGAATTTGTTGGAGCATATATAGTCATATATATTGTGTCCATCACTTGTCGAATAGTCTAGGCTTAATGTTATACACCTGATATGTTGTAAACACATGAAACTGGGTCATTCGCAGGAGCATATGCGAATGAGACTCAGTCGTACGACTAAGCCATGCTAATGGACCAGGCGTGCGACTGAGAGATGTGATTGGGACATTCGTAAGACTGAACCATAAGTATGGTCAGTTGTACGATTGAACCATACGCATGGTCTAGTCGTACGATTGAACCATACGCATGGTCCAATCGCACAAATGGGCCCAGTCGCATCTAATATGGGCCG
Source organism: Flaveria trinervia (assembly GCA_025506515.1). NCBI lineage: Eukaryota > Viridiplantae > Streptophyta > Magnoliopsida > Asterales > Asteraceae > Flaveria > Flaveria trinervia. Next base: position 24,997,489 of record CM046444.1, read on the forward strand.
AGGCCTATATATAACAGTTTCAATGTGTAGAGAGGTAGAGGATTCTCAAAAGGGGTTTTAGAAAGAGTGTGTCCGGGAGCCTAGGGCTGCCAAATGAGAGGGGAGATCATGCTCGATCTTCCCCTTGCCAAGAGTCTTGATTCTTATGTTGTAATGAGCTTGTAATCGTTAGGTTTTATCAATGAAACCATTCAATTAAGTTCGTATTATTGTTTGACTTTTGGTTTGATGTTGTTTATTCTTCCGTCAAGAACATGCTCGGATGTTTATCGATCCAAGAAACCGACTTCACAAGTGAAATCATGTCTAACCATAGCAACCTTATTACGTTTGTGCCAACTATTGGACCACCCGTGTAAATAAGTCTTTTTAAATCTTTAACTTTTTATTTAAACCAATACTTTTATATTTTGAAAATTTAGTTTTTTTTATTTCTGAAATTGGTCCATATACTTATCATATTTTATAAAATTTTGATTTTACATTTTGGTCAAAATTTTGTGTGTTAACAAGTCCCCACGTGCGTGTATGATTTAACATTATTATGTTTTGTAGATATATGTGTACCTAGTTTAGGAGATCAAATGCAAAATGTCTTTCATGTCTTACGTATATGTAACTGAATGGCTATGAATGAAATGTACTATGTTCTTATAATGTTTAATATTTCATTGTTTATTGTGTGATAACACATATTGAATCAACTATATAGGTTTGTGGTTGTTTACATTGTTCTTATTCAATAATGATTGAGAAACGTGCTTAAACTTAATCGTGTGAAGTTCTCATACGAATGGACCATGCTAATGAACCAGTCGCACGACTGAACCAGGAGACTAGATCAGTCTGACGATTGTGACATGAGCTTGACTCAGTCGCACGACACGATCTTTAGTCGTGCGAATGGATCAACCGCATACTTTAGTCGCACGACTCAACCATGCTAATGGTTTAGTCGCACGAATGGAAAACCCTAACCTATAAATACCACTTAATTGGGGGGAAAACGCAACAATTCGAATCCCTACACCACAATCGTACCCTAGCCATCCAAAGACCCAAGAAAACCTATTCCAAGTTCATAGATCGCAGTTAATCATCTTACAATCGTTCTTAACGTTTTGATTCATTCTTAGATCGATTATACTTGCGTTCTCACTAATTGGATCGCCAATCAAATAGGATTTGGCACTATTTGGTTTGGTATACACGTAAATCAGTTAGTACTCCATACCTAAACGGTCCTAACAAGTGGTATCAGAGCCTTGGCTCTTCATTTGCATGTGATTCAATCGATTTTGATATAAAAATTGTGTTTTTCACTCAAGAACTTAATCTTTTTGTGTCAAACAGTGTTTTTGACGTCTCCGGGTCCAAAAGTTAACATTTTTCAGCATACGAAAATTAGGGTTCGGGAGAAATTTGTGTTTTCGCGTCAAAGTGTTCAAAACCTTCGTCTTTGCAAAAACAGCAGCCTTCAGTCGCACGATTGACTCAATTGCACGATTGAACCCATTTGCACCTCTCATACGCACGATTGGCTTAGTCGTTCATCCATTCGTACGACTGAACTCATTATTCACATTGTTCATGCGCACCTGTCCAATCACCCGATTGAGCCATCCGCATTCGTTCAGTCGCATGATTGAACCATCCGCATTGTTCAATTGCACGAATAGCCCAATCGCATTCTTTCATTCACACAAGTACAACATTTTTGTTATAAAATTCAAAGAAAATAGAAATGGAAGATCAGTACTCAGCGTTCATCGCATGTAGGGATTCACGGATCCAAAATCTATTATTTCTGGAAAATCAAGTGGGGAATCACAATAAGCCTCCTAAGCTCATAACGTTAGATGATTACCTACAATGGAAGCAAAGGATCGAGATATACCTAAATGGAGTAGATCCTAATATGTGGGAATCAATTAAGACAAGGTATAGCATGCCGGTTAGTGCAGATGGAGTTAAACTTACCTTAGGCGGCATAACTGATAGCCAAAAGGTAAAGTACAATGCAAAGAAGAAGGAGTATGCTCTATTAACTCAGTCAATTCCTAAGGATATATTCCATTAGTTTTTTTAGAACAAGCAAGCAAAGAAGCTATGGGATGCTCTGGAAAACCGGTATGATAGGAATGCATCATTAAAAGTTCTAAAGGCTAAGGCTTTGTAGAAGGAGTTCGATAACTTCTCGTTAATGGGTAAGGAGAGTTTGGATGACGTTATAGACTGCTTCTACCACTTAATGAGTGAGTTGCACACTCATGTGGTTGTTACGTCCATGGAAGATAAGGTGTCGAATTTCGCAGATTGATTGCCAGAAAAGTTGGTTTCATTTCTGTTGAACCTCAGACAGAATGATATGCTTGCAAAGTTGGATATCAACGATTTCATTCTGAAGCTGAGAGAGGAAGAGTTGAGGATGAAGTATAGGTCTTAAAAGGCGCCATATGATCAGAACCCGTCACTTTACAACTCAACTCCTCAAGCAAAAAACGTTTGGAGCGCCACTTCAAACGACATTCATGTCGAGTTCAGCCGCTCCGTCTCAAGCCACTACTTCAGGATCTGACACGTCGGGGTCGTCTTGCCCCCAATATATAGCACCTAAACCCAATGCTACAAAATTGAAGACTGAGAATCTCAGTAACGTGACTGTAGAGGTAGCAAAGGAGCATATGGATTTCTTAGTAGCTGTCGTTCACTCCTATGATGGACTAGTTGCAGGGAAGATTGGAAATTGCCATCTGGCAGATGAAGACTACGAGCAAGTAGATGAGACTAAGCTGGAAAGAATGGATATCATGTGGGCATTGGCAAGTGTTGTCCGGAGGGCGAAGAAGTTTGTTAAGAATACAGGACATAACCTTCTTTGATGAGTTGAGTTGTAAAGTGACGGGTTCTAATCATATGATGATTTTTGAGATCTGTACGTCATCCTCAGCTCTTCCTCTCTCAGCTTCAGAATGAAATCGTTGATATCCAACTTTGCCAGCATATCATTCTGTCTGAGGTTTGATACAAATGAAACCCACTTTTCTGGAAATCCATTTGCAAAATTCGACACCTTGTCTTCCATGGACGTAACAACCCCATGAGTGTGCAGCTCACTCATTAAGTGGTAGAAGCGGTCTATAACATCATCCAAGCTCTCCTTACCCATTGACGAGTAGTTATCAAGTTCCTTCTTCAAAACCTTAGCCTTTAGGGCTTTTAACAATGCATTCCCGTCATACCGCTTTTCCAAAGCATCCCATAGCTTCTTTGCTTGTTTGTTCTCAGAAAACTAATAGAATATATCCTTAGGAATTTATTGAGTTAATAGAGCATACACCTTCTTCTCTGCATTGTACATTACCTTTTGGCTATCAGTCATGCCGTCTAAGGTAAGTTTAACTCCATCTACACCAACCGGCATGCTATACCCTCTCTCAATTGATTTCCACAGATTAGGATCTACTCCATTGAGGTATATCTCGAACCTTTGCTTCCATTGTGGGTAGTCATCTAACGTTATGAGCTTAGGTGGCTTGTTATGATTCCCCACTTCATTTTCCAGAAGCAATAGATTCTGGATCCGTGAATCTCAACCTGCGGTGAACGCTTAATACTGATCTTCCATTACTATTTACTTTTGATTTTAGAACAAACTGTTGTACTTGTGCGAATGAAAGAATGCGATTGGACTATTCGTGCGATTGAACAATGCGGATGGTTCAATCATGCGGCTGAACAAATGCGAATGGTTCAATCGTGCGACTGAACAAATGCGGATGGTTCAATCGGGCGATTGGACAGATGCGGATGAACAATGCGAATGATGATCTTCAGTCGTACGAATGGATGAACGACTGAGCCAATCATGCATATGAGAGATGCGAATGGGTTCAGTCGTGTGATTTAGTCAATCGTGAGACTAAAGGCTGCTGTTTTTGAAAAAACGAAGGTTTTGAACACTTTGATGCAAAAACACTAATTTCTCACTAACCCTAATTGTCGTATGCCGGAAAGATGTTAACTTTTTGACCTGAGACATCGAAAAGACTATTTGACACAAAAAGATTGAGTTTTAGAGTGAAACGCGATTTTTATATCAAAATCGATTGAATCTCACGCAAATCAAGAGCCAATGGATCTGATACCACTTGTTAGGACCGTTTCGGTATGGAGTACTAACTGATTTACATGTATATGAAACCTAATAGTACGGAATCCTATTTGATTGGTGATCCAATCAGTGAGAACGCAAGTATAATCAATCTAAGAATGAATCTAAACATTAAGAACGATTTTTGCATGATAAACTACAATCTATGAACTTGGAACAGGTTATCTTAGGTCTCTGGACGGCTAGGGTATGATTTAGTGCATAGGGATTTGAATTGTTATGTTTTTCCACGAATTAAGTGGTAGTTTACAAGCTAGACAAGGCTCTATACGGGCTTCATAAAGCCCTCAGAGCATGGTATGAGAAGCTCTCAACTCTTCTTGTGAAATGCGGGTTTCTAAGAGGAGTGATTGATTGTACACTGTTTATCAAAGAAATGGATGGTGACTTACTGCTTGTACAGATCTATGTTGATGACATAATCTTCGAGTCCAAAAACAAAGAATTGTGTAAAGAATTTGAAGCAGTAATGAAGGCAGAATTTGAGATGAGTGCCATGGGAGAAATGAAGTTCTTTCTTGAGTTACAGGTGGATCAGACACCTAAGAGAATTTTCCTACATCAAACCAAGTATGTAGGCGATATTCTCAGTCGGTACGATATGGAGAATACTTCGGCGGCTGGGACTCCACTTGCTACAAACCATGATGTGGCACCCAACGAAAGTGGCGATTTGGTTAATGCCACCATGTACGAAGGAATGATCAGATCTCTCATGTACCTCACCGCCTCACGACTGGATATCATGTACGTGACGTGTCTATGCTTGAGATATCAGGTGAAACCAAAGATCAACCATCTCATCGGTGTTAAAATGATATATTTTTATTTGAAGGGCACTCCAACACTCGGGTTGTGGTATCCTCATGATAATGATTTCGAGCTTACAACGTATAGTGACTCAGATTACGGCGTTGCAAAATGAACTACAAGTCAACATCAGCGGGATGTCAATTCTTTGGGAGAAGATTGGTCACTTGCAGTGTAAGAAGCAGACCTCGAATGCTCTGTCAACTGTGAAGCTGAATATGTTACTGCTGCAAGTTGTTGTTCACAGGTCATTTGTATTCAATAGCAAATGCGGGATTAAGGTTTGCGATTCTCTAACACTCCTATTTATGTTGATAACTCTGCTGCTATAGTCATAACTAAAAATACGGTCCAACATCCTAAAAGCAAACACATCGGAATTAAATATCACCTTATACGTGATTGTTTTCAAAAAGCATTTGATCGATGTTGTTAAAATATATACGAATTTTCAACGCGCTGATCTCTACACAAAAGCCTTTGATAAACCATGTTTTCTATATCTATTAGAGGTCAACGGCGTTAAAAAAGTGAAGTGATTTCCGATGATGATAGTACTTAGTCCGACAAGTAGATTTTATTTTTACTTTTATTTTATTTTATTTTATTTCATTTCTTCACCTATTAAAATTCTAAACGCAAAACTTTTCTGGTTTTAGAATTTTAGGGGAGAAGGTTATAGGTTAAGTTAGTATTAAATTTAGTTGTTTTAATTTCAGTACATTAAAAAACAAGGAGGAGGACGGTCTAGCTAAGAGAAATGAAATTGTATCTGTGATACTGATTCAATGACTATGGAAAATGATAGTACACAGGAACAAATAGTTTGGGACTTTAAAAGAAGAATTGTTTAAAATACAAATTCGAAGTATAAGTCTGAGAAGTCTAAGCAAAAATAAAAGGAAAAATGATAGTAAAACTAGCGTCTACTAAGGTAACACGGAGAAAGTAGACCTAAAGGTTGCTAGACCATTAGATGATGTGTCGGTAGATTCAACACAATAGATAAGTAGACCTCGTTGGTGATTTCAAGTTCAAACTAAGCTGTTCAACAAGCTGTGGGTTATCATCTTATCCCTGGTTAACACAATCAACATAGTTCCAATAAGGGGCGACGAGCAAAATAAACGCCACAAATGTGTGTGGATGACCATAAAATGAGCAAAGCACATGAAAAATGCAAAAGGCAATCAAGCTAATAACCTATGTTGTTGGTGCGATCTGTGTAAAAAGAATAAAATTACTCTGTTAGGATCAGAGATCTACGTTTGATTGATTAGGGAGTATTGCAGCGGAAATAAAACAATGTATTTAGACAATTCACAAGAATACAGTTGATATTCAAAGTAAGAACAAACGATATAGAAAGAATTCTGCAAATCAAAGATTTCATTCAATACGCGCTTTCGTGGTGGCAAAATGTCACCCTTACAATCAGGACATCATCCCTTATATAGGAATGTCGTGGTGGAACATTCCTTATATAGGAGATGTGACGTCTGTTGATGTCACTTGATAGTGACATCTAACAGAATTATTCAAACTACTGAGAGTTAACACAACTACTGAAGATGCCAAAACAGCTGACATCTTCTTACAAAAATACTAAGTGTTAACTATCACTACAACTACTGAAAAGAAACTACTGAAACTACAACGACTGAACAACATGCTCTTCAGTTGTTTTACAAATACTGAAACAAAAAGAAAACTACTGAAAGGAAACCATCACAACAACTAAAGAATGCTTCTTCAGCTGTTGTAACAAACTCTGAAGGCTTCAGTACTTGTACTTGAACTTCAGCTGTTGTCATCAGCTGATGTCTTTAGTCTTTGTACTTCAGCTGTTGATCTTCAGTACTTTGTTCTTCAGTTGTTGATCTTCAAACTTTGGTCTTCAGCTGTTGAAGTCTTCAGTACTTTAGTCTTCAGCTGTTGAAGTCTTCAGTACTTTAGTCTTCAGCTGTTGATTTTCAGACTTTGGTCTTCAGCTGTTGATTTTCAGACTTTGGTCATCAGCTGTTGAAGTCTTCAGTACTTTATCTTCAGCTGTTGAAGTCTTCAGACTTTGTCAAACAGCTGATCAAGTCTTCAGCAGTTGTTGTGATGTCTGTGGGACTTAGAGGTTTTTCTGATCAGGCTCATTGGTTCTTTTGGTCCAACATACTCAAACAAGAAGATAGGTTGTGTTTGTCTCTGCTGTGCGGTGGCACTGACCTGAGGATAAGGATAACCTAAATATTCTAGAATTCATTGTTGTTTGTGCCTCTCTCCTGTGCGGTGGCACTGACCTGACTCTTTGCAACTCTTTGAAAGCTCTAGAATAATTTCTTCTTGAATACTACCCGTAGACCACTCAAAAATCTTCCGAGGAACGTTGATTACCATATAAGCGTGGGATCCACAAATGCTTGTTGAAATAGTTAACCTTAAATTATCACCAATCTGTGTCAAAAGTCTGTGTATGGATTTAAGAGGACAAGTATACTGACAATCATCGTGGCTGCAACTCTTGAAAGTCAAAACCACTGTGTGCATCTTGTGGCACTAGCATGATTTCCTAGACTTGCTAATGACTCTCAATGAAAACAAGAATCTAGCATCAAGGTTTGGTAACATGCCCCGAATGATTTGCTTTACCTGTATGATTCCATAATGAATCGTTCCACTTATGGTCAAAATAACTTGAAGCAGTTTGTTCGAGAAATAAATCTGTTAGATATCTATCTTAGGATTTCCACCTCACAAAATTACAAAAATTGTTTTAGTTTTGTCCTTTAGTTCTAGTTGTTTCATTTGTTCAGTGTTTTTAGTCAGTTTAGCTGTTAAACGTTGGACTATGCATTGGAATTCTGTCTGGGATTTAATCACTAAAAAGGGTCACGTCTGAGATATCCAAACGGGTTTTCAAATGTTAAAAGGATCACGTTTGAGTTGATCAAAAGTTCTCTAAGTTAAAATGGTCATGTCTTTGATGATCGAATGCTCGAAATGATTTATCAATAGTTAAAATGGTTAAGTGTCAAATGGTAATAAAGTCAAAATCCAAAGTATGAGCCCATTCGTATGACTAGACCATGAGTATGGACCAGTCGTTAATTGGACCATACATATGAGCCCATTTGCATGACTGGACCATGTGTATGGACCAGCCGTACGATTGGACCATACGTACGAGCCCAATCGCACGACTAAGCCACACGCATGGCCCAGACATGTGATTGGACCATCAGCATGAGTAAACTCACACGATTGGTTCACAAAATAAACCAATCGCAGGAATGGAGGTGACCGAATGACATAGTCGCACGACTAACATCTAGTCGCACGACTGAAGGTGACCGATTGTGCTAGTCGCATGACTGATCCTCAGTCGCACGAATCAAGTATGCGACTGGGTTCAATCGCACAACTGAAAGGAACCCTAGTATAAATAGAGGGGGAGTCGGTCATAGACATTCATCACCCCCAAATCGCACCTAATTCGCATGAAGTACCGTTACGCTGCCCGATTTTCATTTGACTATTCTAAACTACTGATTGTTGTGATCTAACAATTGCTAGTGTTTATCCAGGTAATGCACGACGATTTTCACCCAAAAGTTCAATCAATTCATGCCCTAAATCGACTGAATTGAGCCCTAAACTTAACCGACACTTAGTTTGCCTAAGAAACCAATAAAACTAAGTACATTGTTCAATTAAAGGTTATTAGGTGTTATGTCGGTCATTTGCGAGACTAATGAGCCAAACCACGACGTCTAACATTAAGTTTTGCTCAAAATTTGAATTTGAATTGAAAAAACAGTCTGTCATGTGAATGGATACCTTGATGAACGTCAATCGCACGACTGAGATAGGCGAATGGCTCAATCGCACGAGTGAACCATGCGTATAAGTTCAGTCACACGACTGGTGTAAACGCATGGGATAGCATACGACTAAGCCCAGTTGCATGCTTAGTCGTACGTATGAGCTAATTCACACAACTAGATTTCAGTCACATAATTCATTCGCATGACAGAACAAAAGATTTCAAGTCCAAGGTATCAAACTGTTACTCAGCGACACACTTTTACATTTATTTTGAATGTGTAACAAATGGCGAGTCGTTGGACTATGAGCACGAAGCATAATATCTGTGCTCATCTGAATCTGACCTCCCGGAACGCAACTGATTTATCTGGCATTATTACATTCTTACGGAGATCGAGGATCTTTCGCGCTATATCGACTCCGTGCACCCGTACCGCTCAGTTCAGCAGGTTTTCTAGGAAAGCGCTGTCGTCGACAGATCCTTGGAGCCCCACTGTATCAGGAGATCCATTTTTGAGTGGGCGATAGAGATCACTGAGGACGATCTCAGGATACTTTTGGAGTTTGGGGATGATGCTGACTGTCCTACACGACTACACCCGCTGACTGTACGAGGTTGTTTTCTACGGGCCAAGTACTCGGGGGATATCAATGCAGGTGTGCTCAACAAGAGCAACCTGTGCCCCCAATTTAAGTACTTGGCCCATGTGCTACTAAAGAGCATTGCCTCAAGGAAGGGAGGCTTCGATGAGCTGTCAGACCAGATTCAGAACGCCTATGTGGCATTGGTGCTGAACCATCCGTTCAGCTTCTCCAGGATGATCTTCACCTACCTGGTGGAGACATCGAGGCGAAGGGCAAGGAGGTCTTTTGCATGTACCCTCGCTTTATGCAGATGATTATTGACCAAAAGACCCCTTCGCTGCCAAAGAAGAAGGAGGATGTTGTGGTGCTCGAGGTGATGGACGATACCACCTTAGGCAGGATGAAGGTGTACAGGGGGAAGCAAGTGAAACCCCCTGTCAGACGGCTGTTTGGGCATCTGGCCCCGTGAAGACTACGTGGCACCGTCACGAAGGAAGTGGCACCACGATGACAGCGACTTAGACATTGAGCAGATAGTGCTCCCCACTGATGACTCAGAGGATGATGACGGTGGTGATGGTGGAGACACTGGCCCCACTCCATCTAGTGGCACCAGTACAAATGTTACATCTCCACCACCAACTCATGGAGAAGCTGATACAGCTGGTTTCCATCAGGATTTCTGTCTTATGAGGATGAGGAGGAGGATGAGGAGTCGTTGACTCGTACGGTGGGCAGCAAGGTGGTTGCCACCGAACGAGGGATTTAGGCGGTTGGTGGACGTTGGGCGAGTCTGGGGAGACTATGACTGATCCTACCTACACCCCAGCTCCGCCCAGCATCCTAGGGGGAGCATCCTCCTGAAGGGGTTCAAGGAAAAAGAGGATGGCTCAGCCCCACAGGATGAAGCCCAAGAGACGGAGGTACACGTTGCTCACTGCCTCTTCCCCTACTGCCACCACAACAACCACCACCACCACTACCTCACCCACCACCACTACTACTACACCACCCACTATTACTACCACACCTCCACCTACCACTACCTCACCCACCACCACTACTACCACTCCACCCAATCATATACCACCACCCATATTCACCACTGCCACCACTACCAGCACCAGCCACCAAGCCGGACCATCATCCCACCCATCATTCACTTCAGGATCATCTCTGCCCCTATTGGGGTAGAGGAACAGCTGTCAGCACTCAACAGAATGGTGCTGAAGCTGTTGGGAGCTGATGAAAAGAGAGCTGCACAACTACGTCAATTTGCGAAGCTCAATGCTACCCAAGCTCAGTAGATATCTCAGCAAGCTCAGCAGATAGCCCAACTCAAGAAGCAAAATGACCAATCAGCTAAAAGGATGAGGGAGTTGGAGACTGCAAACAAGACCATCATGCTCAGGCTTAAAGGCACTAGAGATGAGCCTCTCAAGATCAGAGAGGGAGATGATGATGATGATGATGATGATGAGGATGAGGATGAGGATGAGGATGAGGATGAGGATGATGAGGATGATGATGAAGATGAGACAGACGAAGAAGGTGATGATGAAGCAGAAGAGGAAGAGGGAGGATATGATGAGGAAGGAGATGATGCGGCTGCATCAGATGCCACACACGCCAAAGAAAGACATTCCAAGAAGGCACAGGATTAGGGATCCTCGTCCTTAGCCCCGCCTGCAGAAGAGCCCATGATTCAAGATAAAAGTAACGCTTAGATGTTTATGTAATTTTAAATCTTGTGAAATTAAATCATGTATTAAACTTATGTACTTAATGTTTATATATATATTTGCTATTTAACTGTCTTGATTATTGACAAATGATTGATGTGTTAAATGTTTAAATCACGCAGATCAACCATCTCAGCAAGACCAATATGATATTGCTCACTTACAACAAATCAAGACTTAAATTCACTATGATACTTGATATGCATGGAATTGTCAGGAGGTCTGTGAGTTATACTCCTGAAGAAGGAGAAATAATTCATGACCTTACTGATGAGCAACTTGCGGAGATGTTCTGGCTAAATCCGGATGAAATTGTCAAGGATAGCCCTACCGTTGATGTGGCTAGTGACGACAAGCTTAATGATGTGTGGACGAAATAGAGATTGAAGACGTCACAACCCAGCATTATCCAGAGTATGCTGACAGAGAGGCAAATTGTGACATCCGTCACCTCAAGGTCTGTCAATTAACGTGGCTTTCATTAACTTTTCTTTGGATGTTCATTCCTCATCCTTATAAACTATTCATGTGGATATCATACTTGTTTTATCATCTTTATGCTTGTGCTATCGTCGAATCGTATGCTATGCTTAAAACCTTACAATTTTCATCATCGTTATCACTAAATACATCGCTTTTATATAATATTATTGCCATTAATAAAACCATTTTTAAGTTACCAATTATCATTCAATAAATTTTTACCATCAATATAATTAACCTACTAAAGTCGTTTTCAACCGAAACAAATTTGGGAATTCGGGGATTTAAGTGCAGGGACTAAATGTCCCATTTTCCAAACTTGGGCAGGGTATATATACCCCATTTTCCCAGCCCTACCTCCATTCCTCATCTTCTTCTTCACTCTTTCATCTCCTTCCTTGCACCAAAACCGCCCCATTTGGTCACGTTTTCATCATCTAGACTTCGACTACAACCGAGTCTACTCCATTCTTGCTGGTAGAACGACCTGAGTCGTCCCTTTTCTTGCTTTTTCACTGCTGTCCATTTAGGGTTTCGGGTGTTCAGGTCCAACCCAAACACATGTGGTCGCGTGGGTGCGTGTGATGTCCTTCTGCATGTTCTCCATGTTATTTAAAACTCATGCACGGAGCAGCCAAAGGCTGCTCTGCACTTCTGCAGGCGAATTTGCCATTCTAGCGATTGGTTCTGTCATGCGACTGAGCCGTGCGACTGGGTGAGTCGTGCGACTGGGTCGTGCGACTGGGTCGTGCGACTGGGTCGTGCGACTGAGTCGTGCGACTGAGTCATTTGGGCGACTGAGTTGTGCGACTAGGTATGTCATGCGACTGAGTTGTGCGACTAGGTATGTCGTGCGACTGAGTTGTGCGATCGAATGAATGCATGCGATTGAGTCAATGCAGATGAGTGTATGCATGCGATTGAGTCTGTGACCGATGAATGTGTGCGATTGTGCTTGTATCGTACGACTGAAGGCCAATCGTACGAATGGAGGTTCAATCGTACGAATGAAGCTAATTCGTACGAATGAAGGTTGATTCGTGTGTATGGAGGTTGAGTCGTGCGATTGAGTGCTGTGTGGTACGACTGAATGCTAGTCGCACGAATGAAGGTTCAATCGTACGAATGAAGCTGATTCTTATGAATGAGGGTTGATTTGTGCGAATGGAGTGTTGAGTTGTGTGTCTGGTCCTGTCGTGCGACTGAAGCTGTTGTGTGTGTAATTCCCCTCTTGAATGTCGTGTGATGTTAGGGTAACATCAACCCAGTTGCCATTGCTCAACCACAAAGATTAAAGTCAATGGAATCAAGCCTACAAATACTATCCAAATCAAATCAACCTAACATTTTACAATTATCAACAACCCATTTATGACTACTAATATTTAACAAATAATTCTCTTATAACAATGGATCTTTTACACAATACCACTGGCAATGACAACGGTTCCTAGTACTTGGATCTACATAAGATCTAATACGTGTGTCTGCTTGTGTGTGTTACACGTGACCGAACCGATATAACCCGAACCAACCGAATGTTGCTATTTACTTTATGCATATCATTAATGCTTAACAATAACTGTCATTAGGTGTTTGACCGTTCATTACATACAACATTTGGGGAACTTTGATAATTCATACTTACCACTTAACAAGTGAGTTTCGTGGCCCCTTTTTATGCTTATACAATATTTCAATCATTTACAAACATGGGGGAAAAGTATGCTAACCCATTTTCTATGCTGTACAACTTACATACAATTTACATACTTGGAATCAACGTGTTACTGTTTTGTGAGTACTAATCTGATACATGCTTGAGTTTGCCGTGTGGTACTTTCTTTACAACCACTTAATTCTAGTGTGGGAACTGACAGATAGGTATTGGTAGTACTACTGGGTTGACACCCCACCCTGGATGGTGGTATACTAGTTAGTACCAATCGTAGCCAGGAACGGGCCTTGGGTAAATATATTTTGACAAGATTCTGTGTGTACGTCATTAGGTTTGGTTCTATACCTCATGTCATGTGATTTTTGCTTACTTATAACTGTATACACGGTATTCCACCATATTTACAATACGGCATCAAGTACTTATTTACTACTTAAACCTGCGAGCTCCAACAATTTGTTGACCATTCTGAGCATATCTTTTTAGGTGACAATGCTATTTGAAGATCTAGGTATGTTGCCTTATGGAGACCCTAGGATGCATTTTTGAGACTAAACATACTTGACAAACAATCTTTTGGAACATTGTTGTAGTCTATTTTAAACAACACTCTTTTAATACTTGTCCTGGGTTGTAGGATTGCATACAATGTTATCTTCTTTGTTATGTGAATCATATATCATGTTTATGCTTATGGCTATGTTTTCGTGAATATTGACTAAACACGACACAAGTCTCCTTTGTGTCGGGTGTCATCATGACACGCTTGTCATAATTTATTATATTGCATCTCTAGTGCTTACCATGTGTTATGATGATCTCATCTCGTTACATCCCCGTGTTTCTGCTTTTAGCGGCGGTGTGACAGACTGGTATTAGAGCCATTGGTTATAGAGAATTAGGCAATTCACTTGACCTAGACTATAACCTTGGAACCTTCATGTAGATTTGCATGCTAGGATCTGTGTGCATTTTATATCTCATGTATGTGTTCCTCTTTACTTGTTCGTTTATCTATCTACCTTGTGATCATTTCACCCTATGAGAGAGCCTTATGCTCACTCTTTATGGGATGCTTCTATTAGATCTTCCGTTCCTTCTAGGCGCCGAGTTATTTTATCAAATCTGGGTATTAACCCGAAGAGATCTCCACAGATCATGCTATTGCGCTTGACCTTGGACATTGAGATTTACCCTAAGAAGGTTATGTCTGAAACCTCGAAAGAGAGAGGAATAGACAACCTTCGCTAGACTAACATGATTATATGCATGGGTTTGTAATTATTATGATGGATTACTATTGGAACATTACCTATTCATGGTGTGAGAACTACACGACTTGTATGTGATGTGTGGTAAGACCAGTGTGATATTAACTTGGACTTATAGACTTTGATGTGTGGTGTGGATAATATACTTTGAAATGGTTAAGGTTATGGGTTTACTACTTTTATGATTAGAAAATGCCGCCTCAAAGAGTTACCCGCAGCAAAAGTGGCGGAAGTGAAGCCTCGAGGGGGAGGCAGAGGCAGAGGCAGAGGTAGAGCACCAAGAAAATGATGGCCCTGCCAGAAACAATCAGGGAACAGGAAACACTGACATGGCAGCTCTAATCGCTCAACGGCTGGCCGGACTGATCCCGACTATTGTGGCCCAAGTGAACGATGCTCTTCAAAATCACCACCCTCACGGGGATGGTATCAATGATATCGAAGATAATGGGAACCCAACTGGGAACGAGAGCAACCAGGAGACTGGGAATGGTGGAACAGCCGGTAATGAGAACTGGGGTTGTTAATGCTAGAAGGGGATGTTCGTACAAGGAGTTCGTGGCCTGTAAACCGAAAGAGTTCGATGGAAAGGGTGGAGCGATATCCCTGACCAGATGGCTTGAGAAGATGGAGGCAGTGATTGATATTAGCGAGTGCCTCGAGAGCCAGAAGATTATTAGTATGCCACGTGTTCACAACAGGGCAAGGCATTAACTTGTGGAACACTCAGGTTCATGCTAGTGGAAGAGAATCAGTGATGCAGATGTCGTGGGATGAGTTTAAGGCCTTAATCACTGAGGAATACTGCACCCTCAACAAGATGCAGAAACTGGAGCATGAATTCTAGAATCATGCTATGGTAGGGGCTGGGCACGCAGCATACATTGACCGTTTTCATGAGTTGGCAAGACTTGTTCCACATCTAGTGACTCCGGAATCCAAGAGAATCGAGAGGTATATTTGGGGACTTGCGCCTCAAATTCGAGCGATGGTAACAGCAGTTGCTCCTCCTATGATTTAGAGTGCAATTCTGAACGCTGGCGCTCTAACTAACGAGATGGCGAGAACAAGGGTATTGGGAAGGGAAGCAGAGAAAAGAAAGGATGTTGGGGAAATGAGCTGGTCGAGTGCCAGGGATTTGATAAAAGGACCAAGACACCAGAAATTTTGTGGCCGTGACACAGGGCAAGAGAGAGTATGTTGGGCCGCACCCGAAATGTGATAGGTGCAACTTCCATCATCCCCCAACAATGCCGCCCGGGTGTGTGTGAACTATAAACGCCTGGGGCATCTAGTAAAAGACTGCAGAGTGGCGTCGAATCTGGTGGCACCGGTCAACGCGGTTAACCCCGCTGGGAATGCTAGAGGCTGTTATGAGTGTGGAAGCCCCGATCACTACAGAAACATGTGCCCTAGACTGAATCGGGCGCCGAGTCAACAAGGGAACAACTAGCAACCAGTGATGGCCATAGCTAGAAAATAAAGGATCGGCGAATCAAGGAAATACATCTCGGGGACGTGCATTTGTCATTGGAGCCAACGATGCCGTCAGGATCCGAATGTTGTCACGGGTACGCACTTACTCAATAATCACTTCGCATCCATATTATTTGATACTGGAGCAGACAATAGCTTTATATCTTCTGAGTTTGTGCAATCTTGATTTGAGTCCTAGTAGACTAGAAACTAACTATTCCGTAGAAATGGCTAATGGTAGGGTTGTCCATACCGATGAAATCATTAGAAAGTGCTCGATGATATTGAAGGACCATGCCTTCGATATAGACTTGATACCCTTTGAGTTAGGAAGTTTTGACGTGATTGTGGGAATGGATTGGTTGTCGAAACACGAAGCTCAGATTGTCTGTCGGGATAAAGTAGTAGAATCCCCATGCTAAATGGGGAGGTGCTCAGAATTCAAGGAGAACGACCGGGAAGAAACCTAAAGCTTATCTCCTGCATGAAAAGCATGCCGAAGTTTAGGGAAACAATGGTACGCTTTTCTGGCTCATGTGGTAGAAAAGAAGGAAGAAGGGAGGAATTAGCAGATATTCAAATGGTACGGGACTACCCAAATGTATTCCTGATGACTTGTCTGGTTTGCCTCCTCCTCAACAGGTGGAATTTCATATAGAGCTGATTCCTAGAGCTACACTGGTAGCGAAGACGCCATACCGCTTAGCGCCATCTGAAATGCATGAATTATCTAGTCAGTTACAGGAATTACTGGAGAAGGGTTTATCCGGCCAAGTCACTCACCATGGGGAGCACCGGTACTATTCGTCAAAAGAAAGATGGGCCATTCCGAATGTGTATCGATTACTGTGAGTTGAACAAGTTAACGGTGAAGAATCGATATCCTCTCCCCAGGATCGACGATCTGTTTGACCAGCTGCAAGGAGCTTCGTATTTCTCAAAGATCGACCTTCATTCTTGATATCATCAAATAAGGGTTTTTGAGGAGGACATACCGAAAACATCGTTTAGAACTCGTTATGACCACTATGAGTTCTTAGTCATGACGTTCGGGTTGACTACAACGCACCAGCTGTGTTTATGGACCTAATGAATCGTTGTGTAAACCTTATTTGGATAATTCCGTGATCATATTCATAGACGACATACTTATCTACTCCCGATCGAAAGAGGATCATGAAGAACACCTTCGGGCAATACTGGAACTGTTATGGGAAGAGAAACTTTTCGCCAAGTTCTCAAAGTGTGAGTTCTGGTTGCGGGAAGTGAAGTTTTTGGGTCATGTGGTTAACAAGATGGGACACATGTAGATCCCGGCAAGATTGAAGCGGTGAAGAAGTGGGATGCACCCCAGACGCCTTTAGAGATACGACAATTCTTAGGATTGGCCGGGTACTATCGTCGCTTCATCACAAATTTTTCAAAGATCGCTCAACCGTTAACACTGCTGACTCAAAAAGACAAGAAGTTTGAGGGGGGACTTGCACAAGAACAATCATTCCAAACATTGAAAGAGAAGTTGTGCAACGCACCGATATTGTCCCTCCCAGACGGAACTGATGCTTTTGTAGTATACTGCGATGCTTCACATCAAGGATTGGGATGTGTACTAATGCAGAAGGATAAGGTGATTGCCTACGCTTCGCGACAACTTAAGGTGCACGAAAAGAACTATACAACCCATGATTTGGAGTTGGGCGCTGTAGTATTTGCATAAGATATGGAGGCATTACCTGTATGGAACTAAATGCATCATACACAGATCATAAGAGCTCCACATATCCTGGATCAGAAGGAGCTTAATATGCATCAACGACGTTGGTAGAGCTTCTTAGTGACAACGATTATGAAATCCGGTATCATCCGGGGAAAGCTAACGCGGTGGCTGATGCTTTAAGCCGCAAAGAACGCGTGAAACCGCTTCGTCCGTCGTGCGAGCGTTAGGATTGACTATTCAAATGAATTTGAAAGCTCAGATCCAAATGGCACAAAGTGAGGCGTTGAAAGAAGAAAACCTTGCAGGAGAAGAATTCTGAGGGTTAGATAAACAAATGATTCGCAAGGATGATGGTATACAGTAGTACTTCATAGATCGTATATGGGTACCCAGATGGGGAGGTGTACGTACCTTGGTCATGGATGAAGCACAAGATGCGATATTCTATTCATCCTGTGCAGACAAGATGTACCATGATCTTAAGGATCTGTACCGGTGGCCAGGCATGAAGAAAGACATTGTTATGTACGTAAGCAGATGCTTGACCTACTCAAAAGTTAAAGCTGAACATCAGAACCCATCGGATTATTACAGCAACCTGAAATTCCCGAGTGGAAATAGGAGAACATAGCTATGTATTTTATTACCAAACTCGCTAGAACGAGCAGCGGCATGACTCGATATGGGTCGTAGTGGATCGAATGATGAAGTCAGCTCATTTCTTGCCGATCCGACAAGACTACAAAATGGATAAATTGGCAATATTGTACACAAAAGAGGTCGTGACAAGACACGGAGTACCGCTATCGATCATATCCGACCGTGACAGCCGATTTACTTCACGATTTTGGCAGATGCCACAGAAAGCAATGGTACTCGATTACATATGAGTACAGCCTATCACCCACAGACAGACGGCCAAAGTGAACGAACTATACAAATGTTGGAAGACATGCTGAGGGCGTGGGTAATCGACTTTGGTGGTAATTGGGACACTCATCTACCGCTGATTGAGTTCTCTTACAACAACAGCTACCATACCAGCATTGGGTGTGCTCCGTTCGAAGCGTTGTATAGGAGGAAATGTTGATCACCCGTTTGTTGGGCCGAGATTGGTGAAAGTCAGTTAACAGGCCCAGAGATTATTCAAGAAACAACCGACAAGATTTTCCAAATCAAGGACCGACTAAAAGCTGCTAGAGATCACCAAAAGAGCCATGCCGACAACCGTCGGAAGCCTCTAGAATTTAACCTTGGAGATCAAGTTTTACTCAAAGTCTCTCCTTGGAAGGGAATCGTTCGGTTGGAAAGAAAGGGAAGTTAGCCCCAAGATACGTAGGACCATTCGAGATTACATAAAGAATTGGTCCAGTGGCTTACCGATTAAGGTTACCACAAGAACTCAGCGGCGTACATGATACTTTCCACGTGTCGAACCTCAAGAAGTGTTTGACTGACGAATCCCTTCACGTACCAACTGAGGACGTCAAGATTGACGAAAAGCTTCATTTTTTAGGAACCCATTGAGATCATGGATCGAAAGGTTAAGAAAGTAAGGGGACATAGAATACCAATCGTTCGCGTGAGATGGAATACAAGACGAGAGCCAAAGTTTACATGGAACGAGAAGATCAGATGAAACTTAAATATCCACATGTATTCGAGGATGACACTGAAACACACCATTTTTTAAATACTTTTACAATTATATTAGAATTTAGGTCCCAGTTCACATCAAAATTTGTCACTCGGAGTGACATGTCATTTTATACTACATATATAACTATTACAAGAAAACATAAACGTTTTATAAACTATTAATACAATATTTATTATATTAAAATAAACGAGAGTAGGGTGCCTTCGTCAGTCCAGTCTCATCCAAGAAGCTTTAACCATTTATTGGGTTTCCTGAAAACATTAAAAATATTTTTATTAGCTTTCGCTAAGTAAGTACACCTCTTTATTTTCAAAAAATATTTTCTTTCATTTGAATTTAACATCCAAACTCTTTATTTATTTAATCTTCTTTACATTTTGGAATTCAACGCCTGAATTCCTTATGAGTTTATTTTTCACCCTTGAGGATTAATAACTCCTCTTGTATATATGTGGAGTTCAACACCCAAACCCCTTGGGATTTCAACATCCGAAATCCTTACATATATTTAACTCCCCTTTTATATATATGTGGAGTTCAACACCCGAACCCCTTGGGATTTCAACACCCGAAATCCTTACATATATTTAACTCTTCTTTTCTATATATGTGGAGTTCAACACCCGAACCCCTTGGGATTTCAACACCCGAAATCCTTACATATATTTAACTCTTCTTTTCTATATATGTGGAGGTCAACACCCGAACCCTTTGGGATTTCAACACCCGAAATCCTTACATATATTAATTTCTCTTTAAACTATCAATACTCATACTTAGACCCGTAAACATATAAATATTTTCTTCATAATCATTTTTATCATAATAAGTAAACATATATCACATGTATTTTCACATTTTTCATCTCCACATAGTACATACAAACTCATAATAAATAACACATATATCATGTAATTAAATGTATCACAAAAATTAGTTACGGGTCGATGTACCTACCTTCTCAGAAGATAACTTGTTAATTACTATAATCAGCTCGTCTTTAGAACACCACAACTTCTAAGTTTCTTGCTCCGATCTTACACTAAAAAACTATTGCATGTATTGTTTGCCATTCTCTTTCTTAACAACTCACAATATATACTATCTTTTTTGTTTGAACCGACTTCACAACTCTCATGATGAAGAAAATGTTATAAAATAAGTATAGTTATTATTATATTATATTTATTTCAAAATATCAACACATCACGTCACTTTGCAATCTTCCATCTTAAGACTTGTTATAATTACATTTTTGACCTTACACTTTATTCTAACAACAAACTCACCCTCGAGTTTTATTTTGAAATATTAAACTATAATTATTATTATTATAACATCAATACTTGCATAAACATCTTATAATTCAATAGTAATTTGACCCAAAACTTTCTTGATTTATTATATATGAAATACCAGTTTTCAATATTTTATTTCACTCACAAATCAGGATGTTACAACTCTCCTCCACTTATTTAGGTTTCATCCCCGAAACCTATTTATATCTCGAATAATTCGGGGTGATATTTCTTCATTTCATCCTCGGCTTCCCATATGGTATGAGAACCACGTCGATGTTTTCACTGTGTACTTTTACTTGTTTTATTTCTTTATTTCGTAGTTGCTTAACTTTATGATCAAGAATCGCCACTGGCTTTTCTATATTGTTAAGCTTTTCATTCACTTCTATCTCATGCAATGGCACATATGTCGTTTCATCAGCCATACATTTTTGTAAATATGACACATGAAAGGTGTTATGGATTCTGTTTAATTCGTCAGGTAATTCCGGACGATACGCCACCTGCCCCACACGAGCAATAATTTTAAACGGGCCAATAAACCGTGGGCTTAACTTTCCACGTCTACGGAACCGAATTACACCTTCCCACCGAGAGACTTTCAACATAACATAGTCTCCCACTTGAAATTCAATTAGTCATCTACGTTTATCAGCATACGACTTTTGTCGATCTTGAGCAGCTTTAAATGCACTCTGATTTGATCAATCTTTTCATTCGCCGCCTCTACCACTTCTTTATTAGCAATTTCTCTTTGACCTACCTCTCCCCAACATACAGGAGTGCAATATTTCTACCATAAAGCATTTCGAACGGGGGCATTCCAATGCTTGAATGATAACTATTATTATAAGAGAATTATGCTAAAGACAAATATTTTTCCCAACTGCCACCAAAATCAATAATACATGCACATAGCATATCTTCGAGAGTTTGAATCATTCTCTTGCTTTGCCCATTTGTTTGTGGGTGCTATGCTGTGCTGATTAATAATTTGGTGCCCTTGAAATTTTCTCCAAAATCTTGAGGTGAAACGTGTGTCCCTATCCAAAACAATAGATATCGGCACACCATGCCTTAACACCACCTCATTAACGTACACTTCTGCCATTCGTTCAGATGAACAATTTTCAAGAATGGGTTCAAAGTGAGCACTTTTTGTCAGATGGTCGAAAATTACCCATATTGTGTCATGTCCCTTGGCAGTTGTAGGAAGTTTTGTCACCAGATCCATCGTAATATGCTCCCATTTCCATAATGGAATTTCTAGTGGTTGGATTTTACCTTATGGCTTTTGATGTTCAGCTTTGATTTGTAAGCAAGTCAAGCATTTTTCCACATATTTAGAAGTATCTCTTTTCATTCCAGGCCACCAATACTCTTTCTTAAATTGTTATACATCTTGGTTGCACCTAGATGAATTGAGTACTTTGATTTATATGCCTCATCAAGAATCAGTGTTTTGACTTTACAAGTCCAAGGAATCCAAATTCATCCAAAACAAACTTAATTCCTTTATCATTCTCCTCAAGTAGATGGATTTGACCAATAATCCTTTCACGTTTTAAATTTTCCTCTTTTAATGACTCTAATTGTGCAACTTTGATTTGACCAAACAAGTCTTTATTCACAATCAGTTTATATGACTTTACTTTAATCAGAGTGTAACTCTCCTTCCGACTTAAAGCATCAGCTACAACATTAGCTTTACCTGGATGATAAAGTATCTCACAGTCATAGTCCTTGACCAGTTTTAACCATCTTCGTTGCCTCATATTCAATTCTTTCTGGTCAAAGAAATATTTCAAACTTTTTTTATCAGTGTATATAATGCACTTCGTACCATACAAGTAATGCCTCCAGATCTTTAACGCAAATACAACTGCTGTCATGGGTTGGGTAATTTGCTTCATGTGACTTCAACTGACGTGCAGCATAAGCTATTACATTCCCTCTTTGCATAAGAACACAACCCAATCCGACACGTGAGGCATCGGAATAAACTACAAAATCTTCAGTTCCTTCCGGTAGTGCCAAGACCGGAGATTTTGTTAACTTTTCTTTCAAAATTTGGAATGCCTTTTCTTGTTCTGGGTTCTATTCAAATTTTGAATTCTTTCGAGTTAGCTTTGTCAACGGGGAAGCTATTTTTGAGAAATCCTGAATAAAACGCCGATAATAAACGGCTAAAACCAGAAAGCTTCTGACTTCAGTTGGGGTCTTAGGAGGTGACCATTTCATAATAGTCTCTACTTTAGCGGGATCCACCAAAATACCCTCCGCATTCACCACATGACCCAAAAATTGGACTTCTCGAAGGCAGAACGCACATTTAGAAAATTTTGCGTATAACTTCTCTTTTCTTAGTACATTGAGAACCTCACGAAGATATTGAGCGTGATCTTCTTCGTTTCGTGAATAGATGAAAATATCATCGATAAAAGTGATGACAGAACGATCAAGCATAGGCTTACATACTCGATTCATGAGATCCATGAAAACCGCTAGAGCATTCGTTAGACCAAATGGCATCACAACAAATTCGTAATGCCCATAACGAGTACGAAAAGCTGTCTTAGATACATCTTCTTCTCGTACCTTAACTTGATGATAACCTGACCTTAAATCGATCTTTGAAAACCAGCTAGCGCCTTGTAGTTGGTTAAAAAGATCATCAATTCTAGGCAAAGGGTACCTATTCTTGATGGTCAGCTTATTCAATTCATGGTAATCAATGCACATACGCATGCTACCGTCCTTCTTTTTAACGAACAATATAGGCGCGCCCCAAGGTGAAACACTTGGGCGAATGAAACCTTTATCCAACAGATCTTGGAGTTGAGACATCAACTCCCTCATCTCGTTTGGTGCTAGTCGATATGGAGATTTAGCCACAGGTTTAGCTCCAGGAACTAAATCGATTTTGAATTTGTTTTCCCTTGTTGGTGGAACACCTGGAAGCTTGTTAGGAAAAATGTCAGGGAATTCCTTAACTACCGGGACTTCATCAAGTTTCTTCTCTTTCATTTCTTTATCAGCCACGTATGTTAGAAATGCTTGATGTCCATGCCTTATGTAATTCTTAGCTTTCGCCATTGAGCATACAATTATGTTCTTCTTTCTTTCTCCATATATATAGATTTGTTCTCCTATTGACGACATAAATTAAACAATCTTTCGATTGCAGACTATTGACGCCTGATGTTGAGACAACCCATCCATCCCAATAATTACATCAAATTCATTTAACTCTATTGAAATTAAGTCGATATCATATTCTTCTCCTTGAATATTTACTTTACAGTTTCGACATACTTCGGATACGTAGAAACTTTTATCGCTAGCAATGTCAATTTCTAACACACGTGCTAATTTACTTCTAACAAAAGAACTATGGCATGCAAACTTTATAGATACTAAAGATCTACTAGCTCTAGAATCAAATAAAACATATGCTGGGAGGGAAATGACTTGAAAGGTATCTCTAACGATGTCAGGTTCAACTTTGCTTCTTTAGCAGTAATTTGAAAACCCCGGGCTCGTGGTTTGGAGCTTCCAACTGTTTTACATTCTCAACTCCCCTAATCCTTCTGACCATCTGGCAACTCTTGTTTTCAACTCTGGACAATCATTCTCATGTGACCCGGCTTATAGCAATTATAACATAAGTTCACAGGGCTGATACATTGTGGTGCTGTATGCCCTGGTTTTCCACATTTATAACAAATTGGGTTCTTATAACGACATTCTCCGAGATGTCTCTTCCCACAGAATTGACAATTACTATACTCTTTGATTGAGCCAAACCCTTGATAGGTTT
The DNA here is from genome assembly GCA_025506515.1 of Flaveria trinervia. NCBI lineage: Eukaryota > Viridiplantae > Streptophyta > Magnoliopsida > Asterales > Asteraceae > Flaveria > Flaveria trinervia. The sequence continues at coordinate 25,022,022 of CM046444.1, forward strand.
TAAAAATTTTGCTTTCTTCATTGGTGCTGCAGCAATCACAGCCTTAGTCTTTTGTTTTTCATCTCTTTCTGCTTGCCTTTTTAGTTCCATTTCTCGTTAACGAGCCCAATTAAGAAGCTCCTCAAGACTTCCACATTTTGATGGAGAAATAAATTCTCTAATTTCTGTTTTAAGGATGAGATGAAACCGAGTCATCCACATTTCTTCAGAAGTGAAAAGCGAAGGGCAAAACTTCGCTTTATCATAGAAAATTCCAAAGATTTCATCCACAGTCTCATTGCCTTGACGCATATGAAGAAGTTCTTCAGTGATACGATCAATTGCAACACGAGGACTAAAATGTTTTAGGAAGATTGGTTTGAATTCTTCCCAAGACATACTTCTGGTTCTTTCTCTACCCTTCTCCTTCTTCACCATATCCCACCAGTCTTTAGCTCTTTCACAAAACTGGTTTGTTGCGAACATCACTTCATCGCATGGGTCGCAATGACACGTATCGAAAATAGTCTCCATGGCTGTTATCCACCTTTGGCTAACCAAAGGGTTAATTTCTTCTTTGAATTGCAAGGGTTTACAAGCCATGAAGTCTGTATACGTGCAGTGACGTTTTTCGACTTCAGTTATTGGCGCTATTCCCATATTATTCGTAAGTTTTTCTACGCTCACTTCATTTTTTTAATTTTTCTTCTAGCATAATTCCCAGAGAATTTTGCATTTCAGCTAGAAGATATGGGATATTGACTTCAAATGCCTTTCCCACTTCAATGGCAATTTGTCTACGAATTTCTTCAGGTACAAGCGTTGTATTATTATTAAGACGAGATGAATACACTGATCTTTCTAAAGAATTATCTACATGCTTTTCTGTGTTACGACTTCCCTCGCCTTGTATAGCATTCTCCCCTCTTTCATCCGCCATATATCTCTAAAAATTTATTTATTTCATGTTATTTTTATTCTATTGAATTCTCCACTACAAGTACATATTTAAGGCCTTAATTCTCCTAATGTTATTGTTAAGACAAACAATATATCAAAGGCCACAAAGTATATATATGCATTAATAACATACTACACATACACATATCATTTTATGCATATATACTTCCCATCCCCACACTTACTCTTTGACGTTTTCAATACAATATGATCTTTGTAAATTCACAATGAGATGATATATTATCCTCATACTGGCCAGGTATGAAAACAATAATTATACTCATTATAATTTTCCAACTATCATATCATATCTCAAACATACAAATTCAGTATACATATATTTTCTCATATGTTTTCATGAAGCACCAATACAAACTCCCTATTTATCTGCTTCCTTGGATCGCTTCGGGACTGAACCCCCTCGTTTTAATATCAGTAGCACTTTATGGTTCGAGTCTAAGTATTTTTTTTATATTTAAATCTCTCGAACCCTACTCTGATACCAACTTGAAACACACCATTTTTTAAATACTTTTACCAATTATATTAGAGTTTAGGTCCCAGTTCACATCAAAATTTGTCACTCGGAATGACATGTCATTTTATACTACATATATAACTATTACAAGAAAACATAAACGTTTTATAAACTATAATACACTATTTATTATATTAAATATTAAACGAGAGTAGGGTTCCTTCGTCAGTCCAGTCTCGTCCAAGAAGCTTTAACCATTTATTGGTGCTTTTCCTGAACACATTTAAAAATATTTTTATTAGCTTTCGCTAAGTAAGTACACCTCTTTATTTTTAAAAACATAATTTCTTTCATTTGAATTTAACATCCAAACTCTTTATTTATTTAATCCTCTTTACATCTTTGGAATTCAACACCTGAATTGCTTATGAGTTTATTTTTCACCCTTGAGGATAATAACTCCTCTTGTATATATGTGGAGTTCAACACCAAACCCCTTGGGATTTCAACATGCGAAATCCTTACATATATTTAACTCCCTTTTTTTTTATATATGTGGAGTTCAACACCCGACCCCTTGGGATTTCAACACCCGAAATCCTTACATATTTAACTCTTCTTTTCTATAGATGTGGAGTTCAACACCTGAACCCCTTGGGATTTCAACACCCGAAATCCTTACATTACTAACTTCTCTTTAAACTATCAATACTCATACTGTAAGGCCCCGTTCCCGGGACGCTTACAGCTGGTAATTCATCTCACATAAAACATATACTTTGCACTTAATCATCAAAACATTGCAGCGGAAACATAACACAAATGGCATTTCATTTCATCATAAAAACTTTTGCAACATAATGCATCGTTTATCGGTTACAAAATTACATTGTTCAATTACATCACAAAAGCTTTAGATAAATGGATGACATCCAAAAGAGCTGAGCACCTGCCTCGTGCCATACTTAGCAATGCCCACCTACCAACTGGAAAATGCATAAAAGTTAGCGTTGCTGAGTGAGTTTTAGTTTTATAGCAAAACATACTATTCTATCATAAATCATCCATTCTTTTAAAATCATACTATACTTTACATTCATTCATGATCATACATCGTACGTACATACAGATAATATCATTATTATCTTCATCATTCTTTCATTCATACTTTCATTCATTCATCACTACTTCTAGTGACATGTACATTACCCCGTACATTGTGCACGAAACGGGTAACTGGTCCTGAGGTCTCTCATAGACCTTGAACATTGTGCACGAAGCTGACTCCAGTACCTAGGGCAAGTACATTCACTATTTATCTTGTCTCTTTCATTTTGGATCAATGCCATATGCTATACCCCGAACATTGTGCACTAAGCGGGTAACTGGGCCTGAGGTCTCTCATAGACCTCGAACATTATGCACGAAGCTGACTCCAGTACCTAGGGCAAGATGCAAGGATCCCATACATAAGGTCAATCACAAGATTAGACCCCAGTGTGCATCCTTCTGGGGTAGCTAACCCGTACACAGTTGAGCTAACACCCTTCATGGGGTGTGAACCTCCATACATTTGCTTGCAAGGCTTTCTTACATTCATTCATTAATGCATGCATTCATTCATCATGTTCCTCTTTCATTATCTTTCACTTTACGTTACATAATACTTCGTTCATTCATTCATTCATAACACGTAAAGTCATAGGAAAGATAATCATACATTATCACAAGGAACATAAACATATAATTCATACATCATCATGTAGGGCACCATCATACCATCTATGACCCCATAAGTCAACATTCATAACCTCCTGGAATCTCCTAGGTCAAAGCCTACATTACCTCTTTTCTCCAAAGTCGAATTTTTGTAAGTGTTCATCCGCATTTCCTATAGTCATCCGCATTTCCTACAGTTCATCCGCATTTGCTATAGTCCATCCGCATTAGTTTATTCATCCGCATTTGTCATCCGCATTAGCCTAACCCCTCCGCATTTCCATACTTAGTCAAATGCTCATCCGCATTGACTCACTTCATCCGCATTGACTTACTTTGCTCATCCGCATTTCCATACTTAGTCAAATGCTCATCTGCATCGACTCACTTCATCCACATTGACTTACTTTGCTCATCCGCATTTCCATACATAGTCAAATGCTCATCCGCATTAACCTACCCATTGGTTAATGCTCATCCGCATTAACCCTTTTCATCGCATTTACTTCCAAACATTTAGGCAGATTTAAAAACATAGCAAGTGGTTCAAAAACATCAGATTTAATTTCCATGCACCATTCATCATGTTCTAAGCTTAATTCTTACCCTATAAGCCTTGGAAACACAATCATACATCATCAAGCATGAACATAGTCACACATCACATCATAACATCATCGTACACACATTCAAGCATACGGGTCCGAAACCCAGCTATATAAAAACATACATTCATGCATTTCCAGCCCTAAAATCAGTTAAAACCAGTAAAGGAGGGGTCCTAGAACTCACCTTTGCAGCTTCTGAGTATGGCTTCCTCCAAACTCGTTTGCCAATTGAATTCAACCGCTTAGAACCCACTGAAAAACATACCCCAAACACATACAAACACACATAAGCATAAACCCGAGGATAAGACCAGTCAAGAACACCATAAAAGCATGAATTCTTACCTTGAAATTCTAACTCTTTCTTGTTCTTCCTTCAAAACCGAGAACTTGCTGCTCTTTCTCTCTCTAAAACTTGAAAATCAGAGGTGTATGTGACATATGGGCGGCCATACCACCTTTTACACCTACTTTTCAAACATTTTGTCATTTTGGACACTTTGTACCCCTAGACTTGGGTTTTATTTCTTTTCCTTCTTTTCTTTCACTTTATTCTTCTCCCCTTTGACTTTAAAATAACCGGGTGTTACAAGTCCACCCCCTTATATAGGTTTCATCCCTGAAACCTGTTATTCCTCAAAGAATTATGGGTAATGCTACCTCATCTCTTCTTCACTCTCCCACGTGGACTCAAATCCCTTTAGGTGCTTCCACTGCACACCCACAAGGGGAACCACTTTATTCCTCCGCCTCTTTTCCTTTTGATCAATGATTGCCACTAGTTGCTCCACATAATTGAGCCGTTCGTCTACTTCGATATCCCCCAATGGAACAATCATGTCTTCATCAGCTAAGCACTTCCTTAGATGAGATACATGGAACGTCGGATGAATCCCACTTAACTCATCCGGTAACTCCAACCTATAGGCCACCTCTCCTACTCGAGCAATGATTCGGAAAGGGCCTATATATCTTGGGCTCAACTTGCCCCGCTTCCTAAGTCTGATAATACCCTTCCAAGGTGAGACCTTCAACATAACCACGTCACCCACCAGGAACTCGATCGGTCTGTGTCGTCTATCGACATACGACTTCTGCCTATCTTTAGCTGCCTTCATGAAGGCTTTAATCTTCTCAAGCTTCTCAGTCGTAGCCTCGATTACCTCGACGCTCCCCAATTCATTTTGACCAATATCACCCCAACAAATGGGTGTTCTGCATCTCCTACCGTATAGCATCGCATATGGTGGCATACCAATGTTGGCATGATAACTGTTGTTGTACGAGAATTCAGCTAAGAGTAAGTGGTCATCCCAACTTCCCCCAAAATCAATCACACATGCCCGAAGCATGTCTTCCAATGTCTGAATGGTCCTTTCTGACTAACCATCAGTTTGGGGATGATAAGCCATGCTAATATGTAACCTCATCCCCATGGCATCGTGGAATTTCTTCTAGAAGTTAGACGTAAACCAGGTGTAACGATCAGAAACAATGGACACCGGCACACCATGACGGGTTACAATTGCCTTGATGAACAGGTCAGCCAACCTCCCGGATGAATATGTCTTGCGGATTGGTAGGAAGTGGGCACTCCTCGTCAAACGGTCGACAATCACCCATATGGCATCGTACCCTTTCAGAGTACGTGGCAGCTTTGTAATGAAATCCATGGTGATGTGCGCGCACTTCCATTCCAGTATATGCAAAGTTTGGATCTTCCCATACGGCTTCTGATGTTCGGCCTTCACTTGCAAACAAGTAAAGCACTTACTCACATACTCCACCATGTCACGCTTCATACCCGGCCACTAAAAATCTTTCTTCATATCTTGATACATCTTTGTGGCACCAGGATGGATGGAGTATCGAGTCTTGTGAGCTTCATCCAAAATCCTCACACGTAGATCCCCGAAACGAGGAACCTATACTCGTCCAAATCGAGTTTTAACACCAAGTGTGTTTTCGCCCAATTCCTCAACCAGACCTCTCATTCTTTCAGAGTTTAGATGCTCTTCTTTTATGTCTCATCCTGAAACTCCTTGACTTGCTTCATTACATCAGATGTCATGATCAGTTGGTATGTTTCACCCGAATCAGCTCGGGCCTCTCCTTCCGGCTAAGAGCATCAGCCACCACGTTGGCCTTGCCTGGATGGTAATGGATCTCACAATCATAATCCTTTATGAGCTCCAACCATCTTCTCTACCTCATGTCCAGATCCTTCTCCTTGAAGAAGTACTTCAAGCTCTTGTGGTCAGTGAAAATGGTGCACTTCGTACCATAAAGATAGTGCCTCCAAATCTTTAGTGCAAAGACCACAGCTGCTAGCTCCAAGTCATGAGTAGGGTAATTGACCTCATGAACCTTCTACTGTCGGGACGCATAGGCTATAACCTTCCCTCTCTGCATTAACACGCACCCCAACCCCGAGTAAGAAGCATCAGAATAAACCACCAGATCTTCACTCCCATCGGTAGTGACAGAACAGGAGCTTGAGTCAATCTCACCTTCAATTCTTCAAACGCCTTCTCTTGAGCTTGACCCCATATGAACTTCACATCTTTTCGGATGAACTTGGTTAGTGGAGAAGCGATCTTGGAAAAGTCTTGAATGAATCTTCTATAGTAGCCCGCCAAACCAAGAAACTACGAATCTCGGATGGCGTCTTTGGTGACTTCGATTGCATGACCGCCTCCACCTTTGTCGGGTCCACCATAATCCCCTCGAGATTCACCACATGACCCAAGAACTGAACTTCGCGCAACCAAAACGTGCACTTGGAGAATTTTGCATACAACTTCTCCCTCCTTAACGTCTCCAAAACCTCCCGAATGTGACCGGTATGCTCAATCTCACTTTTCGAATAAATCAGGATATCATCAATGAACACAATTACTGATTTATCCAACATCGGCCGACACACACAGTTCATCAGATCCATAAAAGCAGCTAGCGCATTGGTCAAACCAAAGAACATGACAAGAAACTCGTAGTGAACATAGCGCGTGCGAAAAGCTGTTTTAGGGATATCTGACTCCTTCACTTTAAGCTGATGATAGGCCGACCGAAGGTCGATCCTTGAAAACCAACTAGCACCTTGAAGCTGATCGAACAAATCATCTATTCTCGTAAGGGTATCAGTTCTTCACTGTCAACTTGTTCAGTTCGCGGTAGTCAATGCACATCCTCATACTACCGTCCTTCTTCTTTACAAACAGGACCGGAGCACCCCAAGGAGAGATACTCGGCCTAATGAACCCCTTGTCAAGCAGCTCTTGCAACTGCTCCATCAATTCTTTCATCTCTGTCGGAGCCAAACGATACGATGCCTTGGCAACAGATTGCGCACCCGGTATCAAGTCAATCTGGAACTCGATCTCTCGGTCAGGTGGCACTCCTGGTAAGTCTTCTGGGAATACGTCTAGAAAGTCACACACAATAGGTACATCGGATAGTTTTGGTGTTCGCATATCCACATCCTTTACATAGGCCAAGTAGGCACTACATCCACGCCTCATACACTTTCCCGCCACCACCATCAAAATCACTTTCGGAATTGTCGTGACTCGATCACCATAAACCGTTACCGAACTCTCGTCAGGCGCTGATAGCTGAATCATCTTCTTGCGACACACAATGTTCGCCTCGAAATCCACCAACCAATCCATCTCAAGAACTAAATCAAAACCACCCAAGGTCATCACGAATGGTCTAACAGGAACCTATGACCTTCTAGCTCCATATAATAGCCCTCTAACATCTCAGAAATCCTGGTGGACTTACCTATGGCAGTTTCTACATCAAAGGGCGCATCAACACGTCTACTACTAACAGGCAGCTTAGCACAGAAAGCAACAGAAATAAAATTCTTACCGGCACCCGAATCGAATAACACAGAAGCTAAATTTTGTTCACCAGAAACGTACCAGACAGGACATCAGGGTCCGTTCTAGCTTCCTCCTGTGTCATTGTGAATGCTCTGGCGCTCGCCCTTGGCCCCCCACCTCCAGTTTTCTTCACCCTAGAACCCACAACCTCTTGGCTTCTTACACTCCCTGCTCATATGACCACTTCCCCCGTAGTTGAAACACTTCACACCTCCACAGTCTCTAGCCATATGACCAGGCTTCCCACACTTGAAACAAACATACGACCCCCATCTACACTCGCCACCGTGCTCCTTCCCACACTTGCCACACTTTTTCAACCCCGCACTTGATGTGACCACACGGTGGTCATCCACTCAAGCCTTCTTGTTACTCATCGAGGCACCACCCCGACCAAACCTCTTCCCATTCCAGTTTCTATCACCTCCACCCTTACAATTACTTTCAGTCACCACCAACACAGTCCTCTCATCATACAACCTCCCTGCTAGATCCACCACTGACCTAAACGTGCTTGCATCAAACGTAGGGGGCTTGCATCTCATGAATACCCTGTAGTTACAGCCTCGTACTGCCTCGCGCACAGGATTTGCTTCTTCCTCATCATCAGACGGAACCGTCTCAGTCTCGGGCTATCTTCTTTCACCAGTAGGTCCACTACTTTCCCTTCTCTCTCCCTCTCTATCTGCCTTTATCACTTCGGTCACCACAGACGGTAGGATCGTCTTTATGACTTGATGCACCTCTTCCACCACAGCCTCCTTCACTGAGGCTCTCAGATTAGCACTCTCATCTCTGCCCTCCGGATGAGGGGTCTCTGGTTCTTCGTGAACCACTTTTTCGGCCCTAGGCCTTCCCCTCGTAACCCGTGGTTCAGCACCATGTCCACCACAACGCGAAGCTTTAGATGATCTACCACCAACCATCCTCTAACTCACACTGAAAGATTTAAACACTAATACGGTCATTCAAGGAAACGGATCAGTTTATGGCAAGTATAGTAAGTCCCTAATTATAGTGGCCAGTTATGATTAGCCATTTACTTTACTCTTCATACCCCAAGCATTACCTGTTCTGACTACATCAGTATTGAAATCTACATACAACACATAACCACATACCATGCGCACATAAAACCAGTTATTTTTACGAAAATACCTGATGGCACGCAGCTACTCAGATTGGCATCCCATTCTCTTCCGTCCCATTCTCAGTTTAAGTTAAGGTTTATTTTGAAAATTTACCTATTTCACTTAAACTTCAGCTCTGATACCAACTTGTAAGGCCCCGTTTCCAGGATGCTTCAGCTGGTAATTCATCGCACATAAAACATATACTACGCACTTAATCATCAAAACATTGTAGCGGAAACATAACACAAATGGCATTTCATTCATCATAAAAACTTTTACAAAATAATGCATCGTTTGTCGGTTACAAAATTACATTGTTGTATTAGATCACAAAATCTTTAAATAAATGGATGCCATCCAAAAGAGCTGAGCAGCCACCTCGTGCCATCCTCAGCAATGCTCACCTGCCAACTGGAAAATGCATAAAAGTCAGCGTTGCTGAGTGAGTTCTAGATTTATAGCAAAACATACTTTTCTATCATAAACCATCCTTTCTTTTAAAATCATATTATACTTTACATTCGTTCGTGATCATACATCGTACGTACATATAGATAATATCATTATTATCTTCGTCATTCTTTCATTCATACTTTCATTCATTCATCATTACTTCTAGTCACATGTACATTACCCCGAACATTATGCATGAAGCGGGTAACTGGGCCTGAGGTCTCTCATAGACCTCGAACATTGTGCACAAAGCTGACTCCAGTACTTAGGGCAAGTACATTCACCATTTATCTTTTCTCTTTCATTCTGGATCAACAACATATGCTATACCTCGAACATTGTACACGAAGCGGGTAACTGGGCCTGACGTTTCTCATAGACCTCGAACATTATGCACGAACCTGACTCCAGTACCTAGGGCAAGCGGCAAGGATCCCATACGTATGGTCAATCACAAGGATTAGACCCCAATATGCATCCTTTTGGGGTAGCTAACCCGCACACAGTTGAGCTAACACCCTTCATTGTGTGTGAACCTCCATACATTTGCTTGCAAGGCTTTCTTACATTCATTCATTAATGCATGCATTCATTCATCATGTTCCTCTTTCATTATCTTTCACTTTACGTTACATAATACTTCGTTCATTCATTCATTCATAACACGTAAAGTCATAGGAAAGATAATTATACATCATCACAAGGAACATAAACATATAATTCATACATCATCATGCAAGGCATCATACATACATAACATACATCATGCATAACCATGCAACATCATCATCATCATCATAAGCATCAAGCACACATTATTACATGCCCATCATACCATCTATGACCCCGTAAGTCAACATTCATAACCCCCGGGAATCTCCTAGGTCAAAGTCCACATTACCTCTTTTCTCAAAAAGTCAGAATTTTTCTAAGTGTTCATCCGTATTTCCTATAGTCATCCGCATTTCCTATAGTCATTCGCATTTCCTACAGTTCATCCGCATTTGCTATAGTCCATCCGCATTTACTTTACTTCATTCGCATTTGTCATCCGCATTAGCCTAACTCCTCCGTATTTCCATACTTAGTCAAATGCTCATCCGCATTGACTCACTTCATCCGCATTGACTTACATTGCTCATCCGCATTTCCATACTTAGTCAAATGCTTATCCGCATTGACTCACTTCATCCGCATTGACTTACTTTGCTCATCCGCATTTCCATACTTAGTCAAATGCTCATCCGCATTGACTTCATCCGCATTGACCTACCCATTGGTTAATGCTCATCCGCATTAACCCTTTTCATCCGCATTTACTTTCACACACTTAGGCATATTTAAAAACTTATCAAGTGGGTCAAAAACATCATATTCAATTTCCATGCACCATTCATCATGTTCTAAGCTTAATTCTTCCCTATAAGCCTTAGAAACACAATCATACATCATCAAGCATGAACATAGTCACAAATCACATCATAACATCATCGTACACACATTCAAGCATAGGGTCCAAAACCTAGATAATAAAAACATACATTCATGCATTTTCAGCCCCAAAATCAGTTAAAACTAGTAAAGGAGGGGTCCAGAACTCATCTTTGTAGCTTCTGAGTATGGCTTCCTCCAAACTCGTTTGCAAATTGAATTCAACCGCTTAGAACCCACTAAAAAACATACCCCAAACACATACGAACACACATAAGCATAAACCCGAGGATAAAACTAGTCAAGAACACCATAAAAGCATGAATTCTTACCTTGAATTCTAACTCTTTCTTGTTCTTCCTTCAAAACCGAGAACTTGCTGCTCTTTCTCTCTCTAAAACCTGAAAATGAGAGGTGTATGTGACATATGGATGGACATACCACCTTTACACCCACTTTTCAAACATTTTGTCCTTTTGGACACTTTTTACCCCTAGACTTGAGTTTTATTTCTTTTCCTTCTTTTCTTTCACTTTATTCTTCTCCTCCTTTGACTTTAAAATAACCGGGTGTTACACATACTTAGACCCTAAACATATAAATATTTTCTCCATAATCATGTTTATCATAATAAGTAAACATATATGACATGTATTTTCACATGTTTCATCCCCACACAGTACCTACAAACTCATAATAAATAACACATATATCATGTAATTAAATGTATAACAAAATTTAGTTACGGGTCGATGTACTTACCTTCTCAGAAGATAAGTTGTTAATTACTATAATAAGCTCATCTTTAGAACACCACAACTTCTAAGTTTCTTGCTCCGATCTTACACTAAAAAAACTATTGCATGTATTGTTTGTCATTCTCTTTCTTAACAACTCACAATATATACTCTTTTTTGTTTGAACCGACTTCTTCACAACTCTCATGGTGAAGAAAATGTTATAAAATAAATATAGTTATTATTATATTATATTATTTCAAAATATCTAAACACCATGTCACTTTGCAATCTTCCATCTTAAGGCTTGTTATAATTACATTTTTGACCTCACACTTTATTCTAACAACAAACTCACCCTCTAGTTTTATTTTGAAATATTAAACTATAAATTATTATATTATAACATCAATACTTTTTTATAAACATCTTATAATTCAATAGTAATTTGACCCAAAACTTTGTTGATTTATTATATATGAAATACCAGTTTTGTAACACCCTGAATTTCTATTTAAACGGAAGAAGAATAGAAATTGTGCACAAGTAGAGGGGGATAAAGTGTACAACGTACAAATCTTATTATTTAAGATATTTAAGGGCATGGTCGCCCATATCAAGCACAAAGCTGCTTTGATCTCGGAGGAAGAAAGAAGAGAGAGAGAGAGAGAGAGAGAGAGTATTGAGTTCTTCACCGAAGTTCTGGTTGTTTAGAGTTTGTTTTCGGGATTCAAAGAGCTGAATCGAAGTGGGTCTTTAACTGGAAGAGTGTTGTTCAAAAGCTGCTCAAGGTGAGTTTCTAGAACCCCTCTTTTACTGATTTTTTTAATTGATTTGGGGCTATTATGCATACTATGTAAACATTTTGAAAGAAACTGTGGGTTTACAGCCTTATGTTCGAATGTTGTATGTATGTATGCAAGTTATAGTGTTGATTATGGGGTAGAGATGATGTGTAGCATGTTTAGATGGCCTTAGTATGTTTGATCTGTGTTTGGGTATAAGTAGAATGGCAATCGGGTGAAATTGGTAGCATAGAAAAGATTTTAGAATGTTCTGATGAACATGAAGAGTAGACCATGCGCCCAGAGGTGGCTCATGCGCCCAAACAGCTGTCCATGCATCCAGCATGAGTGGCCTGACGCCTAAGTGTTGGCCATGCGCCTAAGGGTGGGTCATGCGCCTAAATAGTGGCCCATGCGCCCAGCATGTTGGCCCATGCGTCTAAGTATTGGCCATGCGCCCAAGTGTTGGCCATGCGCCTAAATAGTGCCCATGCGCCCAAGTGATGAAAAGGCTAAGTGTGGACCATGCGCTTAAACAGTGCCCATGCGTCCCAGTGAATGAAACGGCTAAGTATTGGCCAAGCGCCTAAACAGTGCCCATGCGTCCAAGTGCTTAAAACGGCTAAGTGATTGGTGATGCGCCTGAACAGGGTAGAAACGCCCAAACAGTGCCCATGCGCCCAGACTGATTATACTTAGAATTTTTTTATGCTCATGCGCCTAGAAGGACCCATGCGCCCACTTTGGACTTGAGGCTTTCTAAGTGGATTTCAAGGGGCAAAATAGGAAGATAGGGCTGGTTATGATGTGATGGCTTATGTTTGATGTGTGTTATGTATGTATGATGTTGCCTGTATGTTGATGGTGTATGTTTATGTCTATGTGTATGTTCCATATTATATATGTATGTCTTCCCTTGGCTTTGCATTGAACATTAATGAATGTAATGAAAGTATTATGTAACGTAAAGTGGAAGATAATGAAAAGAGGAGCATAATGATCGAATGCATGCATAAATTAATAAATAAGAAAGATGTATAGAGAGGCTTGAAAGCAATATGAATAGAGGTGCACGGCTCTTAATGCCTTAAGCTCTACCGCGTGAGGTTCAGCAAATCCTAAAGTGTGCACGCAAGGGTTCCAATCATTGTGACTGACCTTCAGAGGTGTTACCCATTTCTATGGGGGTGTTACCCTTTTCTATGGGGGTGTTACCCATTTCTATGGTGGTGTTACCCATTTCTATGAGGGTGTTACCCATTTCTATGGGGGTGTTACCCATTTCTATAGGGGTGTTACCCACTTCGGTGGGGGTGTTGTTACCTACTTCGGTGGGGGTGTTGTTACTCGAGTTATGTACAACTTCGAGGGTGTGACTCGAAAGAGGTCCTTGTCGTGTATCCCGGTACTGTGTCAGTCTTCAGACATGAGTCGGGGGTTTGTGAGCAGGCCCCGGCACAGTATCAGTCTTTGGACATGAGTCGGGGATATTGCATGAGACAGGATACAAATTGCACACTCCGGTATTGTGTCAGTCTTAGGACATGAGTTGGGGGTTTGTGAGCAGGCCCCGGCATAGTATCAGTCTTCGGACATGAGTCGGGAGTATTGCATATGACGAAAGTGACGGATGATGAGATCCGTGTCGTGTATCCCGGTACTATGTCAGTCTTCGGACATGAGTCGGGGGTTTGTTTGTCAGGCCCCGACACAGTATCAGTCTTCGAACATGAGTCGGGGATATTGCATGAGACGAGATGATGAGGTGAGAGACTTTGTGTTGCAACAGACTCGGATGGAGTTCAATCCCTGTGATTGACATGTATAGGATCTTTTTCGCGTATCCTGGTGCTGTGTCAGTGTTCAGACATGAGTCGGGGGTTTGTGAGCAGGCCCCGGCACAACATCAGCTTTCGAGCATGAGATATTGCAAGAGACAAGATTCGAGTAATAAAGAGTAATGAATGAAAGATCATGTATGAAAGAACGAACGTATGAATGAACGTAAATGAATTATCGTAATAAAGTACAAAACAGGATCCTTGTCATTCGACCTCAGTAATCGTGGCTGAGTGCCACCAAGAGGGTAAAGTCTGACCGGATCTAGAAAGAGAAGTGAACGATAATGTAATACGTTGAACGAACAAAGTTAATGAACGTAATGGCTAAGATAATAATGATATTATCTGTATGTACGTATGGCGCATGATCACGAACGATTGTAAAGTATTGTACGCTTTGAAATAAAGTAAATAATGGTTTTATCATAGAAAAGTATGTTTTATTATAAAACTAGGACTCACTCAGCGTCGCTGACATTTGTATGCATGATAGTTGGCAGGTATATGTTGATGCTGAGGAGTTGCAGGCATGGATGCATAAGCTACTAGGACCATTTTAAGGCTGGAATCCGTATTTTGACATGTCTTGTATTTTGAGATGAAAACAAATGTTGTAAATGACATGTTTTGGTTATAAATGAAAGTTTTAAATTCCACTACAAAGTTAATGTATGTTTTCTAATGTTTTATGTGCGATGAACCACCAGCTGTAAGCGTCCCGGGAACGGGGCCTTACAAGTTGGTATCAGAGCAAAAGTTTAAGTGCATTGGGTAAATATTTTGAAAAACCTAATCTTAAACTGAGAATGGGACTAAAAGGAAAAGGGATGCTAGTCCTAGTAGCTACGTGCCTGTAGGTAAAGGTTTTATGTAAACGTTTTATGTAAGTTAATGTTAACCGGCATTATGTGCGCATGTTATGTGGCTTGTGTGCTATTGTGTAGATTTAGATACTGGTGTAGTCTGATGAGGAAATGCTTGGGGTATGAAGAGTAAAGTAAGTGGCTAATCACAACTGGCCACTGTAATTAGGGACTTACTATACTTGACATAAACTGAGTTATTACCTTGAATGACCGCATTAGTGTTTCGTGCAATGAGGGTTGATTCGTGCAAATGGAGTGTTGAGTTGTGCGTCTGGTCCTGTCATGCAACTGAAGCTGCTGTGTGTGTAAATTCCCCTCTTGAATGTCGTGTGATGTTAGGGTAACATCAACCCGGTTGCCATTGCTCAACCACAAAGATTAAAGTCAACGCTATCAAGCCTACAAATACTATTCCAAATCAAATCAACCTAACATTTTACAATTATCAACAACCCATTTGTGACTACTAATATTTAACAAATACTTCTCTTATAACAATGGATCTTTTACACAATACCACCGACAATGACAACGGTTCCTAGTACTTGGATCTACATAAGATCTAATATGTGTGTCTGCTTGTGTGGTTACACACAATCGAACCGATACAACCCGAACCGACCGAACGTTGCTATTTACTTTATGCGTATCATTAATGCTTAACAATAACTGTCATTAAGTGTTTGACCGTTCATTACATACAACATTTAGGGAACTTTGATCAGTCATACTTACCACTTAACAAGTGAGTTTCGTGGGCCCTTTTTACGCTTATACAATATTTCAATCATTTACAAACATGGGGGAAAAGTATGCTCACCCATTTTCTATGCTATACAACTTACATAAAATTTACATACTTGGAATCAACGTGTTACTATTTTGTGAGTACTTATCTGATACATGCTTGAGTTCGCTGTGTGGTACTTTCTTTACAACCATTTAATTCTAGTGTGGGAACCGACGGATAGGTATTAGTAGTACTACTGGGTTGACACCCCCACCTTGATGGTTGGTATACTAGTTAGTACCAACCGTAGCCAGGAACGGGCCTTGGGTGAATATATTCCGACAAAATTCTATGTAAACATCGTTAGGTTTGGTTGTAAAGCTCATGTCATGTGATTTTGCTTACTTATAACTGTATACACGGTATTCCACCACATTTACAATACATCATCAAGTACTTATTTACTACTTAAACCTTCGAGCTCACCAACAATTTTGTTGACCATTTTGAACATATCTTTTCAGGTGACAATGCTATTTGAAGATCTAGGTGTGCTGCCTTAGTGGAGACCCTAGGATACAGTTTTTAGACTAAACATACTTGACAAACAATCTTT
Source organism: Flaveria trinervia (assembly GCA_025506515.1). NCBI lineage: Eukaryota > Viridiplantae > Streptophyta > Magnoliopsida > Asterales > Asteraceae > Flaveria > Flaveria trinervia. Next base: position 25,038,248 of record CM046444.1, read on the forward strand.
TGAAACATTGTTGTAGTCTGTTTTAAACAACACTCTTTTGATACTTGTCCCGGGTTATGGAATTGCATACAATATTATCTTCTTTGTTTATGTGAATCATATATCATGTTTATGCTTATGGCTATGTTGTCGTGAATATTGACTAAACACGACACAAGTCTTCTTTGTGTCGGGTGTCATGATGACACGCTTGTCATCATTTATTATATTGTATCTCTAGTGCTTACCATGTGTTATGACAATCTCGTCTCGTTACATCCCCGTGTTTCCGCTTTTAGCGGGGGTGCGACAGAAATGTAGTCCCCAATCTGGGTGACACCCTCGTCAGTGATACGTTTGAAAAACTGGATTAGATAGAGCAAGAGTTCTATAAAAATAAGGATCAAGCCCAAGCCTCAGACATTGCTGTCAACATCAAAAAAGCTGAATGGGCAGCTTGGTTTGAAGAAATCCAAGCCCAACACACTAGTCCAAAGCCGAGTGCTTACACCAAGCTCTACAAAGTGAAGAAGCATCTGAAGGTGTCAGGAAAGATTATAGTGTGGGCATATTTGAGGATCAATGTCTATGTTATCAATAGGGAGAAGGGAATCGAGTACTTTAGATTCCC